>ML786551.1:277530-308870 GCA_009831015.1 Picea engelmannii | reverse complement strand
GAACAAAGACTATCTTCAGAAGAACAACAAAAATGGGTAACCAAGATATTGGGTTATGATTTTGAAATCATCTCTAAAAAGGGGAAGCAAAATGTTGTGGCAGATGCACTCTCAAGAAAGGATGAAGATGTTGAGGCCTTTCTCTGTGTTATCTCGATCACCCAACCCGATTGGATAATAGAAGCAAGGGATGAATGGAAGAATGACGAAAAACTGCGGACTCTCATTCAAAGGTTGCAGCAGGATTCCAGTGCATCAGATACATTTACATGGAAAAATGATTCACTATGGTACAAAGATCGCTTATATTTATGTAAGAACTCCCAACTCAAACAAAAGGTACTATTGGAATTGCACACCTCTCCAGTAGGAGGGCACTCAGGATTTTTAAAAACCTACCATAGAGTCAAGAAGGATTTTTTTTGGGATGGACTTAAAACTGATGTTCAAAGGTTTGTGGTAGAATGTTTGGTTTGCCAACAAAATAAGGTGGAAACAATTAAGACCCCAGGTATTTTAAAACCATTATCCATCCCAAGTTAGCATTGGGAGGAGGTTTCCATGGATTTCATCACAAGGTTACCAAAGTCTGAAGGAAAGAGTGTTTATTTTCTAATTGTTTGTGTGAGTCATGTTTGAGTCTGGAAACCCTCCCATACCATCAATGCATATGTCTAGTCTAACCATGTCAAATTCAGTCCATACAAGCAAAAATTGAAAAAAATTCAACATTGGCCCCATTCACATGTCATGATTTATATGCATCTGTTTCAAGTACATGAGCAGGCAATGCCACCCAAAAAGTTGGCCTTGTCTCCCTTCACATTAATTATTATATAGGCTTGTTGCTTGATTGTAAAATTGCTTGTGTGAGTCATGTTTGACTATGGAAACCCTCCCATACTATCATTGCATATGTCTAGTCTAACCATGTCAAATTTTAGTCCATACAAGAAAAAAATGAAAACATTTCAATGTTGGCCCCATTGACATGTCACTTATAAGTAGGGTCAAGTACATGAGAAGGCGCACATTATTTGATTTTAGAATTGTGTGTGCCAATCATGTTTGAGTCTGGAAACCCTCCCATACTGTCAATGCATGCGTCTAGTCTAACCATGTCAAATTTCAATCCATAAAAGCACAAATTGAAAAAAAATCAACGTTGGCCCCATTCACATGTTATAATTTATATGCATCGATTTCAAGTACATGAGCACGTGATGCCACCCAAAATGTTGGAATTTTCTCCCTTCACATTAATTATTCTATAGGCTTGTTGTTTGATTGTGAAATTGTTTGTGTGAGTCATGTTTGATTATGGAAACCGTCCCATACTTTCATTGCATACGTCTAGTCTAACCATGTCAAATTTTAGTCCATACAAGAACAAATTGAAACAAATTCAACGTTGGCCCCATTCACATGTCACTTATAATCAGGGTCAAGTACATGAGCATGTACGTCTTGTTTGCTTGTCGAATTGTTTGTGATAGTCATGTTTGAGTCTGGAAACCCTCCCATACCATCAATGCATGTGTCTAGTCTAACCATGTCAAATTTTAGTCCATACAAGCACAAATTGAAAAAAATTCAACATTGGATCCATTCATATGTCATGATTTATATGCATCTGTTTCAAGTACATGAGCAGGCAATGCCACCCAAAAAATTGGCCTTGTCACCCTTCACATTAATTATTCTATAGGCTTGTTGTTTGATTGTGAAATTGTTTATTTGATTCATGTTTGAGTATGGAAACCCTCCCATACTGTCATTGCATGTGTCTATTCTAACCATGTCAAATTTTAGTTCATACAAGCACAAATTGAAAAAAAATCAGCATTGGTCCCATTCACATGTCATGATTTATATGTGTTAGTTTCAAGTACATGAGCAGGCGAGGCCACCCAAAAAGTTGGCCTTGTCTCCCTTCACATTAATTATTCTATAATTTTATTGTTTTATTGTGAAATTGTTTGTGTGAGTCATGTGAGTATGGAAACCCTCCCATACTGTCATTGCATGCATCTAGTCTAACCATGTCAAATTTTAGTCCATACAAGAAAAAATTGAAAACATTTCAACATTGGCCATGTCACTTATAAGTAGGGTCAAGTACATGAGTAGGTGCGCCTTGTTTGATTGTAGAATTATGTGTGCTAGTCATGTTTGAGTTCGGAAACCCTCCCATACTGTCAATGCATGTGTCTAGTCTAACCATTCCAAATTTCAGTCCATACAAGCACAAATTGAAAAAATTTCAATGTTGGCCCCATTCACATGTCATGGTTTATATGTGATAGTTTCAGGTACATGAGCAGACGTTTCCACCCAAAAAATTGGCCTTGTCTCCTTTCACATTAATTATTCTATAGGCTTGTTGTTTGATTGTGGAATTGTTTATGTGAGTCATGTTTGAGTATGGAAACCCTCCCATACTGTCATTGCATACATCTATTCTAACCATGTCAAATTTCAGTCCATACAAGCACAAATTGAAAAAATTTCAACATTGGCCCCATTCACATGTCATGATTTATATGCGTCAGTTTCAAGTACATGAGCAGGCGATGCCACCCAAAAAGTTTTCCTTGTCGCCCTTCACATTAATTATTCTATAGGCTTGCAGTTTGATTGTGAAATTGTTTGTGTGAGTCATGTTTGAGTTTGGAAACCCTCCCATATTTCATTGCACGTGTCTAGTCTAACCATATCGAATTCCAGTCCATACAAGCACAAATTGAAAAATTACAATGTTGGCTCCATTCACATATCATGATTTATATGCGTCGATTTCAAGTACATGAGCAAGCACACATTATTTTTGAGTTATTAAATATTATATAATAACGAACTAGGTATCCGTAAGCATATTTTTGCATTAACCTTGCTAAGCTTCTCTTAGTTTTGATAATTGTTTAATATTCTCTACTGAACAAGGCCAACCTCGTGAAGGCGGAAGCTCATCTGCCCCCCCCACCCCCTCATTTCACTCTCATTGGAACCTACTGAATTGTTTGGGATAACTTTTCATTCCTCGTGGAATCCCATTAACACCTTCATGATAATGACCATCATGGATCATAGTTAAAGAAATTACAAAAATTTTTGCCAATTACAGTAAATTATCAAAACACATTATAAAAAACAAAATTAAAAAACATTTCATATATAATGATCATAGATAGACAATTTGATCTGTACCTTGACAATTTCTATTATATTGCAGCTTCCATAGGTGAGGTGTCATTCTCTGTGGTTTTAATGTGGTCTCTTTTTTCCCATTGAAAATATGTTTTTCGGTAGTTCGATACCTATGATTCTTAGAGAGGAAGTGTCTATACTCATCAAAAACTCATTTCCTAAACTTTTTGATCAACGAGATTTCATCTTAGGACCACAAACTGGACATGCAAATTTTCCCTTTGTTTTAAGGCCTGCAAAAGATGGATTAACTATGCCAATTATAATATATTATATATAATGAATAATGAATTATTTAAAAAACATGCATGATTAATATATCAACTTCATAAAATTAAATACTATTAAAGTGCACATTATAATTACATACCACAAAAATGTGTTAGCCCCAGAACATCATGAATTGTCCATGCAAGCATTGCATGGAATTGAAATTTCCTTTTCCCTATTGGTTTAGAGACATCATACATGGTGATGTCATTCCATAGCTTTAATAGCTCATCAATAAGAGGCTCGATATATACATTCATATCTTTAACTTGGTACTTACCTAATTGATTTGAACATATACAATACATAATTATTTCAACCATTTTACATATATAAATAATATATATGAGTAAATGAAAATAAATATATGACATTATGCAACAAAAAAGACAAATGAGATGCTATTGCATTAAAAAAAAATGTTGTAAACAAATACCTGGAACAATCATTGCCAACATTATATGCTCCCTCTTTATTGACATCCATGGAGGAATGCTATTGTTGATAACAAAAAATGCCACACCGAGTAAATAATTCTCATCTCTACAAATGGATTGACACCATCTGCTACCAAAGAAAGCCTAAAATTACGAGGTTCTTTAAAGTGTGGCAATTTTTCCTCCATGTCTCTAAATGTAGAACCATCTGCAAGAATTCGAAGAATGCCATCTTCACTTCTATTTCATGCATGGTAGTCCATCAATTCTACTAATTTTTTACACCTAAACAGTCGTTTCAATCGTGGAATAATGTGAATATAATGAATAACCTTGCAAGGCACATTTTTTGTTACTTGATCTGTTTGATATCTACTTCTATGACATTCAGGGCATTCATTTTCAAATTCATATTGTTTATAATATATAATATGATAATTGGGGCATGCATCAATTGCTTGATACTCCATTCCAATATATTCAATGATGGTAGATAAATATCGGTATGTGCAAGGAAAAATATTTGACGGTGGTAAAAAATATTCAGCTATCAAGTTGGTACAACAAATTAAAAATAAAATAAAAATGGTTAATATAATATCAAGAATATTAACGACACGCATTTCATCCATATTAATTTTACTGATGAACTAACAATAAAAAATTTAGAGAAAAAAAGATAACATTTATCATGATCATATATATATGTGTGTGTGTGTGTGTGTGTGATCAATGAAATATATTACATACCTTAACATCTGTGTGATCAATGTGTTTGAAAAACCATTCACAACCTTCAATTTCATTATCATCAACATAACAGAGAGAAGAGTTATGTTGGAGCCTTCATAAAGGGGTTTGTATGTCTTCTCAAGTAGAGCTAAATCATGAACATCGTTAAATTCGTCATTGTCATTATCATCATTGTGATCCATTCTAACATTAAATGTATCATGGATCAATGTATATGTACCATCATCCTCAAATACAGTATCAACATGATCATCGTCTTCCATATGATAATTAACTTGATCTTCAATATTCACAACTCCATGTTCCTCCGATGCTTGTTTTGCAACCACATTCTCCATGTGCAGATATGACCTAGGAGGCCTTTCCTTTATAATTACAAACCATCAAAAGATATTAGTGTATGTATAAAAAATAAAAAAATGATACATACATTTACAAAAATGATCAAAATAAAATTGTATATAATGAACAACTTACCAATGGATGATATTCATGCCCCTCCTCAATGTGTCCATGTTCCCTACAATGTATTTTAGTTGTTGAGATATTTAATATTCTCCTATTAAATCCCCTGCATTGACTACAAGGACAATAAAATTTCCCATCACCCTTTCTTTTCACTCAATCCCACAATCTAGCAAGTAATTGTCGATTTTTTTCTTGTGGATCAAGAATATTGTTATGCGACATTTTATTTTACCAATCTTGAGTCATGATTATTGATCTTAAAAAATTAAGATTCACACTTCAAATATTTGTAATGATAGTAACAAATAAAATAATTCTAGTTCACTGCAGGAAAAATAGTCCTTGTAACCTCAACAAGTAGTCGCTAGTATAAAAAAATGTCATAATCTATTCCATGTTTTTATAAATAAATAGGCATCGGATTTCTGACACCATTTTCTATTGAAAATTACTGTAATAAATGTGAGGAACGGTTGACTAAGTCCATGTCAAAGGGAAATGGTATAATGATATTTTGTGGAAGTATAATATCCGACGCCTTCTCCATGTCCTTCGGATATCTGATGATGTTGGGGCAAATTCGAAAAAATCCCCAAAAAATTACAATTTCCAAAGGTAAAATCAGCCGACAATGAAATTTTTTTGGGTGGCTTCAGAGGATGTCATCAGATTTTGGATTCAAATGTAGTTTTGAAAAGTTTATACTTCAACCAGCCAATGTATCAAAAAAAAAAAAAAAAAAAAACGATCGATATTTTGAAGAATATTACTTCCACTACAAGTGGTGCTCAAAGTAGAAGCTATCAAGGGAGTCGAAATACATCATGTTTTTTCCAAGAACCCTTTAAACACACAATTTTGCAGAAGATCAAATTAGGGTGGGAAGAATCCTTTATAATTCGATAATTCTGCTCAACTCTTAAATGATTCTATCATCTCAAGTCCTCAATGATCATTGACTCAATAATGAATAATCAAGAGACAATATTACAAGTTGGAGCAAGAGTTAAGTCTTTTATAACTATGCTTCGAGGACAAAGCATTTTTAAGGGGGGAAGACTTGTAATATACCTAGTATATTACATTTCTTATTATTTAATAATATGTTATAGGTTTTTAATTATGTAAATAGGCATTATAATGTAATTGATAAGTCAATTATAAGTCATGACCTTCAGAAAGAACATGGCTTATCATTCCCCACATGTATTTATATACATGTATTGTATTTCATATGATGTCAAGTAAATATGTAAAATGAATAGTAAATAAATATTGTTTATTATGAAAATATGAAATTGTGTTTTGTATCCAAGATGTCCATTTGGCACAAAAAAAACACCAGACATCCACTATGTCAAATCCCAAGACAATTGGTTGGGTGGTGGATAATAACTTATTGTAGATTTTGTTTCCAATATGATTATGCTTTGCATGGGTCATATTGCATATGTTTGAACTTGTGCGCATATATACCAAGGATTTGGAATGGTTGAGACCCAAGTTTTGGATTATTATTTTTATTTTTCGCAATTTAGGCATGGGTATAATAAAAAAAACAAGCACAACACATGCTTGAATTCGATCTTGATTTATGCACTCATATTTGTTTTGTGAGCTATTAATGTTTTCAATAACCATGCTAGTTTTAGTTGCAGGTATCTTAGTCTAACAAGACAATAAAAAAGATGAGGCATATTAACCATGTCAACCACTCATACTACTAGACTTCATTATGAATATGTTTCATGTAGCAACCTATAATCAAAAGTAACAAGGCCATAGACAATATGCAACACATGGATAAACACATAGTGGCAATGAACTTGCATACAACATGTCATTATTTCCAATAATATGTAGTTTTCATGGGCCAAATCACAAGCATGTGGTATCTCAATAATCAACATAAATACATTAACAACATCATACGATAAACCATAGATTGACCAAATCTCATCAACAAATCAAGTAGACATAAATGGACTATCAACCAATGACTTGTTCTAGTGTCTTGACCATAGTGCACACTAGGAGGATACCCTATGTTTCCTAGCAAGGGGTATGTTAGCACTAGGAATCACCCTCATATTTCATAGAATGTAAGCCCAATACCCATCAGGTTATGTGTAGATGTAAATGAGTTTAAAAGAGGTCAAATGGACAAGACTCAAGATAATATTTTTCTAACTCGGAAATCTGGGCTAGCATGCACAAGCAATTGAGGTCTTGATTAAATTCAGTCAGTAAGTGGGAGTAAAGGTGAATAGAGGGAAAAATTTGGTGAGGAAAATGTGGAGGTCTGCTATGGACATTAGGTCTTCAAGCAGCCTAAGGAAGAAAAACTCAAACACAAGATCTTCTTGAATTCAAAGTTTAAGGAAATAGAAGAACATCATAATAATACTATAATCAAACATTCATCATAATATCACTACAAAAATCCATGTGAATCATTGAATCAAGAATACTTCATTATCAGAGGAAAATAAGTTGGAGTAAGAAAGCTGACTTATATTAATCATGAAGTCTCAAATCAAGTACATAACCAGTTAACCAGTAGCTTCATCAAAATATTACAAAATAAGGTAGCCTAGCTCAACCATTCTAACCTCCTAAATCATTTGAACTATATATTTATAACAAAAGGTAAGGAAACAACTAGAGGTGCGAGTTGGCCTTCCTCCCATGAGAATCTCCAAAAAATTATTTCATCTAACAACTTAAACTAACAACTGTGCTATAAAAAGGGAAAATGTTGGCCATTGATCCAACCAACTTTGAACTGACTTGATCTTCTTTGATGCACATATCCTTGCATGCCAAGTTTCCTTCAGAGGCTTGTAAACTGTCATCATGCTACCAATTACCATCTCTTCCTTTCTCCACATCTTCATCCACTCACAAGGATGATAATTCAAACCCCTTGATTCTCGGTACATGTTGGTAGCGTCTTTCGGTAGCGCTCTGGGTACCGATATTTTGTAGCACCTCCACAAAATTCCTTTTAATTCTGTAGCACAACCTCCAAAATAATCATGTCGAATGGGTAGCATCGAGCCTGTGTGTATTTGTGCAGAATTAGGCCTCTATTAAAATTTTGGTAGTGCCTATCTGTGTAATTCACTCTCTGTTAAAATTTTGGTAGTGCCTGCCTGTGTATCTGCGTGCAATTCGGTAGCACCTAGTTGAATTCGCAACACCATCATTTCACTGCTGACAGATTTGGTAACACCCCTGGAAGTTAGCAGTGCCATAGCTATGCCAGTCTTAGGATATTAGGTAGGACAATAGGTAGCAGACTGATAGTATATGAGACTTAGACAATTCCGTAGTTCCATAATGCTACAGAATGTCTGTGCTATTTCTGTTGAAAATATTTAACTCTATGCAAACCACCAAAAATCTTGAGTTGTATGCATTAGGACCCTGTAAAGCCTTTAATGCTGGAAAAAAGTAATATTTCCTCAATCATTTATCCTTACAAAAAGGGGCCATATTAAAAAATGGAGCTCACCTTTCACCAATCACTTCATCAACCTAACACTCCTTCTTGTGGAAGGAGGACTTCCCTTTGGCACATCAACGTGCTTCCCTTTAGTAGTAGTAGGCTTCTTCATTGGAGCTATGCTTTCCTTGGCTACTGGCTTCTCCTTTTCAATAGCATCTTCAACCAACACATTCAAGTTTCTTTGATCCATCTCATCCTTGAATTGTTGCAACTCTTCTTTGAGCTTTATGTTCTGAGACTGAAAGTATTTGTTTTGCCTATAAAGGTTCTTGAGATGCTTATGAAGATGTTGATCTCTTCTTGCTGCAAATATTTATAAATCAAGAGTGTGGATGTATCCATCCATGAGTTCTTTCATATTAATCTTGTCAGACATGCCTTCTGCTTTCAAACGATCCACCTCCTTCCTAGCTTCCCTGAGTTGTCTAATCAATCTTTTGAAGGTTTGGTTGTTAGGTGGAGTGGTGATGTGAACAGTATCAACATGATTCTTCATGGCTTCATATTCCTACTACATAGGGACTACCTCTTCCATATTTATAGGCTTCTCAATGCCTTTTCCCTTATCCCTCTTCTTCATTAGAATGGAAGCCATAGGATTCTCAATGAGTTTTCCCTTATCTTTATTTTTCTTCACAATGGAAACCTTTGATAGGGCTTGTGTTTCAACAACCTCCTCGACAAATAATGATCTTGTGAAAGGTATTTTGACTTTTGTACTGGTTGTTGAAGGAGATGAAGAGAAGTGTAGTTTCCTTCCTTTCTTGGTTGTGGATTTTCTAGAGGAAGGGACCTCTTCTAATTTTGGTGCAGGAGGGGGTGAAAGGTATCTCTGTGGATAATGGTAGGCCTCCCTCCCTATTTCTACAACTTCCTTAATGGATTCTTGGTCTTGAACATGGGCCTTACTCTTTCTTTTCTTGCTGGCTCTTGTTGGAGCAGTACTAGTGGATGGAAAAGGACTTGGTATTTGTGACTAAGGAGTTGCTGCTATGTCCAATTTCATTTGAGCAGAAGCAATGAAGTGTTCCCATGAGATGTTCCTCTTTATTAGCTCTTCAGAAACCAACATTCTAATCAACCCAGAATGAAAAATGTTGGTATCCACAGCCTTTGATTTGGATTGAACTCTATCTCACATTTCACCTATACTTCTCAACAAATAGAAGGGAATGTTCATTTCATATTTTCCAGTAAAATGCATTAGAAGCCTTATATGGTACTGGTATAGTGTATTGAATCTCCCCTCACATCTGAAGTACCTTTGAATTATTTTAAACATTTTATCAAACTCTCCAACCAGATGACTTCTTGGTACCCCTTTGGACAGATTGTCATCTTGATATTTTGGCTTAAGGAAGTCTTTGGAAAAGTCTACATTCAAAGTCATGGATTTAAACCATTTCTCTCCAATGATAGGGATCCCTGTAGCTGCTGAAATAGAGGTCTCAAACACCTCAAATTCTAGGTCCCCTACCTTAGTCTTCAGGCCATCAAAATGTAAGGCAAATTGCCTTGCCACCTCAGGATGACCCCTCTACATGTTTTGGCAGAAAGTAAGGCAACCCACCCTTTGAAAAACATTTCTAGCCATGGGTTCTGCCTCAAATAAATGCATGTTTGCAAGCTCAATTCTAACCATAGTACCTCCCTTATGTTACTTCTTCTTATGAGGAGTCTCCACATTTTAGGATGAAAGGTTTAAAACATATGGTGCAGTGATGGGTAGTAAAACAAAGAGTCACACTTCAATAAGAATTTGATAGTGAATAGTGGCTTCTCCTTTCCAGGAATCTCCCCTAACTCAAATTGGTTTCTAGATTAGGAAACAATGGCTGTGAATTTCCCTCCCTTTTTTGTTCATAAGTCTTAAAACTGAGGAATAATAAGGTGAAGAAGGAGATCACTGCAATTGTCTTTGAAAACTGGGTCGAAAACAGTCCAATTCAAATGGTAGAGGAAATAGGGGAAAATGCAGTGTTGTTTCAACAACGATTTTAGGTAGCACAATGCACATACAAGAGGTAATGTTTTCTTGGGCATTAAAAACTCGGGAGCAAGGAGAGTATATGTATTATGACTAAGAAGTAGGTGATGGTGATTGAAGATCTATGTTAAGGGAGGATTGGTAGAAAGCATGAGGGAAAGGTCTTTTCCCAATTATGCAGACATGATCACTACCATAACTCCAAGCTATAATTGCTACCTGAAATTGATACGCAGAGGGGTAAACCATGGGATACCTGGAAATTCAACAATAGAATGGCGTGATGCAGATGTTTAGGAGAGTATCACAAGCATATCAACTTCCAAATCCACCTCAGCAACCGATCTTGTAGCGCCACTGCCAACTGGTCCGAACTGGTAGTTTTTGCAACGCAAAGTTTTGAGCTTTCAAAATTTGAAAACCGTTATCAAATATCATAAAGATGAATCATCGAAGGCATATTTTAACTAACCATGATGCTGAAAACAAGGCAGACATGACATCAACGTTATGATAACAAATCATGGTAAAAGATGAAGGACAGGGAGTGCACTATAGAAACTCCTTGTGAGTTGGCAGTGCTCCCTTTTCAAAAAATGATTTGACTATTAAGCATAGGACAAAAGGACAACATGGAAAGGCTACCGAGGCATGAGTGAGGAGGGTGACATGTCAAGTCAAGCTGGTCATGGGGTGAGTCAAGATTAGTCTCAAGTCATGAAGGGGGTCAAAACATAATCCAAGAAAATGAACCTAGGCCAAAATTTTATGTGAGGATCAAAACTCGAGTCATGACTTAAGCCTTTATTTATCAAGGTAACCTAAGTAAATTACACCTTTAATAAACAAATCAAAAATTAAAAAATATAAAGGCTTAGAAAAATTAAAACTAAGTGATAAAGACCCAAGGAAACTTAGTGTGATAACATTGGCTCCACATGGGATGGCATGCTCCCTGCGAGCTGCCAAGAACAAGTAGTTTCAGTGCCTTATCCTAGGGATATGGGGTCATTTATTAAAACAAAAATAAAATAAAAATGATATTTGCGATGGCATGGAAATCCACTCATGGCTCAAGCAAAGTATTGCTTCATAAAATGCTCATTGACAGGGCCACCAAAAACATCTTCATCCTCCAAATTTTGCAACTTGTAAGTGTTGTTCTAAAATACCTCAAAAATTTTGAAGGGACCGATCCATAAGGCTTCAAATTTACCATGCTTGCCTTTATCTTGTTTTGGTGCATCCCACTTGAGCACTAGATATCCCATTTGGAAAGCCTCTTTATTTACCTTCTTGTTGAAAGCCTGCTTGATCTTCTGTTGATGGTCATGTGCTTTATCCAAAATCTTCTCCCAAGGCTACTGCACTTCTACCAACTGTTGTATTCTTCTGATCATATCATCTGACTCTCCTTGGTATTCTTGGAATAATTTTGCCTCAGGCTAGGAAAGTTGAGAAGGAAAGATGGCCTCAACTCCATACACAAGATGGAAAGGAGAAATACCAAGGGATATCTTTGTTTTCACTCTATCATCCCACAAAGAAAGTTTGAGCTTTGAATCCCATGCTTTCTTATTGTCCTCTAACAGTATTTTGATGATCTTTATAAGGATTTTGTTAGAGGAATCTGCTAGTCCATTCCCTTGGGGGTACTAAGGAGTAGAGTGAATCAATTTGATTCCAAACTATTCACAGAATTGGATCAATGGTTCAGCCTTGAAAAATGCAACATTATCAGTGACAATTCTGTTCGAACAACCAAACCTCGCCATAATATCCTCAAGAAATCCAATGATCACCTTGTGGGAAGCATTCCTTGTAGGGATAACTTCTATCCACTTAGTAAAGTAATATGTGGCAGTCAAGATCCATCTATGTTGACCACTAGAAGCAGGATGAATTTCCCCAATAAAATCTAGGCCCCACTATTGAAAGGGTCCTGAAGCTACCACAGGCTTCAATGGAAAAGACTTGAGTTGCTTCTTTCCAGAGAATTTATGACACTTGACACACGCTTTGATCTTTGCACAAACATCAGTGAATAGACTAGGCCAGAAGTACCCAGTCCTGGGAATCTTATATGCTATGGTTCTCCAAAAGTGATGCCCCCCACATAAACTGTCATGAAAATCATACATAATATTTTGGGCTTCTTGTGGGTCTAGGCATCTCAAGAGCACTCCTAAAGGATCTTTCCAATACAAGACTTAATCAATAAGACAATATTTAATCGATTTGAGCTTTAAAGCTCTCACCTTGTTCTTTTTCATACCATAAAGAGGCTTCCATTTCTATAGTAAAAATATAATATCTTTGTACGAGATGCAATCTGCCAATGGAGGGATGACTTGAGAACCTTTATCAGACAATTCGGTCAGTTGATTTTTTGAGCAAGTGTTGATGAAATTTACCCCCAAATTTGTGCAATTAGATTCAACCAACAACTTGGCTAAACCTTGGCCTTTAACCAATTTGGTGAGCTTAATCTCAAGATCAAATTCAAGGATTTTAGCAATCCACTTGCTCCTTTTACCATCTATATCAGGCTGAATAAGAATTTCCTTTACAGAAGCTGAAGGGACATATGCAATGACTCTTGAATGCATCACATAAACTGTGAATTCCTTGAGAGTTTTGATCAATGCATAGGACTGCTTATCCATGATTTCATACTTTAATTCAATATCTCTCAATGCTCTGCTGAAAAAAGCAACGAGCTTCTCTAACCCTTCAACATTCTTCTGCAATAAAACAACTTTTAATGTGTCAAATGAAGCAAAAGAAAAAATTAGAAAATCCTTGGAGTAGTTTGGAATAATGAGCATAGGGGCTTCAGTCAAGGATTTCTTTATTTGATCAAAAGAATTATGAGATTCAACAGTCCATTTGATTTCATTTCCTTTTCTCAACATGGCTGTAATATACTTTACCAACTCGACAAAATTTGAAACAAACCTTCTCAAAAAATTATTTTTTCCCAAGAAATATTGAACTTCCTTCTTGTATCTAGGGAGTGACAAGGTTTGGATAGATTCTACCCTACTGGAATCAATCCTTACCCCTTCAACTGACATAATGTGCCCCAATAATTTTAACTCCTTCATGGCAAACAATAAATGTTTTGGGTTTAAAGAGAGACCAAATTTTCTGCATTTCAAGAAGATCCTTTTTAAATGATCATAATGTTATTTATCAGATTGTGAGAACACTGTTATGTCATCTAAATAGATAACTACAAACATGTCCTTCTCTTCAGTAAAGGCTATGTCCATGGCTCTTTGAAAGGTCTCCCTTGTGTTCATCAAACCAAAGGGAATCCTAGCGTACATGAATGTACCCCAAGGAGTGGTGAAGGATGTCTTCTCTCTATCTTCTGGAAAGATAGAGATCTTATTGTAGCTAGAAAAACCATCAATCATGGACATCCTAAATGCACCTGTCACCCTCTGTAATATGTGCTCCATCTTGGGAAAGGGGTAATTATCCTTTTTAGAGATTCTGTTCAGATTCTAGAAATCGACACAAAGTTTAATTTCTCCATTTTTTTTTCTCACTGGGACCAAGTTGGCCACCCAATCAGAATACCTCAAAGGAATAATAATTTTATCATCTAAAATATATTTTAACTCTTTTTCCATCACAGGAAGAAACATAAGATTTATTTGTCTCAACTTTTTCCTGAAAGGTTTGGTCTCTTCCTTCAATGGGATCTTGTGCTCTATGATGCTTGTGTCGTATGTTATGAGATATTCATAAGTCCAAGAAAACACATAAGAAAAATCTTTTAACAACTCAGTATATTCAACCCTATGCTCCCTTGACAAGGTTATTGCCAACTTGACATATTTTGGATTCTTTTCTATACCCACATTGCACTCAGTCACATTAGCATCATCAATTGATCATTTACCCTTCACTGCCACGTCATTTCTGTCAAATAATATTTCCAAAGGAACTAGTCCTTTTGGAATGTGGTTGTTAGGCAACTGAACAATATGATGGTTATCTATTTTGATTATAAAAACATTAGCATGAGGATTATTTTCAGATTCGTGATCTTGATCAATGTGTAATGAAGAAAACTCATCAACAGTCTCAAGGAATCTTTTGATCTCAAGATAACATTCAAATACTTTCCAATGCTTGAAATTGTCAGGTATAGAGGGTCTGTATTTGACTTCTACATCATACTTGAGTTTAGGTGGCAAAGGGAATCTGAAATTTCTTGCTGATACAACCAAAGAATCAACGATGGTATTCTCTTCTCTTGGAATAAATGAAATGTTGCAAGCTAAGAAAACACTGTCAACTAAGTCCCACACTTCATTTCTATAAGATCTAAGCACATGGTGATTAGTTTGATAAATATTTTTGATCTAATGGACAATCAATTCATCATCCCAAAATATTGATAGCTCTTCAATCCCCATGTATTTTGCATCCCTTAAACCCAATACAAGAGCTTCATACTCTGCCACATTATTGGTAGTTTCAAATTCTAGTTTGTAGGACAAAGATATAGTCTCTTGAGAAGGTGAGACAAAGACAACTCCAGCACCAACACCTTCCCTAGAAGAGGCCCCATCAAAGAACATCTTCCAAACAGAGGTGGTTGGAGGAGAATATTCACAAAAGGTAATGGACTATTTTCTGATTTCAAGAGGAGGTTTAGGAGCATCAGTGAGATGCAAGATGCTAGATCCAAAATTAGTATCAAGTGAAAAAATAGGATGATTGGTGGGGTTTTCTTCGTCACTAATAATGTAGGCCAACTGAGATTCCCTGTAAAGTCTTCTATGCTCCCCCCCAAACACAGGAATGGTATCATATGTGAGGTCCATCTACAAGGTTCCCCCAAGCCTTTTTATCCAATATCTTGACAAGAGCATGTCAAACTTGGGGAGAACATCAACCACCATGATATCCATGACTACACTTTTCATGGGTAACTGAAATAAGGTCACAACTAGATCTTTAATGACCCTAAGACACTTCACTTTCCTAGAGTCAAAAGAATATAAATCATGGTAGGTCTTTGTGATTTATAATCCAAGTTCATCCATGACAGTTTTGGGCATGAGATTGTGGGATTCCCCTGAGTACATCAAATAATTATGAATCATCTTATCATGTATGTTCAGTGATGTATAGAAGGGAGGGGATGAATCATCTCTATCTTCTATCAAAGGTCCTAAGATGACTGATGTCTTTTCATTTTGTAGATTTACTAAATCAGTGGCATCTGAAGAAGATTCTGGCTATAACATTTTGGAGAGATATTTTTTAAATTCTTCATTTTTTATCAATTCCAAAAAAGGTACATGAACCTTGATTTTTTGGATCTCACTCTCAAATATGAAGGAAGGTGAATATTTTAGGATCTCTTTGGCCTCTGGGGTAGGATTTCCGACCAAAACTTGGGGGCTTTGAGTATCTTTTTCTTTGTTGTCAACTGTCACAGCCTTGGCATAATTTTCTTTTTGGGTAGGTTGATCAGAGGCATCAGTCTTTTCCTCATTCTTTTTGGATATAAGATTATATCTATTAGAATTTTATTTTTCTTTCTCTCCCTTAATTAATTAATTTATTTGAATATCTATCAAGGATTTCTCATATGCAGATTGAGTCAAGTGAGGAGATGGGGATGTGTCACCTAAGCAATGAATCTCAGGATCAAATTCTTCCTCCTCTCCTTCTTCATCAACAACAAGGTTGTTTTGTAAAGGAGTTTGTACCTTTTGGTCATCCCTATATTTGTTTCTAGGATCTCTTGGAAGGATCTGAGGAAAATTATTGGGTCTCCTGAAGTTACCTCTGTTATCAACATTTTGAGTATTTATATAGGTTTGTTTTCCTTCAAGTTTTAATTTCTCCATATCAACAGAAAGGGATTTTACTAATTTGGTAATTTCATCAACTTGAGGATGGACAATAGGGGAATTAGAGGTTGAAGCTTCAATTATGTTTTCTCTCCTGTCCCTATCAAATTTCCCCCTAAGTTTTTCAGATGCCACTATGCTAGATTCTACCTCCAAGGTTGCATCTTGCATATGATCTAAGGAGGTTGATCTTCTTTCTCTCAGTAGAAGGAACAACTCAGGGTCAAAAGCACTGACATAAGTGATTTTTGCAGAGGTTTCTGTAGGATTTATCTCAGCAGGGATCTTATTGTACATTTTGTTGAATCTTTTAGAGAATTTAGAGACAGACTCTCCCTCTTTCCTCTTTAGGGATCCAAATTCTGTGATATAATACAAAAAGTCCTTTTTATCCCCCCACTGCCTCAAAAATGCATCATCTAACGCCTCAATCCCAGTAATGGATCCAGGGGATAAACCCCTAAACCACTTCCTAGCCTCACCATCAAGGCTTTGGAAAAAAAATCTCATCCACACATCCTCATTTTCAATGTTTTGATTGTTTGCATAACTGTAGAAGGCAACAAGGTGTTATTCAACAGTTATATCTTCTTCTCCTGTGAATTTGGGCATGTATTTTAGATAATCTCCAACATGGAGAGCATTCATTGGCTGAGGTAAGACATGAGGGGCGTATCTTGTAGCCACTATGGCATCCATCCTATTTCTAGGAGGGTTAGCACCTGCCATTGGATTTTGGACTCTAGGTGAACAAGGAGGAGAAGGAGACCTGACTGTGTGCAACTTAGGAGAAAAAGGAATGTATAAAGGGGGAATTTCAGTTTTCACAACAGAAGGTTGAGTCTTGGAAGAAGATGCTATATGCTTTAAAGGGGATGAGGTTTCCTCTTCTTTGGCTGCAGAAATTTTGACAGGAGGAGGAGTAGAAAATCCTAAGGTAGGAAAATCTTCAAGACTCTCAAGTCTGAACCACTTTACAATGTCAGGGGAAGCAAGGATTTCAAAATTTTCTTCTTTCAAATCAGGTTCAAAAAAGGATTATTCAATAGGGAAATTTTCAAAATCAATATTCTTAGATAATTAAGAAGAAGGTAAAGGAAGATTAATTGATATCACAATTGGAGTATTAAGAGTGGAATCGGGAAACTGACCAGAAGCACCTGTTGCAGTAGCAGAAAAAATTTCTTGAGAAGATTTTCCCTTCTTGATTATATTCTCTGGGTCAGCCTCAGATGGAACCAAAGATATTTGTGGATTTGACCTCCCGTGTCTGCCTTTAGGAGACATCACTGAAACAATGGAGTCACCATGTGCAAGCTGCAATCTTCAAAGTACTTAGTTCCAATGCACCTTCAAAACTAGTAAGTTGTGTCGTTCAATCCCAGGTAAATGTCTTCAATTTGTTCCCCAACAACGATGCCGAGAATGTTATCACTAAGAATAACCCTCAGATTGCATAGAAGGTAAGACCAATACCCATCAGGTTATGTGTAGTTGTAAATGAGTTTAAAAGAGGTCAAATGGACAAGACTAAAAATAATAATGTTCTAACTCGGAAATCTGGGCTAGCATGCACAAAAAATTGAGGTCTTGATTAAATTTAGTCAGTAAGTGGGACTAAAGGTGAATAGAGGGAAGACTTTGGTGAGGAAAATGTAGAGTTCTGCTATGGACATCAGGTCTTCAAGCAACCTAAGGAAGAAAAACTCAAACACAAGATCTTCTTGAATTCAAAGTTTAAGGAAATTGAAGAACCTCATAATAAAACTATAATCAAACATTCATCATAATATCACTACAACAATCCATGTGAATCATTCAATCATGAATACTTCGATATCAGAGGCAAATAAGTTGGAGAAAGAAAGCTAACTTATATTAATCATGAAGTCTCAAGTCAAGTACATAACCAGTTAACCAGTAGCTTCATCAAAATATTACAAAATAAGGGAGCCTAGCTCAACCATTCGAACCTCCTAAAGAATTTGAACTATCTGTTTATAAAAAAAAGGGAAGACAATAGCTGGACGTGCGAGATGGCCTTCCTCCCATAAAAATCTCCAAATAGTTATTTCATCTAGCAACTTAAACTAACAACTGTGCTATAAAAAGGGAAAATGTTGGCCACTGATCCAACCAACTTTGAACTGACTTGATCTTCTTTGATGCGCATCTCCTTGCATGCCAAGTGTCCTTCAAAGGATTGTGAATTGTCATCATGCTGGAAGCTACAATCTCTGTCTTTCTCCACGTCTTCAGCCACTCACAAGGATGATAATTCAAACCACTTGATTCTTGGTACTTGTTGGTAGCGTCTTTCAGTAGCGATCTTTCGTAGCGCCTCCACCAAATTCCTTGTAATTATGTAGCGCAACCTAAAAAATAGGCATGTTGAATGGGTATCGTCGGGCTTGTGTGTCTCTATGCAGAATTCAGTCTCTGTTAAAATTTTGGTAGCGTCTACTTGTGTAATTCACTCTCTGTTAAAATTTGGGTAGCGCATGCCTGTGTATATGCGTGCAATTTAGTAGCGTCCATCTAAATTCGCAACACCATCATTTCACTGCTGACAGATTTGGTAGCACCCTTGGAAGTTAGTAGCACCATCGCTACACCAGTCTTAGGAGATTAGGTAGGATGATAGGTAGCAGACTGATAGTATATGAGACTTAGAAAATTTTGTAGCACCCTAATGCTACAGAATGTCTGTGCTATTTTTGTTGAAAAGATTTAACTCTTTGAAAACCACCAAAAATATTGAGTTGTATGCATTAGGAGCCTGTAAATCTTGTATAGGTGAAAAAAAGTAATATTTCCTCAATCATTTATCCTTTCAAAAAGGGGCCATCTTCAAAAATGGAGCTCACCTTTCACCAATCACTTCATCAACCTGACACTCCTTCTTGTGGAAGGAGGACTTCCCTTTGGCACATCAAAATGATTCCCTTTAGTAGTAACAACCTTCTTCACTGGAGCTATGATTTGCTTGGCTACTAGCTTCTCCTTTTCAATAGCATCTTAAACCAACACATTCAAGTTTCTTTGAGCCATCTCATCCTTGAAGTGTTGCAACTCTTCTTTGATCTTTCTATTCTGAGACTAAAAGTCTCTGTTTTTCCTATAAAGGTTCTTGAGTTTCTTATGAAGAGGCTGGGCTCTTCTTGCTACAAATCTTGCTAAATCAAGAGTGTGTCTATAGCCATCCACGAGTTCTTGTACCTTAATCTTGTCAGACATGTCTTCTGCTTTCAAACGAGCCACCTCCTTCCTAGCTTCCTTGAGTTGTCTAATCAATATTTTGAAGGTTTGGTTTCTAGGTGGAGTGGTGATGTGAACAATCTCAATAGGATTCTTCATGGCTTCATCTTCCTGCTACACAGGGAATACCTCTTACATTTCAATAGGTTTCTCAATGAATTTTACCTTATACCTCTTCTTCTTTAGAATGGAAGCCACAAGATTCTCAATGAGTTTTCCATTATCTTTCTTTTTCTTTAGAATGGAAACCTTTGATAGGGCTTGTGTTTCAACAACCTCCTTGACAACTGATGATCTTGTGAAAGGTCTTTTGACTTTTTTACTGGTTGTTGAAGGAGATGTAGAGAAGTGTATTTTCCTTCCTTTCTTGGTTGTGGCTTTAGTAGAGGAAGGGACCTCTTGTAATTCTGGTGCAGGAGGGGGTGAAAGGTCTCTCTGCGGAGAATGGTAGGCCTCCCTCTCTATTTCTGGAACTTCCTTAATGGATTCTTGGTCTTAAACACATGCCTTACTCTTTCTTTTCCTACTGGCTCCTGTTGGAGCAATACTAGTCAATGGAAAAGGACTTGGTATCTATGACTGAGGAGTGGTTGTTATGTCCAACTTCATTTGAGTAGAAGCAGTGAAGTGTTCCCATGAGATGTTCCTCTTTCTCAGCTCTCTAGAAACCAACATTCTAATCAAACCAGAATGAAAAATGCTAGTATCCACAACCTTTGATTTGGATTGAACTCTATTTGACATTTTGCCTATACTTCTCAACAAATAGAAGGGAATATTCATTTCATCTTTGCCAGTAAAATGCAACAGAAGCCTTATATGGTACTGGTATAGTGTATTGAACCTCCTCTCACATGTGAAGTACCTTTGAATTATTTTCAACATTTTATCAAACTCTCCAAGCAGATGATTTCTTGGTACCCCTTTGGACAGATTGTTAGCTTGATATTCTAGCTTAAGGAAGTATTTGGAAAATGATTCATTCAAATACATGGATTTAAACCATTTCTCTCCTGTAATAGGGATCCCTATAGCTGCTGAAATAGAGGTCTCAGACACCTGAAATTCTAGGTCCCCTACCTTAGTCTCCAGGCCATCAAAATGTAAGGAAAATTGCCTTGCCACCTCAGGATGACCCCTCTGCATGTTTTGGCAGAAAGTAAGGCAACCCACCCTTTGAAAAACTTCTCTAGCCATGGGCTCTGCCTCAAATAAATGCATGTCTGCAGGCTCAGTTATAACCATAGTACCTCCCTTATGTGACTTCTTCTTCTTAGGAGTCTCCATAGTTTAGGATGAAAGGTTTAAAAGCTATGGTGCAGTGATGGCTAGAAAAATAAAGAGTCAGAATTCAATAAGAATTTGATAGTGAATAGTGGCTGCTCCTTTCGAGGAATCTCCCCTAACTCAAACTGGTTGCTAGCTTAGGAAACAATGGTTGTGAATTTTCCTCCCTTTTATGTTCATAAGTCTTAAAGATGAGGAATAATAAGGTGAAGAAGGACATCACTGCAATTGTCTTTGAAAACTGGGTCGAAAACAATCCAATTCAAATGGTAGAGGAAACAGGGGAAAAGGCATGTTGTTTCAGCAACGATTTTAGGTAGCACAATGCACATACAAGAGGTAACATTTGCTTGGGAATTCAAAACTCAAGAGCAAGGCGAGTAGATGTATTATGACTGAAAACCAGGTGATGGTGATTTCATATCTATGTGAATGGAGGATTGGTAGAAAACATGAGGGAAGGGTCTTTTTCCAATTTTGCAGGCATGATCGCTACAAGAACTCCAAGCTATAATTGCTACCCGAAATTGATACGCAGAGGATGGAAACCATGGGATACCTGGAAAGTCGATGATAGCATGGAGTGCTGCAGATGTTTAAAAGAGTATCACAATCATATCGACGCCCAAATCCACCTCAACAACCGATCCTATAGCGCCACTACCAACTGGTCTGAACTGGTAGTTTTTGCAGGGTAGAGTTTTGAGCTTTCAAAATGTGAAAACCGTTAGAAAAGCTCATAAATATGAATCCTCGAAGGCATATTTTAACTAACCATGGTGTTGAAAACAAGGAAGACATGACATCAATGTTATGATAACAAATCATGGTAAAATATGAAGGACAGGGATTGCGCTACAGAAACTCCTGGAGACTTGGCAGTGCCCCCGTTTAAAAAAATGATTTGACCATTAAGCATAGTACAAAAGGAAAACATGGAAAGGATACAGAGGCATGAGTGAGGAGGGTGACATGTCAATTCAAGCTGGTCATGGGGTGAGTCAGGCTTAGTGTCAGGTCATGAAGGGGGTCAAAACATAAGCCAAGAAAATGAACCTAGGCCAAAATTTTATGTGAGGATCAAAACTTGAGTCATGACTTAAGCCTTTATTTATCAAGGTAACCTAAGTAAATCACACCTTTAAGAAACAAATAAAAAATTAAAAAATATAAAGGCTTAGAAAAATTAAAACTAAGGGCTAAATACCCAAGGCAACTTAGTGTGATAACATGGTCTAAGATGAATGATTGTAATCCAAGGTGAGATCAATGCTTATGAGGGTTTTGGAGGTAACTAAAATTCCAAACAAGTATTTCTGTTGTGATACTTTGCAGTCGTTCCCATATTAACCATTTTTAAGGTCAACACCTATTGGTTGAAATGGACTTGAACGACCATGTATCTGCAAGAAAAGTGTCACCTAGTGCCCAAAATTGAAGATGAAGTCATCCAAGGTAAAAGGGTGAAACTAATGAAGAAATATGCTACATGTTTATTTTATAGAGTTTAAACTTATATTTTCAAGGCAGTAACTAAGCATTACATAAGGAAAAAGTAGCTTAGAGACTTAGAAATTACTAATCACCAAGTTGTATATCTAGGGAGTATTTAATTGTGATCAAAGGTTTGTTAGCCTCCCAACCTGTTGATTCAACCTACTTGAGGAAAATATTTGAACTCAATGATTTGTCCTTTCCTTGGTCTAAAATAACACTTTTTTCCTTTTCTTGATGTTAATTAAAGAAAATTTCACTCAATGATTCAATACCAAAGGTAGAATCATTGAGTTCATAGGATTGGAAACCCCCCAACTTAGAAATGTATCCTCATTGAGGAAAACCAATGGATTGGGTATCCAATAGGCTCCCAAACTTGGTGATTGTTACTAATTAGATATCTCATGTGTTGAGTCTCTGAGTTCAGTGAGTTATTGCGTTGTTGCGAGGCTTCTTTAGTTCATTGAAATCCATGGAATGCCATGTAAAATCCACTTCCTTCATGATCTTCCTTGAGCCAAGATCAGGAAAAAATATTTGATATTTAGGCTCTTTACTCATCTTACAATCATAATCTCAAGTGCATATTCAAAATTAAACCAAGAGATCGCTTAATGACGGATTAAAATTTACCTCAAATGAACATCGACAGAAATCCCACTTTCATATGGACTAAAAACCCTACACTAGGGTTATATACTTTGAAATTTGGATATAAAGCTATATTTGGTGAGGAGAGACTTGAAAACATTTAATAGTGGTGGAAACCACTATGGAAGATCATGTCTCCCATGAAAGAAAGAATCTTCATGTGGTTGGAAATCATGAATAAGGCCCTTTCCTGATAAGTGCTCCAAAAGAGGAACATGCAAGGATAGGATAGATGCGTGTTATGTAAAGGAAATGAAGAAAATATAAGTCATATTAATCTCATGTGAGTCTAGAAAGAAAGGTTCAGATAAAGGTGGAAGGGTGATTCAATAGCAAATTGTCTCAAAAACCAGATCATGAAAACAACGTCAAAATGTTTCAAGGCCCTTCTTATAATAGTTATTTGGGGCATTTGGATCATAAGGAAAGTAGGTATATTTGAAGGAAAATCAATTCCACCTTTTCAATGTACCACCCAAAGCAAGGCTATTTTTGAAAACTTCAAGACCCATGCTAATAGTTTTGCTCATAGGGAAATTGATCCAACTCCCATTGACAAGTCTATAGCATGGTGATTTTTTGATGGAGCAAGCCAAGGCTCCCATTTGATATGTGGGACGAGGGGTCTTCTCTATTTAAATGACAATCATTGTATTAGATTCAAGGCAAGGCTAGGAGGGGGGACAAATAATTGTGCTTATTTTTGAACTTTGAAACTATTATTAATGATTGTTGTAGAAAAAGGTGTACCTTATATTCAAATCCTTGGTGACTCTATGGCCATTATTAAATGGTTGAGGGGGAGAAACAAGATGTTAAATTTGTTTACAAGACCAATTAAAATTTTTCACACTGCCTTTAATTTCATTTATTTTTACATGTTTACAAAGACAACAATCAAGAATCAAACTGTCTTTCCAAAGCTAGCCTATTGTTAGTTAGATCTTAGTACTTGGATATTTAAAATGCTACTGATATTTATGTTATTTAAAGGGTGGTTTAGAGCTCACTTCAAATTTATTGTGTATATGGATGGATAGAATTGGCACTATGTGCAATGATAGAGACCTCCCAAACTATTTTGACAATAATGATAGCTATAATATTGGTAGAGAAGTGTGTAATTTTTTTTTGCTTTGGGGAAAGCTTCAAATAAACATTTCTTTACACTAAAGGTTTTTTTAAGGTTATAAGTTGGATGGTTGGAAAATTATATATATATATAATTGTTTTTCTTTTCCGTAAAAAAAAATATACAAATCAAAGATAAATTATGGATATATATATGAGAGAATATTTTTAAATGAAAACCTTCTTTATTTTATAACATAAATGAGAGGTTTTAGGATGAGAAAAATAAAATAAAGAATAATTATGAGAAATAAAGAGTAAAAATGAGACATGTTATGTAAAAAATTTGAGAATATAATTATTAATTTTTCTATCCATTAAGAAATATACAAATCAAAGAGAAATTATGAGTGTATATATAAAGAAGAGAATACTTTTAAATGAAAACCCGGGAGGTTTTAGGATGGGAAGAAGGAAATAAAAAATAACTATGACAAATAAAGAATAAAAGTGATACATTGTTATGTAAAAAATAAAATGAAACAAATAAAAATATAATAAGATGTGAATTTAACATGTGTTTTTTTTATTATTATTATGATATTTGTAAATAAATAAATAATTTTTTTAATTTTTTAATAATTATAAAAAAAGTTAAATTAGTAATATTAGACAAATTTTTTAGGATAAAACTATGTATGAGGTTTTAAAACATTTAATTTTTGAAGTGGGTACTTCATCCATCATCAAGGATAATATTATTTATATTCAGATCTCAAGTGTTAATTAAATATTTTATTTATTCTGTTTTTTTATTTTTTTTTCCTTTCTTCAAGGGTCTTTCCCCAATCCTCCTAATTTAAATACAAACCTCAACTCTCTTGTTTCAACTTAGGGTGGAGTGTCTACTCTAAACTTTGGAAGTTTCAAAACCCCATACACAATTATGAATAACTATGAAAACCTAACTTAAATTAATAATTTAACTTAAAACTATCTTAAAAAACATCATTTATTAATTTTTTAATAATATTAAAATTAAATAAATAAAACTAATATAAAAGAAAAAAAAATTATTTATTTATATCATATTATTTATTTATAGTTTGGTGGACTAATTCAAATAGTTAAGTGCTTTGAATTTCATAAAAAAGTTTTGTGGTCAATCCTCTTTCCTCAATTGTGTGTTTGATATGTCACTATCAAATAAAGAATTATAATAGCCAACAAGTTTATATTAAATATCATCCCAATTTTATTTTTTTAAATCACACAAAAAAATTCTCTTAAATAAAATATTATCCAGTCATAACAAATATTTTTTATAAATTTTATATTATTATTCAACACTTTTAATACAAATATTTATATAACTTAATAATTCAAATTTATCTATAAATTAAACTAAATTATGATTACATATATTCTCTCCAACTATTTCTTTACCTATAAAACCAAACCAAGAGGCTTTTCCTTTTGATATAATATTTTAATTCTTTTTAATAAAATAATATATAAACCTTTTGAACATTCTCATTAGCTGGACCCTCTAACTACATATAAAACAAAGTCAAGCACGCTCTTTCATAGTCTTTTCCCTTTATATCTTCCTGGCCTAGATACCAAACCAAGCATGCTTCTTCAGAGTCTTTTCCCTTTCATATAAATATCACTTTTGAAGATTCTCATTAGTTGGAACAATATACTTTGCAGGTAGTTACCTTCCCATATGATACTCTTCAATTAAATATAATATAAAATATATTATATATTTTGTCATGGATACTTTCGAAAGGCAATATATATAAATATAATGTACATTGCTTTCAATGTATATATTCCTGATGAAAAGTGTATTGTTGACAGCCCGAAAAGTATCATTTTGGTTTAACACTCTTAAAAAATGTATTCAAAAGATTATGTTATTCTGCAACATGGATTCCAAAAAGATTATGTCACTCTGTAACATGAATTCCAAACCACACATGCTACAACATTATGCCATTCTGTTATTTTTTTCTCTTAAATAATTTATGCATTCTTGACTTTTTCAGAGATACATTGTAAGTATATCTCTGCATAGTATATGTACTTTTTATCAATAATCTTTTTACATTGTTTTTTCATATTTCATATTCTTTTTCAATTTCATTATTATTCTTATCATTCATGGAGACTTGACTTTATCATTAAAAAAAGTATGATCTTCCAACATTGTTTCCCATATATTTAGACCAACTACACCATATCAGGGACACTACATTCATTTCCATGCAATCTATTAAAAAAGCCTGACCAATGACATCAAAGTCATATAACATATAATACATTCCACTCACAAGAGTGCGTGCACTTACTTTCCTGCAATTTACCTCATTAAGTGTTTTTTAAAAGCAGCTACATCACAGAGTATAATACACTAGGAAGAGTACATTCATTCCTATATATAAGGAATAGTGTAATTAATTTAAAAGATTATATATATATATATATATATATATATATATATATATATAAAAGGAATAATGTAATTTATTTAAAAAATGATTTAACATTGTTTTTTTTAAATGATATTATTAAAAAAATAGTTTTATTAAATTGGACAATATAAAAAATTAAAGTTTTTATATATTGATGGATTTAAAATTAAATAAAAGATTTACAACATTGTTGTACTATAGTAATTATTCTTCATATAACAATAACTTGCATCTATTACTAAATGCACTAGCAATTTCATAATGAAATAATATCATCTCATGCATAATTATGTAGGTTGTGTCATTATTTATAAGAAATAATAATCTTTTCGATCCTAGTTTTGGATAGGAATGGATGGATTGGGAATTTGACAAATTACTGGAAATCTAACATAATGGTAATGTTAAAGTTAATTAAGATTCCCTTTAATCAGTAAGAAAATAAACTCCTATTATTATTATATAATAGTCTCAATATCATACCATATAGAATTAAGACAAAATTTTAGTATATTTAAAATTTCTATCATAGTCTTATCAAATTTGTATCTAAAATATAATCATTTATTATAAAATTCACTTGCTCTTTAAAAAAAAATCATATACAATTAAATAATCACAATAAAAAACAAAAAATAAATATATGATTCTATACCAATAAAAAAAAAGACCCAACACAAATTAATTGTGAATGGCTTTATTGAGAAACCTATACACCTCAATGTGTTTGACATATAAAAGTTAATGTGTGGAAGAAAAACATATATTCTAACCTTGATTTGATAAATCCCATGGAATGAGACTAGGTACATAGCCATAGATTTTAAAAGCCAAATATTTAGGCTTTGGAAAATTATCATTATGAATGACCCTTCACATCTTTTAAATTATCAACATTCATTCTAAATCATGAATGACCCTTCGTATATTTTTCTTGAATAATAATGCAACTTGGTGGTGGTATCCACGGGATGCTTATAAATGTAAGGACGAAAACTCATATGCAGTCAATTTATATATGCATAATTTTATAAAATATAAGTATTTTGTTGTGTGTATATGATATTTTTTTAAATACTTGAAAACTTTTTTCAAGGAATGTAATTAACTCTATACCATCATATATATGCATAATATATTTTACTATATTTAGTTTTTCAATGAAAGCTAGTTTTTAAGGTGTAGGAAGCTCTAAGCGTATAATATGTAAGAATGGAGTAATTGTTATTGAATTGTTTATCTCACTAGCTAAGGAAGAAGGAATGCAAGTATGTAATGGAGAAGAAATTAAATTTTAAGTATTGCATTTTGTCATATGTGAACATAGAGATGGTTGGGCATAAAACATTTTTTTTTTAGAGGAATGTAATTAACTTTATACAATCATATTTATGTATATGCATAATATATTTTACTATATTTACTTGGTCCTGTTGAGTCAATAGATACTTATGTTGATAAAACAAGTCTAATATAAGTAAAGGAAGATTCCCCATTGTGGAATCTTATCTTTCATGTGAGTTTGGAAATATCAGCAAGTACACTTCTTTGGGAAAAGAGTGCACCTCTCTTGGGAAGTAGACTTCTAGGGTTTGAGCACCCTCTTTTGTGCTAGGGTTTATCTTGGTGGTGAAGGTCTTTATCTGGAAGAATATAGAAACGGATTTGGATGGGTTTTCTTCCCTTGTTGAGAAGGGTTTCCCAGGATACATCTTGTGTTCTTGTGCATGGTGCTTCTTCTTGTGATCTTGGTTGCTACAAAATTTATGGTTATGGTTAAATGATAAATTGGAATGAACTTCATGATTAACCTAACTTATTGAAAAATCAGCAGTGTTTCCATCAATGCTAAAGGGGGAGATTGTTGGACAATTGGTTTGGAAATTTGGTTGTGAATTATTTCAACCCTTGGAGAATTCTGAAAGCCATAGAGATTTGGTTGATATAGATGGATAGTTAGTTGTCACTGATGGAGTGGTTGATGTCAGCATATGTGTTGGGTGCATTTGATGAAGTCTACATGTCGCCTCGAAGGTATGGTCATGAAACCCACAATTGATAGAGGAATAAAGACATGAAGGTCAATGAATGCAATACTATCATAGATGGATAGTATGTGTCATGTCATTTCTGATGATAGGTGGTACGTCATGTGGATCCTTATAGTTAAGGAGATATGGCTTTGTAAATATTTGAGGACCTTCAAGAATAATATAGAATCTCCTATAAGGTCAACAAGAAGTCAATTATTCTAGAAGCCTCTAGAAAGTCTCCAAGAAGTTTTCTAGTCAAAGTTGTTGAAATAAGAAATTAATTATGGGTAAAGTAGTTATAACAAAGAAATTATGAGTTTACTAATTATAGGTAAAGTAGTTGCAACAAGAAAGTACAGGTTGAACCTAAAATTAAGAAAAAGGGTAAAAACATTATGACCCTAAAATGAGGAAAAAGGGTAAAACAGTTAAGACCCTAAAATGAGGAAAAAGGGTAAAATGGTTATGACCCTAAAATTAGGAAAAAAAGGTAAAACAATTATGACCCTAAAATTATGAAAAAGGATAAAAACATTATTACCCTAAAATTAGGAAAAAGGGTAAAAAAATTGTAACAAGAAAGTAATTAAGGGTAAAGTGGTTACAAAAATAAATTAATTAAGGGTAAATTGGTTGAAAATAATTTAAATGGAAGAGTATAAATACACATCAAGAGTCTCTCATTCTCACACACAAGTTCATTGAATATATATCTAGTGAACACTTGATATATTGGTGAATATGAGGTATCAAGGATGAGGTAAATTAAAGGGGATGCTTGTTCCAGGTTGCAGCAAGATATGATTATGAAGCAGGGTTGTCACAAGTTATGAGGTATGTCATTGTGTAAGTTTTGAGGGTTATATGTTGGTAATTCTATGGTTCATATTGGTGGCATGGCTTGGTGATATTTTGGAGATTACGGTTTATGCTTGATGCACATATTGAGAGTTTTGGTACTTGTTTAGTACATGGTTTATGACATATCTTGTGGTACATGTGTGAAGCATGTCATATGGTACATGTTTGAGGTAGTTTGGTTGAATTGTACTGCTGAATATATTGGTACAAGATGAGGTTGTATAACAGTGAGGGTTTGATACATGGTTGATGTGATAGTTCATTAGACTTGTTTCACAGATGTTATGGCACATGCTTAAGGAATATCTTGGAGGCCCTTTTGGTTTATGGTTTCATATGGTTGAGTTTCATGCTTTGGTGTTATGATTGAGACATATCCTTGGTACATTGTATATGGTTGTTATGGTTCATTGTTAGAGGCACATCTTTGTGATATTGGAATATACTTGGTATATGATCTTGGTTGATTATGATGCATGCTTGAGGTTTTGGTTTATACATTGATGCATGTGTTGGTACACAATTAATGATTGATGTACATGGTTGATGGTTGATGTACATGGTTGATGGTTGAGGTACATGGTACAGGTCTTGGTGCATGGTTGATGCACTTGTTGTTTTATAGGTGTTGGTGCATGGTTGATGCATGTGTTGTCATACATGTTCTGATACATGGTTGATGCTTGGTAGGGTACAGGTCGATGGTTTGGTACATGCTTGGTCGAGGCATGTGTTGGTGATGTTGTACATATAGTTGAGAGGTTTCCTTGGTATATGATCCATGTGAGATGATCTGGTTGAGTATCAGTGACATTGACAGGTTGGACAGGTTGGTCAGTGATAGGTGGATAGTGATAGTGGTAGTGACATTGACACTGAAAGTGGCAGTGATTGTGGTAGTGACGATTGGTATAAAATTATATTTCATGGAGGCAGGATTGGGTAAGGAAAGGGGGTTGTATCCTCCTTCCATTTGATGTCGGATAACTCAAGGAGTTGGAGCTTCCTTTAGGTTGGAGCCTGAGAATCAGGGGGTTTTAGCCTCCTTCTAGTTAGACCCAAAGAATTCAGGGAGTTGTAGCTTCCTTCAGGTTGGAGCTTGTAAATAGGGGGTCATAGCCTCCTTCCAGTTGTAGTTGGAGAATTTGGAATTTGGTGCTTCCAATGAATGTATTCTTTGATATATAAGAAAGCATTATGGTTTTTCTCTCATTTGGGTTTCCATGTAAATTCTGGTGTACTGTGTATTTGATGTTATGTTGCTTATGTTTAGATGCTCATGATATATTGAATAGATGATACATTGATGATATATTGCTGATAAGATTGAATTTTATATATTGTGGTTAAAATTGGTAAAAGTTCTCATATTAGTTCATCCCCCCCCCCGCCTCCCCCCCTCTTAGTATTCCAATAGATTGTTCACATTATGAGTTTACAAATTACATAGCTATTTCAAGGATTTTTTCAATGTCTTTGCTTATCCTTATGAATAGACATTAGGCATTTATCTCCAAATTGTTGAACATGATCCCAAGACTTACGAGAACACTAATCCCATTCAAAAAAAGATACAAGTGGTTAATCCAAGGAAAGCAATTATCATTAAGGAAAAAGTGGAGAATCTTTTGGAAGTTGGCTTCATATACCCTATTCCTCTAATCAAGTGGGTGTTTAACCTAGTTAT
>ML786551.1:246485-271693 GCA_009831015.1 Picea engelmannii | reverse complement strand
AAATATCTATTGTAGTTCAAGGGCTTCAATAGAGGTGTTGACACGAGGGATTTATTAAGAGAATCAAAGGACTCATGGGCTCACTCATCCCATATGAACGAAGTATCATTTTTCAAGAGATGCATGAAACCCTTAGTCACATTTTCATAGTTGGCTTTGAAGCGATGCAGGAAGTTAGCATTCCTCTGTAAACCCTGAAGCTGTCTAATATTGTGCGAGGGAGGAAATTGAATTATTTCCCCAACCTTCATAGGGTCCACCATGATTACAAGATACCAGATATATAAAATATGAAGAACAGAAATAAAATGCTAGAAATGGTAGAATAACAGTAAAATATCCAGCATAATCTCCACAATAACACAGAAATGATATAAGAACAGCAATAGAAATAACACTTTGATTCATAAAGAAATGTTCACAGGCCTCTTCAAGGGGGCAACCTCCAATCAAGCAACACTCTGTTACAATAATCTCCAAGCTAGGGTTTTCATATCCTCGACCCATATTTATACAAAATGTCTATCAAGAGAAGCATCTAGAGAAAGATCCTTCTAGAAGCAAAAGATTCTATTAGGTCTTCTTACATCCGCCTTTTTCTATTTTATTGAAAGGCCTTGACCTTTATTACATCTGAATATATTAATCTACCTATATGCAGGTTAGGGCCCTAACATGTCCGCCCCCTTAAAAACAACCTTGTCCTTAAGGTTTGAGATGAGGAAACTGCTGCAGAATGGTAGTTGGTTCCCAAGTGGCATCTGCTGGATTCGTATCTTTCCCCTAAACTAGCACTTCCTTGATGGTTCTCTAATGCAGGCGATGCTCACGTTGGTCCAAAACTACTTCTGGCTGTAGCCAAATGGATCCTTCTTCAGCTAACTCAGGAAGGTTGGTTTGAATTTGGCATCGAGTTTCAATCACCTTCTTTAAGCATGAAACATGGAAAACTAGATGTAGCTTCGACTGACTGGGCAAAGCTAACTAATATGCGACTTGTCCCACACGTTTGAGAACTATATAAGGACCATAAAATTTGGGCACTAGCTTTTGACAATGCTCGGCCTTGAGGGAAGTTTGCTTGTATGGTTGCAGTCGCAGAAACACCTGATCCCCTTCTGCAAACTAATGTTCAGAGTGACCTTGATCTACTTGTTGCTTCATGCGATTTTGTGCCATGAGCAAGTTCTCTTTAAGGGTACAAAGAATATTCTCTCGAACTGTAAGTGTTTGGTCAACCGCCTAGACCTTCGAGGTACCCATTTATTATGAGAGAATTGAAGGTGGCTTCTGTCCATATACTGCTTCAAAAGGAGTCATGCGAGTAGTTGTATGGTAGGAAGTGTTGTACCACCATTCGGCTAGAGGTAGCCATTGAACCCACTGATGTTGTTTTTCAGAAGTAAAACACCTCAGATATGTTTCCAAACACTTGTTGAAAAATTCCATTTGACCATTAGTATGGGGATGATAAGTTGTGCTGAGATGCAATTGGGTGCCCTGGAGCTTAAACAGTTCTTGCCAAAAATTTCTTGTGAAAGTTGGGTCACAATCAGAAACAATAGAGTGCGGCATACCATGAAGCTTGAAGACCTGGTCCATGAAAATTTGAGCCACCGTGGATGCAGTAAATGGGTGTTGAAGAGAAAAGAAATGAGAATAATTGGAAAGGAGATCCACAACCACCATTATGATTGATTTATTCCCTGATTTGGGTAAGATGATAATAAATTCCATAGAGATATCCTTCCAAATATCCAGTGGAATCGGAAGTGGTTGTAGTGTGCCCAGAGATTTGACTGTTTCTCCCTTGTTGTGTTGACACACCTCACATTCAGCTACAAAATTACGGATGTCCTGTTTCAAACCATCCCCAAAAAAAGAACATTTGACTATGTCATATGTTTTGGTGAACCCTGAGTGCCCCACTGTGGGTGTAGCATGAAGCTCATAAAGTACAATGGATTTAAGCTTTGATTGTTTACTTAAATACAAATGGTCTTTTATCGAAGCTCATCCTATATCCAAGAGTACCCTGGGGGAGTCGGAGCCTTGATCTGCAATTGCTGGATCAAATGCAAACTTTTGGGGTCTTGAAGCCATTCCTATCGTACAGCTTGGAGCCAATTGGGTACAATGAAGGAAAGAGAAAAAAGGGATCCTTCTTCTTCATATTTTTGGGACAGTGCATCCACCACTACATTATCTTTACCCTTCTTGTAAATGATCTCATAATCATAACTAAAGAGCTTAGTCACCCATTTTTGTTGCTCCTGGGAGGAAATGCGTTGTTCCATAAAGTACTTGAGGCTTTGATGGTCGGTCTTGATTTGGAAGCATTTCCCCAAGAGATAAGGGCGCCACAGCTCAACAACATGTAGAATAGCCAACATTTCCTTTTCATAAATAGGTTTGACTAGATTCCTTTCAGACAGTTGCTTGCTGGTGAAGGCCAAAGGTTGACCCCCTTGCATAAGGATAGAGCTGATTCCTTTCCCTGAGGCATCACATTCCAACACAAAGGTCTTTGTGAAATCAGGAAGGGCCAGAACCGGAGTGGTGCACATGGTCGTCTTCAAGGTTTTAAAGCTTGAGCAACTGCTAGAGTCCAAGTGAAAGAGTTCTTTTTGAGGAGAGAAGTGAGAGGTGCTGCAATATTTCCATAGTTATTAAAAAACTTGCGATAATACCCTGTTAAGCCCAGAAATCCACGCAAGCTTTTGAGAGTCTTTCGGTGTGGCCAATCTTGCATAGCTTCAATTTTTTTTGGATCCACCCTGACGCCATCCTTGCTAAATAGATAACCCAAGTATTCTACTTCTGAGGCACCAAAGGCACATTTAGACTATTTCAAGAAAAGTTGGTGCTGGGAGAGGAGATGGAGAACTTGATCCACATGAGTAAGATGGTCGGTCTAGGTTTTTCTATAGATGAGGATATCATCAAAGAAAACTAAGACAAAATGATGGAGAAAGGGACAAAAGACATGATTTATGAGGCTTTGGAAGGTGGAGGGAGCATTACACAAGCCAAAGGGCATGAAAAAAAACTCATAGTGGCCCTCATGAGTGTGAAAGGTTGTCTTGGGAATTTCTACCTCTTTCATACATATCTGGTGATAGCCTGAGCAAAGATCAAGTTTAGTAAAGAATTGGGCACCACTCAATTCATCCAGGATGTCATCAATGAAAGGAATGGGAAATTTGTCTTTAATGGTCAGTTTGTTGAGGGCATGGAAGTCAGGACACATTCTCCAAGAACCTTCTTTCTTCAGGACCATGACTACGGGAGAAGAGTAAGGGCTTGTACTAGGGCGGATAACGCCTGCATTAAGGAGTTCCTGGACCATTTTCTCAATTTCATTTTTTTGTGAGAAGGGGTGGCAATATGGATGGATATTGGGAGGAAGTCTTCCAGGTACAAGGGGAATAAAATGATCATGAACATCGCGGGAAGGAGGGAGGCCTTGGGGAGTGGAAAATACCATTTGATGTTTAGAAAGGAGAGCTTGGAGGTCATGCGGCACCGAGGGTGTTTCTGTTGCTTAAATGGCATGGAGTTGGGAAATGACACCAGAATGACCTTTTTTGAGCATCTTTTCCATGTGATGGGAACTAATGACCTTAGGTGAACCAACAGTGATGCCCTAGAATTTATATTGGTGGCCTTTCTGGTTGAATTGCATGGTTAATGCCTTAAAATCCATGAGAATGGGACCCAAAGTTCTTAGCCAGTCGACACCCAACACAATGTCACAACCACCCATGTCAATAACAAACATATGGGATTTTAGGTGGTAGTCACCGATTTGGAGATGCACATTTTCATAGCGCCCTCCACATTTCATGGAACCACCATTGGCAATCATGATTTGGAAATTATTGACAGCATGGATGTAGCAATGAGTTTCTTGGGCAATGCGGCGATGAATAAAATTATTGGTGCTTCCACTATCAACTAGAATGATGACCTTCTGATGCTTGATGTAACCGATTAACTTGAGGGTTTGGGGAGCAAAAAAACCAATGAGAGCATTGAGGGAAATGATGGGTTCTACTTTGGGAGGGTCTGAGGGAGGGGTTATGTCAGTGATTTCAGGTGACTCAGACACAAGGGGAGTTTCAACATCCTCTTCTGAAATGTCCTCAGAGATGGCCATAAAAAGATTTTTTTCCTTACACTTGTGGCCTGGGAAATATTTGTCATCACAATTATAACAAAGGCCTTTGAGTTGGCGTTCATCCATTTCAGCCCTAGTCAATTTTTGGATTTTTAATGGGGCAGAGGGAGTAGTGGGAGTGACGAGTTTAGGGCGAGGGATAAAGGAGGGTTTTCAATTTTGAGATGATACCACCTGTTTTGCTTATTTATCTCTTTTAGTAGCCTCCACCCAAGTCAAGGGTCGAGCCATGAGGACATGGGATTGAATCTCCTCCTTGAGGCCACTAATAAAACACTCTCGAAAAAAAGCATCAGTCATGCCCTCTGTTTGAAAAGCCAGGCATTCAAAGGAAACTATGAAGTCTTCTACTGTTCCAGATTGCTTCAACTTTGTCAAACAACCCAATTGGTTGGTGTCCATGTCAAAGCATTCATAAAGCTTAGTCACAAATTGGGTCCAAGCAATATACCCTTGACGGGAAGTTTTTCTCCATTTCCACCATTGCCAACGTTCTTGATCTAGATGGAGAACACCATACCGGAGTTTGGCCAAGTCATCGGTAATGCCATATAAAGAGAAATAATGTTTCATTTGGGTTACCCAACCAGTGGGGTCCGAGCCATCAAATTTGGTCACGTCCACCCGTGGAAGGCGTATGTCACATTGAAAGTGATGGGACTGAAAGGTATGGGAATGGGGGGAAGTTTCGCCTTCATTCTTTGGATGTGCTTTAGAGAAATGGTCATTTGTAGGGATCTTCAGTTTGGTGCAGAGTGCTGCAAAGACAAATTCAAGATGGGTGGTAAGTTCTTGTTTGACTTCCTCCATTGAGGACTGCATGGTTGTATTTATGGTAGTATTGATGGACGAATCGATGGAGGCAACAGTAGCAATGAGTTGTTTTACTTCTTTTTGGGTGTCTAGGAAACCGGATTTCATGGTGTTGAAGTGAGCTTCCAACTCCTGGCTATGAGTATGGGCCATGAGGATGGGTGAACTGAAAAGAGGCAGGTGGGGTCAAAAATTTTGTCTAAAAATGATATGGATGAAAGTGATAAGGGCAGAGAGATGAATCCAATGGAATAGGTCTCAAATAATGGTGAAAAAAATTCCAGACTTTTTTTTTTACACCTACGGAGTTATACTCCGGTCTGAAGAATACTGCATTGATGAAATCCCCAAATGTTTAACCAGAAAGAGATGTGTATTTACTTGGCAACCCGAACATAGTTGCACGACAATAGATCTGGTCTGTTTTTAATTCGTTTATGTTTCTGTCCCCCAAGGGTTAGGTATTCAAGGGTTCTACAGACAAGGGTTTGCCCTGTGCTATAGCTCTCTGATATACATGCGGGGTCCAACAGTAGTACTTGGCCCAATATCTCAGCGCACTAACTAAGGAGGATAGACCATACCCTTAGTCGTACTACCCGATTACCTAGGTACTAGAGAGTATCTTCCCGAGTGTTGTTCTCAGTGACACTATAGAAGTCTAGCGGCCGATAGCTTTATCTAAAGAGTCAAGAAATCTAGGTCGATCCGTACACAGGTGTTGTCTGATGTGCTACCACTCGAAGGGGTACCAACATGGGTTACAAGGGTGGCCAACAGATGTGCGCTTAAGAACCACTTGTATTTCCTGCGTGTATGAATCCCTCAACCACAGGTTTATGCGCATAATGACAGATCTCTATGGTTTAAAGATGTCGGAATACGTCTCTACCCTGAAAAAAAAAATCCCACAATTTCTGCCAAGGAAAGTGATCTAATACCACTTGCAAGATACCAGATATATAAAATATGCAAAACAGAAATAAAATGCTAGAAATGGCAGAATAACAGTAAAATATCCAGCATAATCTCCACAATAACACATAAATGATATAAGAACATCAATAGAAATAACACTTTGATTCAAAAAGCAATGTTCACAGGCCTCTTCGAGGGGGAAACCTCCAATCGAGTAGCACTCTGTTACAATAATCTCCAAGCTAGGGTTTTCATACCCTCGACCCTTATTTATACAAAATGTCTATCAAGAGAAGCATCTAGAGGAAGATCCTTCTAGAAGTGAAAGATTCTATTAGGTATTCTTACATCCGCCTTATTCTATTTTATTGAAAGGCCTTATTAATATTGACCTTTATTACATCCGAATATATTAATCTACCTATGTGCGGGTTAGGACCTTAACAATGATCCCATGCTAAAAAAATATGAATCCTAAAAGGTGGCCAGACCTAATGAAAAATATGCATTTGTGAGGGTTCAATTGAATGTGATAATAGCGACATCTTTCAAATACTAGTCGAAGGTGAGTCAGATGATCAACCCTCTTATGAGAGTGAGCATCGAGATCGTCGATATAGGATTTGACTATATTCTTAAGGTTGTGGAATGTGAAGGTCATGGAATGTTGAAAAGTTTCTCCAACGTTTTTAAGGTTGAAAGGCATCTTCTGGTATGCAAATGTACCCCAAGGAAAAATGAACATCATTTTTATGTTGATCCTTGGGTTTAATTTGAATTTGATTGTAACCTAAAAATCCATCCATAAAATAAAAGAATTTTATTTCTGCACACCCGTCAATAATCTGATCAATAAATGGAGTGGGGAAGTTATCTTTAGGAAAAGATTTATTAAGGTCCCTAAAATCCATACATACACGGATGATTCCTTGCTTCTTATGAAGGAGAATAGTATTGGATACCCATTTGGTCAAGGGAACCAAGTATATGAATCCAACATTAAGTAACTTCTCCACCTCTTCCTTAATATCGAGGGTCTTCTTAGGATTTACAGCCCTAAGTCATTGTCAAATGGGCTTAGCATTTAGATAAGTTTCAATTTCATGTTAGACAATATTGGATTGATCCCTGGCATCTCTTCATATACCAAGCAAATACATCTCTAAATTCCTTAAAGAGATCGGTTTAGATCTGAATTTCTTCAAGCAAACAATCTGCACCAATATAGATGTTTTCGATCTTACCAAGGGTTCAAGAGATGTGAATCATGATGGTAGGGGAAATTTTCACCATGTTTCCTTCAAAATATATACCATGCATATCTAATGGAACCATGGCGTGACCAACCATCTCACTCATGGTGGACCTAAAATCATCATGTTCAATCCTCTCATGCTCTAGGAGAAAATATGATCTATGATGAAGGTCATCCCAAGTCCTATCAGGACCCATCATGGCCTCTAAGATGGCTTCATCCGAGGGTAAAGTATCATCGAGGAAGTCATGTGAACTAGATGAGTGTGCAACCCATATGGGCTCTAAGACAAGATCCACCTCTTCCATCCATGAGGAGGAAGGAGTCGGGTCTATACTAGTTTATTGTATAGCTTGATACACAATATCTACTGTGGACAAAGACAACGCTATCCCATTGTATGAATGACTTTCATATGACATAGCCATGGAAGGTAGGGTCCATGGGTCATTAAGATATGAAGTACGAAAAGGAATGAACCTCAATGACAATGAAGACTCACTGGAGATGGCATTAATGTACAATATTGGTGTCAAGAAATTAAAATTTCCCATCAAGGAGGAATACATTCCAGCACCAAAGTTCTCAGTTTCTTTATGAGAATTATTAATGATGGGTCCCACTGATGCAGAAGAACTAGGATGTGAAAAATAAAATTGGTCGATCATCACAATCTTCCCTTCGTGAGGAAAGAACAAAACGTGGAATATTGACGACACAATGGTTTTCATAGCATAATTCCAACTATGCCCCAGTAAAACATTGTAGTCGAGAGGTGCATCAACCATCTCGACCTCTAACTGCACAGTCTTTCCATGTAACTAGACCAGGAAATCAGGAAGAATACCATGGGGTATAAAATAACATCCGTCAAATGTAGTTAACATGGTCATAGATTGAGAAAGCAATGGAGAGCCAATAAATTTCCAACAAGATAGAGACATTACAGATGTTGAAGCACCTTCATCAATGACAACACATTTGATGGTAATATTCATACCCTCCACATGGATTTGAAAGGCCACATGGTAAGGCATGCGAGACTTGAAATCCACAATATTGAACTTGATCACCTTTGAGCCACTCAGGTATAGAGCTCCCAATGCAGATAGCAACGCATTCCTCTATGTTGTACACATTTGGAGTACCTCCAAAGTCGACAACGCGCATGAAATTTCTCCCAAATCCTCGAAAATCAAGTAATTTTGGGTGGCTTCGGCATTAGTATTGTGATCAGAGTGCTTAAGGACACCTTTCAAAAAGTGAGCCAGAGGCTTAGGATTATCAATATGTAAAGGTTTTTTTGGAGGAGGAGTATATGGACCTAAAACTGGTTGTGAAGAACCATAATCATGAGCCCTATTGGCTACACTAATCTCAAACTGGACCATATTGATGCATCGATGCCCACCATCATGTTTCAAGGGATTTTGACCTCCACTTGATGTATTTCTGATGTTGGAGGCTCCTGAGGTCATATTTTGATTATGTGGAAATGGGTTAGTCATCACAGCAGGTTGTTTCACTATGAGCCTCGAGGCTTCCTCAATTTTGGGGCAAAAGTGGGTAAGGTGATCTTATTTACAAAGTTTACATGGAAACTTTACCTTCCTCTTTTATTTCTTTCCCTCACTAACATTATTATTAGATTTATCATTATTGTGGTCATCCTTGCTTTTATTATTATTATTATTAGTCTTACCACCCTTGCTATTATTATTATGACCTTTCTTCTTGTTCCCTCTGGGTTGTTGGTTACCATTTGGGTTCGTCAACTATATAGAATCAACATCAGATGACTAGGTGGGTCAGGACGAAGTCATGGCTTGTCCTGCTATTGACTGGTTAAGAGACAAATCTTCCAACTGGTTCATCACCTAGTCTATAGTCTTGGCACTTGCGAAGCCTATGATTCCATTAGCATGAGGACTAGGAATTTTTTTGGGATCCTAATTCAAACACACTTCGTCGGGAATAATTTCACAGAGCATCCCAGATTGAGCATATATAAGATCTAATTGTTGGGATTTAAATATGGCCTCTTCCTCATATGTCACTCCGGATGTAGAAACATCCTTTGAAATGTAAGGAAATAGGGACTTGAGGAACCATTCCAAAAAAAACTATGGAGGAATGTAAGCTTTAATCAACCTCTTCCTTCTATGCCACTCTTGAATATGATATGATATGTGGGTGGATTTATCTTGATGAAAATCCAATAAATTTCTATGCCAACATCATAACAAACTGACAATTGGAAGTGATTGAGAAAAACCAAGACCAACTCATTGAAAGTTCGGTAAGTGCCCCCAAGTAATTCGATATACCATTTCACAGCAACCCCCGTAAGGGTGTATTGAAATGGTCTCAAATGAATCGAGTTATCATTAAGGGAGTTAGATAAGCACCATAGGTGAAAGATAGTCACATGATCACTTGGTTCCTCACCAATCTTGCCCTCAAAATTTGGAATGTCAAAGGGATGCTTGTTAGGGATGAGGGGCCATGATGGGTCATGACGCACTGGGTCATTCATCAATTTTGACAAGTCTGGAAGACTTAACGTGTCCAGAAAAGGGAGTCGTGGCTCCAACATCTAGATCCATGCTTCCGGAAAAGAATGGTTTTGAGAGATCGTGGGCTAAGAAGGGTTCTGGTATACACCATGGCCATGTCTGGTATGATAGTATCCTCCTCCAAATTTATTCATAAAAGGTTGTAAGGGAATCATCATCAAGGATGCCACTTGCTAGGAGAATGCGAAATGATACAGGTTACTCATGTGAGGATTTATGTTTCCCTCAGATGAAGGAGCTCCATGTGGGGGGTTTCCCATAATATAAAATTGACTCCCCCCTAATGAAACACCATAGGTTAGAGGAAGGTTTTCCATAAGAAAATATTTTGTAGGAACAATCATTGTGGATGAAAGAAGGACGGACAAGATATAAGAAGTAAAAGGACCTCCCATTTGAGCACTTAAACCTAGAAAATTGTATCTAGGATTGGGTCTAGAGAAACGAGGATTCCAAATTCCTATTGTGGGATTTGGTTGAGGGATATTTCCCCCACCAAACGTGAAAGGATTATACGGAGGCATCATGCCCCCAGACCCAAAACTAGGATTTACAGTAGCCATAGAAATAGATGATGACAAGTGTGAATTCATATCTGGCATACCAAAAGATAAAGGATTAGAGGCTCAAGGAATTGATTGAGTACTATTATTAGGTGTACCTCCCAAGAATATAAAAGGATTCATCCCCATGGACTGAGCATAGAACATGGTTTGGGTAGTATTAAGTGAGGGATTCTATGAAATCCAAACAATCGATGATGAGGGAGTCAAGGGGACTCCACTATACATAGTGAAGGTTGGAATCGAAGGGCTTCCTGACACATTCATATATGACTCATTACTAATGGTAGGATGGTTTCGATTCTAAGTGCAAAGATATATGTACTAGGTTTATTAACTCTACGCCTTTTAGGAGGCGACTTCGGTAAAAGACCAAACTGTGGTACCTAACTCAAAATACAACGAAACCGGTAGGGAGGATGGTATTGCTCCACGATGACTCAGAAATCGCAATGCAAAAAAAAAACCCTTAGGCCACCTAATAAACAAAGATCAAACTCCTAATTAAAACTAAAGGCCAATGCACACAAACATGATATGATGGTTGAAGGGACCTCCCAAACTAAAGAAGGTATTCCTCTCCTAGGAGGGGATGAGACTCCTGAACAATAGAGTGAAGGTAACATGATTAGTTATAAGGACCCTCGTGGGATTCACAACGTAGATGGTTAGATTCCTCTGGAGAGAAAATACTCCATAAATTTTGTGTGTTGTCTGATCCATATCTGACTCAGGGTACCTACAGAATAACCCTTGCAAGAAACCTATGTGGATACCTAGGTCAAACAACTAAAGTCACCATGGTATAACCAATGCTCGGGAAAGCAGTCACATTTCCTATCCACCGTATGGTAAGGGTAGCAAATCTCGAAGTATCTAAAGCATCACCTCTCATGGAGGTAAAGGAACTAGCGAAAACCCCATTTACAAATATAACCCTAGAAATATCTCTGATGCTAGGAAGGTATTAGAGATCTATCTCTACAACCAACTTCCTGTGACCTTGTGCTTAACTCTGGTGTGAGTGGAGCATCCAGAGTACACCAATTATACAATGGGTTTCACCACTCCTATCACTCTATAAGAACTCAACAGTTAGGACAGGGACCTAAGAAGTCTCAACAAGTAGAAAAACTCACCCATCAAACACTAAACCTAGCTAAAAAGACTTAGAAAATAATGTATGTGATTGTTCAGGGAATAGAAGATTATGTACGTTCCCTAAGCACATAAATCACACATATGTACGTGACTATCAAGGGAAAAAATGTGTATGCCAAAGAAGACACTGACTAGGCAAGGGTTAGGCCAACAAACTCATATAAAAAGAAAAATAGAGGTTGTCAAGAAACAAGAGACATAGAAACTCAGGAAAACAAAGATAAATAAAGGAGAAAAATCACTAAATACCCCAAAAGGGAGATCTTCCCTAGTGGAGTCACAAATTCTGTTACGAGGAAAATCTCTCCATGGCTAGGGGTAAACCACAATAGATAGAAAGAACTCCATAAATAAACTCTAGTCTCAAGTATGTTGTATAAAAGGAAATGCTAACAAAGGAAGGCTAGAAGCCTACCTCATCTAGACATCCGAAGAAGACCACAGTTGATCTCATGATCCAACGCTTGATACCTACAACTTGTTCTCAACATACAAGATTATATGCAAGTATATGGAAATTACATGAAATGTTAGCATATAAACTAGCATAATCCATTAACATGTATAAAAAATATGACAATGGAAAGTAATACAAATATTTGCAACATATAATTGGAAAATAAAAGATTATTTCTATTAATGTAATCAACATAAGTACATAGGTGACAAACTTATGTAATGACATATATCGGAACCAAGAAACTAAGTCCCTCCACATGGGCCTTCACCACTTCAATCCTCTGCAAATTCAGCTCACAAGTAGTAGGATAAATTGGGTCTCTCCTTCTCAATATAGGAAGAGCTTGGGGCCTGAACAAAAGAAGTTCATAATTTCAAAGACAAAGGGATGCAGATTCAATATGAAGTGAAATTTCTCCAAATTATCTTTGCTCTCAATGATGAATGTCTTCAAGGCTTGTATATGGCTCAATTTATAGCCTTCAAATGGAATTGAAGGGTCAATTCAGAGTGTTTCTAGTATATGGAAGGTCAAGGATCATGGATCTTGTGACTTGGAATGGAAACCCAATATATTTTTTAATTTTGAATCACAAAACACGATGCACACGGGTTGTAATGGAGAAACTTGCGTATACACGAGTTTTCTAACCATGTCTTGTGTGTATGTACAAAATTTTGAATTTTTGACTTTGGAATGAGAAAAATGGGGGATTTGAGTTTGCATAAGGAAAGGGAAGGTCGTCAAAGCGATATGCATGGAGTGTGGAAAAAAATTCTATAACAGATACTCCATAATCCTAAACTTGGAAGTGATAAAACCTAGTAATGGCCCAGACATGACAAAAAAATGTAGTTATGAGGGTTTAATTGAATCTTATAATACCAACATCTCCAGAACATAGTGAAAATATGCATTGGATGGTCGAGGATTCTATTTGACCAAGTGTCTAGATAATCCAGATAGGCTTGAATGATATGTTTAATGTTGTGAAACACATATGACATGGCCCGCTAGAATGTGGCTTTAGAATTTTTTCAGACCAATCTACATTTTCCTATAAGTGAACGTACCCCAAGGAGAGATGAATGAATTATTATATTGATCTTCTTGATGGATTTGAATTTGATTATAACCAAAAAATCCATCTATGAAAGAAAATATTTATCTCCCTACACATTCCTTGGTAATTTGATCAATGAATGGCATGGGATAACTATCATTTGGACATGTTTTGTTCAAATATTGAAAATAAGTGTAGACATAGTTATCCACCTATTTTTGGTCAATGATAACTAGGTTAAACACCCACTTGATTAGAGGAATAGGGTATATGAAGCCAACTTCCAAAAGATTCTCCACTTTTTCCTTAATGATAATTGCTTTCCTTGGATTAACCACTTGTATCTTTTTTTGAATGGGATTAGTGTTCTCGTAAGTCTTGGGATCATGTTCAACAATTTGGAGATAAATGCCTAATGTCTATTCATAAGGATAAGCAAAGACATTGAAAAAATCCTTGAAATAGCTATGTAATTTGTAAACTCATAATGTGAACAATCTATTGGAATACTAAGAGGGGGGGAGGCGGGGGGGGGGATGAACTAATATGAGAACTTTTACCAATTTTAACCACAATATATAAAATTCAATCTTATCAGCAATATATCATCAATGTATCATCTATTCAATATATCATGAGCATCTAAACATAAGCAACATAACATCAAATACACAGTACACCAGAATTTACATGGAAACCCAAATGAGAGAAAAACCATAATGCTTTCTTATATATCAAAGAATACATTCATTGGAAGCACCAAATTCCAAATTCTCCAACTACAACTGGAAGGAGGCTATGACCCCCTATTTACAAGCTCCAACCTGAAGGAAGCTACAACTCCCTGAATTCTTTGGGTCTAACTAGAAGGAGGCTAAAACCCCCTGATTCTCAGGCTCCAACCTAAAGGAAGCTCCAACTCCTTGAGTTATCCGACATCAAATGGAAGGAGGATACAACCCCCTTTCCTTACCCAATCCTGCCTCCATGAAATATAATTTTATACCAATCGTCACTACCACAATCACTGCCACTTTCAGTGTCAATGTCACTACCACTATCACTATCCACCTATCACTGACCAACCTGTCCAACCTGTCAATGTCACTGATACTCAACCAGATCATCTCACATGGATCATATACCAAGGAAACCTCTCAACTATATGTACAACATCACCAACACATGCCTCGACCAAGCATGTACCAAACCATCGACCTGTACCCTACCAAGCATCAACCATGTATCAGAACATGTATGACAACACATGCATCAACCATGCACCAACACCTATAAAACAACAAGTGCATCAACCATGCACCAAGACCTGTACCATGTACCTCAACCATCAACCATGTACATCAACCATCAACCATGTACATCAATCATTAATTGTGTACCAACACATGCATCAATGTATAAACCAAAACCTCAAGCATGCATCATAATCAACCAAGATCATATACCAAGTATATTCCAATATCACAAAGATGTGCCTCTAACAATGAACCATAACAACCATATACAATGTACCAAGGATATGTCTCAAGCATAACACCAAAGCATGAAACTCAACCATATGAAACCATAAACCAAAAGGGCCTCCAAGATATTCCTTAAGCATGTGCCATAACATCTGTGAAACAAGTCTAATGAACTATCACATCAACCATGTATCAAACCCTCATTGTTATACAACCTCATCTTGTACCAATATATTCAGCAGTACAATTCAACCAAACTACCTCAAACATGTACCATATGACATGCTTCACACATGTACCACAAGATATGTCATAAACCATGTACTAAACAAGTACCAAAACTCTCAATATGTGCATCAAGCATAAACCGTAATCTCCAAAATATCACCAAGCCATGCCACCAATATGAACCATAGAATTACCAACATATAACCCTCAAAACTTACACAATGACATACCTCATAACTTGTGACAACCCTGCTTCATAATCATATCTTGCTGCAACCTGGAACAAGCATCCCCTTTAATTTACCTCATCCTTGATACCTCATATTCACCAATATATCAAGTGTTCACTAGATATATATTCAATGAACTTGTGTGTGAGAATGAGAGACTCTTGATGTGTATTTATACTCTTCCATTTAAATTATTTTCAACCAATTTACCCTTAATTAATTTATTTTTGTAACCACTTTACCCTTAATTACTTTCTTGTTACAATTTTTTTACCCTTTTTCCTAATTTTAGGGTAATAATGTTTTTATCCTTTTTCATAATTTTAGGGTCATAATTGTTTTACCTTTTTTTCCTAATTTTAGGGTCATAACCATTTTACCCTTTTTCCTCATTTTAGGGTCTTAACTGTTTTACCCTTTTTCCTCATTTTAGGGTCATAATGTTTTTACCCTTTTTCTTAATTTTAGGTTCAACCTGTACTTTCTTGTTGCAACTACTTTACCTATAATTAGTAAACTCATAATTTCTTTGTTATAACTACTTTACCCATAATTAATTTCTTATTTCAACAACTTTGACTAGAAAACTTCTTGGAGACTTTCTAGAGGCTTCTAGAATAATTGACTTCTTGTTGACCTTATAGGAGATTCTATATTATTCTTGAAGGTCCTCAAATATTTACAAAGCCATATCTCCTTAACTATAAGGATCCACATGACGTACCACCTATCATCAGAAATGACATGACACATACTATCCATCTATGATAGTATTGCATTCATTGACCTTCATGTCTTTATTCCTCTATCAATTGTGGGTTTCATGACCATACCTTCGAGGCGACATGTAGACTTCATCAAATGCACCCAACACATATGCTGACATCAACCACTCCATCAGTGACAACTAACTATCCATCTATATCAACCAAATCTCTATGGCTTTCAGAATTCTCCAAGGGTTGAAATAATTCACAACCAAATTTCCAAACCAATTGTCCAACAATCTCCCCCTTTAGCATTGATGGAAACACTGCTGATTTTTCAATAAGTTAGGTTAATCATGAAGTTCATTCCAATTTATCATTTAACCATAACCATAAATTTTGTAGCAACCAAGATCACAAGAAGAAGCACCATGCACAAGAACACAAGATGTATCCTGGGAAACCCTTCTCAACAAGGGAAGAAAACCCATCCAAATCCGTTTCTATATTCTTCCAGATAAAGACCTTCACCACCAAGATAAACCCTAGCACAAAAGAGGGTGCTCAAACCCTAGAAGTCTACTTCCCAAGAGAGGTGCACTCTTTTCCCAAAGAAGTGTACTTGCTGATATTTCCAAACTCACATGAAAGATAAGATTCCACAATGGGGAATCTTCCTTTACTTATATTAGACTTGTTTTATCAACATAAGTATCTATTGACTCAACAGGACCAAGTAAATATAGTAAAATATATTATGCATATACATAAATATGATTGTATAAAGTTAATTACATTCCTCTAAAAAAAAAATGTTTTATGCCCAACCATCTCTATGTTCACATATGACAAAATGCAATACTTAAAATTTAATTTCTTCTCCATTACATACTTGCATTCCTTCTTCCTTAGCTAGTGAGATAAACAATTCAATAACAATTACTCCATTCTTACATATTATACGCTTAGAGCTTCCTACACCTTAAAAACTAGCTTTCATTGAAAAACTAAATATAGTAAAATATATTATGCATATATATGATGGTATAGAGTTAATTACATTCCTTGAAAAAAGTTTTCAAGTATTTAAAAAAATATCATATACACACAACAAAATACTTATATTTTATAAAATTATGCATATATAAATTGACTGCATATGAGTTTTCGTCCTTACATTTATAAGCATCCCGTGGATACCACCACCAAGTTGCATTATTATTCAAGAAAAATATACGAAGGGTCATTCATGATTTAGAATGAATGTTGATAATTTAAAAGATGTGAAGGGTCATTCATAATGATAATTTTCCAAAGCCTAAATATTTGGCTTTTAAAATCTATGGCTATGTACCTAGTCTCATTCCATGGGATTTATCAAATCAAGGTTAGAATATATTTTTTTCTTCCACACATTAACTTTTATGTCAAACACATTGAGGTGTATAGGTCTCTCAATAAAGCCATTCACAATTAATTTGTGTTGGGTCTTTTTTTTTATTGGTATAGAATTATATATTTATTTTTTGTTTTTTATTGTGATTATTTAATTGTATATGATTATTTTTTTTTTAAAGAGCAAGTGAATTTTATAGTAAATGATTATATTTTAGATAGAAATTTGATAAGACTATGATAGAAATTTTAAATATACTAAAATTTTGTCTTAATTCAAGAGTTTATATATGTTATGATATTGAGGCTATTATATAATAGTAATAGGAGTTTATTTTCTTACTGATTAAAGAGAATTTAATTAACTTTAACATTATCATTATGTTAGATTTCCAGTAACTTATCAAATTTCCAATCCATCCATTCCTATCCAAAACTTAGTATCGAAAAGATTATTATTTCTTATAAATAATGACACAACCTACATAATTATGCATGGGATGATATTATTTCATTATGGAATTGCTAGTGCATTAGTAATAAATGCAAGTTAGTAAATTTAATAATAGATGCAAGTTATTGCTATATGAAGAATAATTACTATAGTACAACAATGTTGTAGATATTTTATCCAATTTTAAATTTATTAATATATGAAAACTTTAATTTTTTATATTATCCAATTTAATAAAGCAATTTTTTTAATAATACCATTTTAAAAAAACTAAATCATTTTTTAAATAAATTAAACTTTTTCTTATTTATATATATATATATATATATATATATATAATATATATAATATTTTAAATTAATTACACTATTCCTTATATTTCCTTATATAGGAATGAATGTACTCTTCCTAGTGTATTATACTCTGTGATGTAGCTGCTTTTAAAAAACACTTAAATGAGGTAAATTGCAGGAAAGTAAGTGCACGCACTCTTGTGAGTGGAATGTATTATATGTTATATGACTTTGATGTCTTTGGTCAGGCTTTTTAAAATAGATTGCATGGAAATGGATATGGTGTAGTTGGTCTAAATATATGGGAAACAATGTTGGAAGATCATACTTAAAGGTTTTAATGATATATTTAAACTTAATTTTTTTTTAATGAAAAAGTCAAGTCTTCATGAATGATAAGAATAATAATGAAATTGAAAAAAATTATGAAATATGAAAAAATAATGTAAAAAAATTATTGATAAAAAGGACATATACTATGCAGAGATATACTTACAATGTATCTCTGAAAAAGTCAAGAATGCATAAATTATTTAAGAGAAAAAAATAACAGAATGGCATAATGTTGTAGCATGTGTGGTTTGGAATTCATGTTACATAGTGACATAATCTTTTTGGAATTCATGTTGCAGAATAACATAATCTTTTGAATACATTTTTTAAGAGTGTTAAACCAAAATGATACTTTTCGGGCTGTCAACAATACACTTTTCATCAGGAATATATACATTGAAAGCAATGTACATTATATTTATATATATATTGTCTTTCGAAAGTATCCATGACAAAATATATAATATATTTTATATTATATTTAATTGAAGGGTATCATATGGGAAGGTAACTACCTGCAAAGTATATATTAAAATCAAGATATATATATGAAAGGGAAAAGAGAATCTTCAAAAGTGATATATATTAAAATCAAGATATCTATATGAAAGGGAAAAGACTCTGAAGAAGCATGCTTGGTTTGGTATCTAGGCCAGGGAGATATAAAGGGAAAAGACTATGAAAGAGCATGCTTGGCTTTGTTTTATACGTAGTTTGAGGGTCCAGCTAATGAGAATGTTCAAAAGGTTTATATATTATTTTATTAAAAAGAATTAAAATATTATATCAAAAGGAAAAGCCTCTTAAAGAGCATGTTTCGTTTGGTTTTATAGGTAAAGAAATAGTTGGAGGGAATATCATAATTTAGTTTAATTTATAGATAAATTTGAATTATTAAGTTATATAAATATTTGTATTAAAAGTGTTATAAAAAATATTTGTTATGATTGGATAATATTTTATTTTAGAGAATTTTTTTGTGTGATTTAAAAAAACAAATTGAGATAGTATTTAATGTAAACTTGTTGGCTATTATAATCCTTGATTTGATAGTGACATGCCAAATACACAATTGAGGAAAGAGGATTGACCACAATTTTTTTTATGAAATCCAAAAAACTTAACTATTTGAATTATTCCACCAAATTATAAATAAATAATATGATATAAATAAAATAAAATAAATTCTTTCTTTTTATATTAGTTTTATTTATTTATTTTTAATATTATTAAAAATAATAATAAATGATGTTTTTTAAAGATAGTTTTAGGTTAAATTATTAATTTAAGTTAGGTTTTCATAGTTATTCATAATTGTGTATGGGGTTTTGAAACTTCCAAAGTTGAGAGTAGACACTCCACCCTAAATTGAAACAAGAGAGTTGAGGTTTGTATTTAAATTAGGAGGATTGGGAAGAGACCCTTGAAGAGAGGAAGGAGAATAAAGAAACAGAATAAATAAAATATTTAATTAACACTTGAGATTTGCATAGGAATAATGTTATCCTTGATGATGGGTAAAGTGCCCACTCTAAAAATTGAATGTTTTGAAACCTCATACATAGTTTTATCCTAAAACAATGTCTAATATTACTAATTTAACTTTTTTTATAATTATTAAAATATTAATAAATTTATTTATTTGTTTACAAATATCATAGATAAAAATTTATTTTCACATCTTATTATCTTATTATATTTTTAATTGTTTTATTTTATTTTTTACATAACAATGTATCACTTTTATCCTTTATTTATCATAATTATTTTTTATTTCCTTCTTCTCATCCTAAAACCTCTCGAGTTTTCATTTAAAAGTATTCTCTTCTTTATATATATATATATATATATATATATATATATATATATAAATTTTCTTTGATTTTAATATATTTTTTAATGGAGAGAAAAATTAATAATTATATTTTCAATTTTTTTACATAACATGTCTCATTTTTATTCTTTATTTCTCATAATTATTCTTTATTTCATTCTTCTCATCCTAAAATCTCTCATTTATGTTATAAAATAAAGAAGGTTTTCATTTAAAAATATTTTCTTCTATATATATATATATATATTCATAATTTCTCTTTGATTTGTATTTTTTTTATGGAAAAAAAAACAATTATATATATATATATATATATATATATATATATAATTTTCCAACCATCCAACTTATAACCTTAAAAAACTTTTAGTGTAAAGAAATTTTTATTTAGAGCTTTCCACAAAGCAAAACAAATTACACACTTCTTTATCAACATTAGAGCTATCATTATATGTCAAAATAGTTTGAAAATAAGTATCCAAAGAGGTCTCTATCATTGCACACACTTCTCTACCAACATTAGAGCTATCATTATATGTCAAAATAGTTTGAAAATAAGTACCCAAAGAGATCTCTATCATTGCACATAGTGCCAACTCTATCCATCCATATACACAATAAAATTTATTGAAGTGAGCTCTAAACCACCCTTCAAACAACATAAATATTAGTAGCATCTTAAATATCCAACATTATCTAAGCACTACTATCTAACTGGCAACAATATGCTAGCTTTGGAAAGAGAGTTTGATTCTTGATTGTTGTCTTTGTAAACTTGTAAAAATAAATGGAATTAAAGGCAGTTTGAAAACTTTTAATTGAATCCTCAAAGATGGGTTTTGTAAACAAATTTAACATCTTGTTTCTCCCCCTCAACCATTTAATAATGACCATAGAGTCACCAAGGATTTGAATATAAGGTACACCTTTTTCTACAACAATCATTAATAATAGTTTCAAAGTTAAAAACTAAGCATAATTATTTGTCCCCCCTCCTAGCCTTGCCTTGAATCGAATACAATGATTGCCATTTAAATAGAGAAGACCCCTCATCCCACATATCGAATGGGAGCCTTGGCTTGCTCCATCAAAAAATCCCCAGGCTATAGACTTTTCAATGGGAGTTGGATCAATTTCCCTATGAGCAGAAATATTAGCATGGGTCTTGAAGTTTTCAAAAATAGCCTTGCTTTGGGTGGTACATAGAAAAGGTGGAATTGATTTTCCTTCAAATATACCTACTTTCCTTATGATCCAAATGCCCCAAATAACTATTATAAGAAGGGCCTTGAAACATTTTGATGTTGTCTTCATGATCTAGTTTTTGAGACAATTCGTTATTGAATCACCCTTCCACCTTTATCTGAACCTTTCTTTCTAGACTCACATGAGATTAATATGACTTATATTTTCTTCATTTCCTTTACATAACATGCATCTATCCTATCCTTGCATGTTACTCTTTTGGATCACTTATCAGGAAAGGGCCTTATTCATGATTTCCAACCACATGAAGATTCTTGCTTTCATGGGAGACATGATCTTCCATAGTGGTTTCCACCACTATTAAATGTTTTCAAGTCTCTCCTCACCAAATATAGCTTTATATCCTAATTTCAAAGTATATAACCCTAGTGTAGGGTTTTTAGTCTATATGAAAGTGGTATTTCTGTCGATGTTCATTTGAGGTAAATTTTAATCCTTCATTAAGCAATCTCTCAGTTTAATTTTGAATATGCACTTGAGATTATGGTTGTATGATGAGTAAAGAGCCTAAATATCAAATAATTTTTCCTGATCTTGGCTCAAGGAAGATCACGAAGGAAGTGGATTTTACATGGCATTCCATGGATTTCAATGAACTAAAGAAGCCTCACAACAACACAACAACTCACTGAACTTAGAGACTCAACACATGAGATATCTAATTAGTAACAATCACCAAGTTTGGGAGCCTATTGGATACCCAATCCATTGGTTTTCCTCAATGAGGATACATTTCTAAGTTGGGGGGTTTCCAATCCTATGAACTCAATGATTCTACTTTGGGTATTGAATCATTGAGTGAAATTTTCCTTAATTAACATCGAGAAAAGGAAAAAATTGTTATTTTAGACCAAGGAAAGGACAAATCATTGAGTTCAAATATTTTCCTCAAGTAGGTTGAATCAACATGTTGGGAGGCTAACAAGCCTTTGATCACAATTAAATACTCCCTAGATATACAACTTGGTGATTAGTTATTTCTAAGTCTCTTAGCTAATTTTTCCTTATGTAATGCTTAGTTATTGCCTTGAAAATATGAGTTTAAACTCTATAAAATAAACATGTAGCATATTTCTTCATTAGTTTCACCCTTTTACCTTGGATGACTTCATCTTCAATTTTGGACACTAGGTGACACTTTTCTTGCAGATGCATGGTCATTCAAGTCCATTTCAACCAATAGGTGTTGACCTTAAAAATGGTTAATATGGGAATGAATGCAAAGTATCAAAACAAAATTACTTGTCTAGAATTTTAGTTACCTCCAAAACCCTCATAAGCATTGATCTCACCTTGGATTACAATCATTCATTTTAGACCCTGTTATCACACTAAGTTGCCTTGGGTATTTAGCCCTTAGTTTTAATTTTTCTAAGCCTTTATATTTTTTAATTTTTGATTTGTTTCTTAAAGGTGTGATTTACTTAGGTTACCTTGATAAATAAATGCTTAAGTCATGACTCAAGTTTTGATCCTCACATAAAATTTTGGCCTAGGTTCATTTTCTTGGCTTATGTTTTGACCCCCTTCATGTCTTGACACTAAGCCTAACTCACCCCACAACCAGCTTGACTTGACATGTCACCCTCCTCACTCATTCCTCCGTAGCCTTGCCATGTTGTCCTTTTTTCCTATGCTTAATGGTTAGATCATTTTTTGAAACGGGAGCATTGCCAAGTCACCAAGAGTTTCTATAGCGCACTCCCTGTCCTTCATATTTTACCATGATTTGTTATCATAACATTGATGTCATGTATTCCTTGTTTTCAACACCATGGTTAGTTAAAATATGCCTTCAAGGATTCATATTTATGAGCTTTTCTAATGGTTTGAAGATTTTGAAAGCACAAAACTCTACGCTGCAAAAATTACCAGTTCAGACCAGTTGGTAGTGGCGCTATAGGATTAGTTTTTGAGGTGGATTTGGACGTCGATATGATTGTGATACTCTCCTAAACATCTGTAGCACTCCATGCTATCATCGAATTTCTAGGTATCCCATGGTTTCCACCCTTTGCGTATCAATTTCAGGTAGCAATTACAGCTTGGATTTCTTGTAGTGATCATGCCTGCAAAATTGGAAAAAGACCCTTCCCTCATGATTTCTACCAATCCTCCCTTCACATAGATCTACAATCACCATCACCTGGTTTTAAGTCATAATACATCTACTCACCTTGCTCCCGAGTTTTGAATGCCCAATCAAATGTTACCTCTTGTATGTGCATTGTGCTACCTAAAATCGTTGTTGAAACGACACTGCCTTTTCCCCTGTTTCCTCTACCATTTGAATTGGATTGTTTCCGACCCAATTTTCAAAGACAATTGCAGTGATCTCCTTCTTAACCTTATTATTCCTCATCTTTAAGATTTATGAACAGAAAAGGGAGGGAAATTCACAGCCATTGTTTCCTAAGCTAGCAACCAGTTTGATTTAGGGGAGATTCCTTGAAAGGAGTAGCCACTATTCACTATCAAATTCTTATTGAAGTCTGACTCTTTATTTTTCTAGCCATCACTACACCATAGCTTTTAAACCTTTCATTCTAAACTATGGAGACTCCTCAGAAGAAAAAGTCACATAAGGGAGGTATTGTGGTTATAATTGAGCCTACATACATGCATTTATTTGAGGCAGAGCCCATGGCTAGAGAATTTTTTCAAAGGGCGGGTTGCCTTACTTTCTGCCAAAACATGCAGAGGGGTCATCCTGAGGTGGCAAGGCAATTTTCCTTACATTTTGATGGCCTGAAGACTAAGGTAGGGGACCTAGAATTTCAGGTGTCTGAGACCTCTATTTCAGCAGCTACAGGGATCCCTATCACAGGAGAGAAATGGTTTAAATCCATGTCTTTGAATGAATCCTTTTCCAAATACTTCCTTAAGCCAGAATATCAAGCTGACAATATGTCCAAAGGGGTACCAAGAAGTCATCTGGTTGGAGATTTTGATAAAATGTTGAAAATAATTCAAAGGTACTTCACATGTGAGAGGAGGTTCAATACACTATACCAGTACCATATAAGGCTTCTTCTACATTTTACTGGCAAACATGAAATGAACATTTCCTTCTATTTGTTGAGAAGTATAGGAAAAATGTCAAATAGAGTTCAATCCAAATCAAAGGCTATGGATACTAGCATTTTTCATTCTGGGTTGATTAGAATGTTGGTTTCTGAAGAGATGAGAAAGAGGAACATCTCATGGGAACACTTCATTACTTATACTAAAATGAAATTGGACATAACAACCACTCCTCAGTCACAGATACCAAGTCCTTTTCCATCGACTAGTACTACTCCAATAGGAGCCAGTAGAAAAAGAAAGAGTAAGGCCCATTTTTAAGACCAAGAATCCATTAAGGAAGTTCCAAAAATAGAGAGGGAGGCCTACCATTCTCCACAGAGAGACCTTTCACCCCCTCTATAAGTTTTAAACCTGCAAATTAAAGCAATGCATATAGATTCTTAAGAAATACAGAAATTAATAAATGGCTCATACACGGAATACACAAATATTTTTACCGGAAACCCTCAACCGGGAAAACCTTTCTTATTTTCATTATATCGAATTTCACCATTTTCCATACAATATATACAATGTTTTTAGGTATTCCGTAGATACCAAAACCCTAATCCCTTAATCCGGGATTAATTTACAAATCAGCTAAAAATAGCAAAATCCGCTAAAAATAGCAAAAACCACCCAAAAACAAATTTCGGGGCGTTGCCTTGAACGCTGCGCGTAACCAGGGGGGGGCATACCTGCCCCCCCTGGGACCCCCCTAGGAAATCGCCCAACGCACACGGAAGAGCCCTAGGTGAAGGGATCGTCAAACGCAGTTGTCGTATCTGACGCACCCACACACACACACATGCAAAGAATATAACACATACCCAACATTCTCCCACTTGTTGTTTTCTTTGCATCCAGGGGTCCAAGGGATTATATAGTCAACAATCCAGGGCAGCAATGCCCATTGTTACTCTACACCA
>ML786551.1:234414-245879 GCA_009831015.1 Picea engelmannii | reverse complement strand
ACTCCCACTGCATGTGCAATGTCCGGTCTAGTACAAACCATTGCATACATCAAGCTGCCAACTGCACTGGCATATGGAACATGGGACATGTCCTCTTATTCTTCCTGTTTCTTGGGACATTGATCTGCAGATAACTTCTTCTTCCCCATATCATTTCAACATATTTTCTTTGATTTCCTCTTCTTCTTCCTGTTTCTTGGGACCCCCCTAGGAAAGCGCCTGACGCACATGACAAAGCCCAAGGTGAAGGGATCGTCAGACGCAGTTGTCGTATCTGACGCACCCACACACACACACATGCAAAGAATATAACACATACCCAACACCCTCCTACACAAGAATTAGAAGAGGTCCCTTCCTCTACTAAAGCCACAACCAAGAAAGGAAGGAAACTACACTTCTCTTCATCTCCTTCAAAAACCAACACAAAAGTCAGAATACCTTTCACAAGATCATCAATTGTCAAGGAGGTTGTTGAAACACAAGCCCTATCAAAGGCTTCCATTCTGAAGAAAAAGAAAGATAAGGGCAAACTCATTGAGAATCATGTGGCTTCCATTCTAAATAAGAAGAGGTATAAGGGAAAATTCATTGAGAATCCTATTGAGATGGAAGAGGTAGTCCCTTTGTAGCAGGAATATGAAGCCATGAAGAATCCTGTTGAGACTGTTCACATCACCACTCCACCTAGAAACCAAACCTTCAAAATATTGATTAGAAAACTCAAGGAAGCTAGGAAGGAGGTGGCTCATTTGAAAGCAGAAGGCATGTCTAACAGGATTAAGATAAAAGAACTCATGGATGGCTACAAACACACTCTTGATTTAGCAATATTTTCAACAAGAAGAGCCCAGCCTCTTCATAAGAAACTCAAGAACCTTTATAGGAAAAATAGATACTTTCAGTCTCATAACAGAAAGATCAAAGCAGAATTGCAATAATTCAAGGATAAGATGGCTCAAAGAAACTTGAATGTGTTGGTTAAAGTTGTTATTGAAAAGGAGAAGCCAGTAGCCAAGGAAATCATAGCTCCAGTGAAGAATCTTGTTACTACTAAAGGGAATCATTTTGATGTGCCAAAGGGAAGTCCTCCTTCCACAAGAAGGAGTGTGAGGTTGATGAAGTGATTGGTGAAAGGTGAGCTCCATTTTTGAAGATGGCCCCTTTTTGCAAGGAAAAATGATTGAGGAAATATTACTTTTTTCCACCTATACAGGATTTACAGGCTCCTAATGCATACATTTTCCCTTTTTATAACACAGCTGTTAGTTTAAGTTGTTAGATGAAATAACTATTTGGAGGCTTTCATGGGAGGAAGTCTATCTCGCACCTCCAGCTACTACCTTCCCTTTTTTTTATAAATAGATAGTTCAAATTCTTTAGTAGGTTCGAATGGTTGAGCTAGGCTCCCTTTTTTGTAATATTTTGATGAAGCCATTGGTTAATTGGTTATGTACTTGATTTGAGACTTCATGATTAATATAAGTCATCTTTCTTACTCCATCTTATTTGCCTCTGATACTGAAGTATTCATGATTGAATGATTCACATGGATTGTTGTAGTGATATTATGATGAATGTTTGAATATAGTTTTATTATGATGTTCTTCAATTTCCTTAAACTTTGAATTCAAGAAGATCTTGTGTTTGAGTTTTTCTTCCTTAGGTTGCTTGAAGACCTGATGTCCATAGAAGAACTCTACATTTTCCTCACCAAATTCTTCCCTCTATTCACCTTTAGTCCCACTTACTAACTAAATTTAATCAATACCTCAATTGTTTGTGCATGCTAGCCCAGATTTCTGAGTTAGAACATTATTATCTTGATTCTTGTCCATTTTACCTCTTTTAAACTCATTTACAACTACACATAACCTGATGGGTATTGTTCTTACCTTCTATGCAATTTGAGGGTGATTCCTAGTGATAACATTCTTGGTGCCATTGTTGGGGAACGAATTGAAGACATTTCCCTGGGATTGAACGACAAAGCTTACTAGTTCTGAAGGTGCATTGGAACTCAGTACTTTGAAGATTGTAGCTTGCACCTGGTGACTCCATTGTTTTAGCTCTGTCTCCTAAAGGCAGACACAGGAGGTCAAATCCACAACTACCTTTGGTTCCATCCGAGGCTTACCCAGAGAAGATAATCAAGAAGGGAAAATCTTCTCAAGAAAGTTTTTCTGCTACTGCAACAAATGCTTCTGGTCAGTTTCCTGATTCCACTCTTAATAATCCAATTGTTATATCAATTAATATTCCTTTACCTTCTGCTGAATTATCTAAGAATCTTGATTTTGAAAATTTCCCTATTGAATACTCCTTTTTTGAACCTGATTTGAAAGAAGAAAATTTTGAAATCCTTGCTTCCCCTGACATTGTAAAGTGGTTCAGACTTGATAGTCTTGAAGATTTTCCTACCTTAGGCTTTGCTACTCCTCCTCCTGTCAAAATTTCTGTAGCCAAAGAAGAGGAAACCTCATCCCCTTTAAATCCTATAGCATATTCTTCCAAGACTCAACCTTCTGCTGTGAAAATTGAAATTCCCCCTTTATACATTCCTTTTTCTCCTAAGTTGCACATAGTCAAGTCTCATTCTCCTCGTTCACCTAGAGTCCAAAATCCAATGGCTTGTGCTAACCCTCCTAGAAATAGGATGGATGCCATAGTGGTTGCAAGATATGCCCCTCTTGTCTTACCTTAGCCAATGAATTCTCTCCCTGCTGGAGATTATCTAAAATACATGCCCAAATTCACAAGAGAAGAAGATATAACTGTTGAATAACACCTTGTTGCCTTCTACAATTATGCAAACAATCAAAACATTGAAAATGAGGATGTGTGGATGAGATTTGTTTTCCAAAGCCTCGATGGTGAGGCTAGGAAGTGGTTTAGGGGTTTGGCCCCTGGATCCATTATTGGGATTGAGGCGTTAGATGATGCCTTTTTGACGCAGTGGGGGGATAAAAAGGATTTTTTGTATTATATCGTAGAATTTGGATCCCTAAAAAGGAAAGAGGGAGAGTTTGTCTCTAAATTCTCTAAAAGATTCAACAAAATGTATAATAAGATCCCTGCTAAGATAAATCCTACAGAAACCTATGCAAAAATCACTTATGTCGATGCTTTTGACCCTAAGTTTTTCCTTCTACTGAGAGAAAGAAGATCAACCTCCTTATCTCATATGCAAGATGCAACCTTGGAGGTAGAATCTAACATAGTGGCATCTGACAAACTTAGGGGGAAATCTGATAGGGACAGGAGAAAAAACAGAACTGAAGCTTCAACCTCTGATTCCCCTATTGTCCATCCTCAAGTTGATGAACTTACCAAATTAGTAAAATCCCTTTCTGCTAATATGGAGAAATTAAAACTTGAAGGAAAACAAACCTATAGAAATACTCAAAATGCCGATAATAGAGACCCAATAATTCTCCTCAAATCCTTCCAAGAGATCCTAGAAACAAAGATAGGGATGAACAAAAGGTACAAACTCCTTTACAAAACAACCTTGTTGTTGATGAAGAAGGAGAGGAGGAAGAATTTGATCCTGAGATTCATTGCTTAGGTGAAACATCCCCATCTCCTCACTTGACTCAATCTGCATATGAGAAATCCTTGATAGATATTCAAATAAATGAATTAAGTAAGGGAGAGAAAGAAAAATAAAATTTTAATAGATATAATCTAATATCCAAAAATAATGAGGAAAAGACTGATGCCTCTAATCAGCCTACCCAAAAAGAAAATTCTGTCAAGGCTATGACAATTGACAACAAAGAAAAAAATACTCAAAGCCCCCAAGTTTTGGTCAGAAATCCTACCCTAGAGGCCAAAGAGATCCTGAAATCTTCACCTTCCCTTAGCTTTGAGAGTGATATCCAAAAAATCAATATCCCTATACCTTTTTTGGAATTGATAAAAAATTAATAATTTAAAAAATATCTCTCCAAAATGTTATAGCCCGAATCTTCTTTAAATGCCACTGATTCAGTAAATCGACAAGATGAAAATCCATCAGTCATATTAGGACCTTTGATAGAAGATAAAGATTATTCATCCCCTCCCTTCTATACATCACTGAACATACATGATAAGGTGCTTCATAATTGTTTGATGGACTCAGGGGCATCCCACAATCTCATGCCCAAAATTGTCATGGATGAACTTGGATTATAAATCACAAAGACCTACCATGACTTATATTCTTTTGACTCTAGGAAAGTGAATTGTCTTGTGGTCATTAAATATCCATGAAAAGTGTAGTCATGGATATCGTGGTGGTTGATGTTCTCCCCAAGTTTGGCATGCTCTTGTCAAGGTCTTGGATAAAAAGGCTTGGGGGAACCTTGCATATGGACCTCACATATGCTACCATTCATGTGTTTGGGGGGGAGCATAGAATACTTTACAGGGAAGCTCAGTTGGCCTACATTATTAGTGACGAAGCAAACCCCACCAATCATCCTATTTTTTCACTTGATATTGATTTGGGATCTAGCATCTTGCAGCTCACTGATGCTCCTAAACCTCCTCTTGAAATCAGAAAAAAATCCATTACCTTTTGTGAATATTCTCCTCCAACCACCTCTGTTTGGAAGATGTTCTTTGATGGGGCCTCTTCTAGGGAAGGTGATGGTGTTGTATTTTTCTTTGTTTCACCTGCTCAAGAGACTATATCTTTGTTCTACAAACTAGAATTTGAAACAACCAATAATGTGGCAGAGTATGAAGCTCTTGTCTTGGGTTTAAGGGATGTAAAATACATGGGGATTGAAGAGATATCAGTATTTCAGGATGCTGAATTGATTGTCCATTAGATCAAAAAATATTTATCAAACTAAGCACCCTATGATTAGATCTTATAGAAATGAAGTGTGGGACTTAGTTGACAATTTTTTCTTAGCTTTCAACATTTCATTTATTCCAAGAGAAGAGAATACCATGGTTGATTCTTTGGTTGTATCAGCAAGAAATTTCAGAGTCCCTTTGCACCTAAACTCAAGTATGATGTAGAAGTCAAATACAGACCCTCTATACTTGAAAATGTCAAGCATTGGAAAGTATTTGAAGATGATATTGAGATCAAAAGATTCCTTGAGACTGTTGATGAGTTTTCTTCATTACACATTGATCAAGATCATGACTCTGAAAATAATCCTCATGCTGATGTTTTTCTAATCAAAATAGCTAACCATCATACTGTTCAGTTGCCTAGCAACCACATTCCAAAAGGACTAGTTCCTTTGGAAATATTATTTGACAGAAATGATGTGGCAGTGAAGGGTAAATGGTCAATTGATGATGTTGATGTGACTGAGTGCAATGTGGGTATAGAAAAGAATCCAAAATATGTCAAGTTGTCAAACAACTTGTCAAGGGAGCAGAGGGTTGAATATATTGAGTTGTTAAAATATTTTTCTGATGTGTTTGCTTGGACTTATGAAGATATCATAACATACAACACAAGCATCATAAAGCACAAGATCCCATTGAAGGAAGAGACCAAACCTTTCAGGAAAAAGTTGAGACAAATAAATCCTATGTTTCTTCCTGTGATGGAGAAAGAGGTAAAATAGATTTTAGATGATAAAATTATTATTCCTTTGAGGTATTCTGAATGGGTGGCCAACTTGGTCCCAATTAGAAAAAAGAATGGAGAAATTAGACTTTGTGTTGATTTCTAGAATCTGAACAGAAGCTCTAAAAAGGATAATTACCCCTTGCCCAAGATGGAGCACATATTACAGAGGGTGACAGGTGCATCTAGGATGTCCATGATTGATGGTTTTTCTAGCTACAATCAGATCTCTGTCTTTCTAGAAGATAGAGAGAAGACATCATTCACCACTCCTTGGGGTACATTCATGTACGCTAAGATGCCCTTTGGTTTGATGAACGCAGGGGTGACCTTTCAACGAGCCATGGACATAGCCTTTATTGGAGAGAAGGACAAGTGTGTATTTATATATTTAGATGACATAATAGTGTTCTTAAAATCTAATAAAGAACATTATGATCATTTAAAAAAGGTCTTCTTGAAATGCAAAAAATTTGGTCTCTCTTTAAACCCAAAAATGTTATTGTTTGCCATGAAGGAGGGAAAATTATTGGGGCACATTGTGTCAACTGAACGGGTAAGGATTGATTCCAATAGGGTATAATCTATCCAAACCTTGTCACTCCCAAGATCCAAAAAGGAAGTTCAGTCTTTCTTGGGAAAAAATAATTTTTTGAGATGGTTTGTTTCAAATTTTTTCGAGTTGGTAAAGTATATTACAACCATGTTGAGAAAAGGAAATGAAATCAAATGGACTACTGAATCTCGTAATTCTTTTGATAAAATAAAGAAAGCCTTGGCTGAAGCCCCTATGCTCATTATTCTAGACTACTCCAAGGATTTTCTGATTTTTTCTTTCACTTCATTTGACACAGTAGCAACTGTTTTATTGCAGAAGAATGTTGAAGGGTTAGAGCAGCCCATTGCTTTTTTCAGCAGAGCATTGAGAGATGTTGAATTAAAGTATGACATCATGGATAAGAATTCCTATGCATTTATCAAAGCTCTCAAGTCTTTCACAGCTTATGTACTGCATTCAAGAGTCATTGTATATGTCCCTTCATCTTTTGTAAAAGAAATTCTCATTCAACCTTATATAGACGGTAAAAGGAGAAAGTGGATTGCTAAAATCCTTGGATTTGATCTTGAGATTAAGCTCACCAAATTGGTTAAAGGCCAAGGTTTAGCCAAGTTGTTGGTTGAATCTAATTGCACAACTTTGGGGGTAAATTTCATCAACACTTTCTTAGAAAATTAGCAGACTGAATTGTGTGATAAAGGTTCTCAAGTCAGCCCTCCATTGGCAGATTTCATCTTGTACAAAGATATTATATTTTTTCTATAGAAATGCCAGCCTCCTGATGGTATGGAAAAGAACAAGGTGAGAGATTTAAAGCTCAAATCAATTAAATATTGTCTTATTAATCAAGTATTGTATTGGAAAGATCCTTTAGGAGTGCTCTTGAGATGCCTAGACCCACAAGAAGCCCAAACGATTATGTCTAATTTTCATGAAAGTTTATGTGGGGGGCATCACTTTTGGAGAACCACAACATATAAGATTCTTAGGGTTGGGTACTTCTGGCCTAGTCTATTCATCGATGTTTGTGCAAATATCAGAGCATGTGTTAAGTATCATAAATTCTCTAGAAAGCAGTAACTCAAGTCTTTGCCATTGAATCCTGTGGTAGCTTTAGGACCCTTTCAACAATGGGGCCTAGATTTTATTGGGGAAATTCATCCTGCTTCTAGTGTTCAACATAGGTGGATCTTGACTACCACGGATTACTTTACTAAGTGGATAGAAGTTATCCCTACAAGAAATGCTTCCCACAAGGTGATCATTGGCTTTCTTGAGGATATTATGGCAAGGTTTGGTTGTCCAAACAAAATTGTCACTGATAATGATGCATCTTTCAAGGCTGAACCATTGATCCAGTTCTGTGAATAGTTTGGAATCACATTTATTCACTCTACTCCTTACTACCTCCAAGGGAATGGACTGGCAGATTCCTCTAACAAAAGCCTTATAAAGATAATCAAAATACTGTTAGAGAACAACAAGAAAGCATGGGATTCAAAGATCAAATTTTCTTTTTGGGATGATAGAGTGACAACAAAGAGATCCCTTGGTCTTTCTCCTTTCCAGCTTGTGTATGGAGTTCAAGCCATATTTCCTTCTCATTTTGCCTTGCCTGTGGAAAAATTCTTCCAATACTACCAAGGAGAGTCGGATGATATGATCAGAAGAATACAACAGCTGGTAGAAGTGCAGTGGACTCGGGAGAAGCTTTTGGATAAAGCACATGACCATCAACAGAAGATCAAGCAGGTTTTTGACAAGAAGGTAAATAAAGAGGATTTCCAACTAGGATATCTAGTGCTCAAGTGGGATGCACCAAACAAGACAAAGGCAAGCACAATAAATTTGAAGCCTTATGGATCGGTCCCTTCAAATTTTTTTAGGTATTTTAGAAGAACACTTGCAAGTTGTCGAATTTAGAGGATGAAGATGTTTTTGGTGGCCCTGTCAATGGGCATTTTCTGAAACAATACTTTGCTTGAGCCATGAGTGGCTTTCCATGCCATCGTAAATATCATTTTTATTTTATTTTTATTTTAATAACTGACCCCATAGCCCTAGGATAAGTCACTGAAACTACTTTTTCTTGGTTGCTCGCAGGGAGCATGCTATCCCATGTGGAGCCAATGTTATCACACTAAGTTGCCTTGGGTCTTTATCCCTTAGTTTTAATTTTTCTAAGCCTTTATAATTTTTAATTTTTGATTTGCTTCTTAAAGGTGTGATTTACTTAGGTTACCTTGATAAATAAAGGCTTAAGTCATGACTCAAGTTTTGATCCTCACATAAAATTTTGGCCTAGGTTCATTTTATTGGCTTAAGTTTTGACCCCCTTCATGACTTGAGACTAAGCCTAACTCACACCATGACCAGCTTGACTTGACATGTCACCCTCCTCACTCATGCCTCTGTATCCTTTCCATGTTTTCCTTTTGTCCTATTCTTAATGGTCAAATCATTTTTTGAAAAGGGAGCACTACCAACTCACCAGGAGTTTTTGTAGCGCACTCCCTGTCCTTCATCTTTTACCATGATTTGTTATCATAACAATGATGTCATGTCTGTCTTGTTTTTAGAATCATGGTTAGTTAAAATATGCCTTCGAGGATTCATATTTATGAGATTTCATAACGGTTTTCAAATTTTGAAAGATCAAAACTTTGCACTACAAAAACTACCAGTCTGGACCAGTTGGTAGTGGTGCTACAAGATCAGTTGCTAAGGTGGATTTGGACACCGATATGCTTGTGATACTCTCCTAAACATCTACATCATGCCATGCTATTGTTGAATTTTGAGTTATCCCATGGTTTCCCCCCTCTGCGTATCAATTTCATGTAGCAATTATAGCTTGGAGTTATGGTAGCGATCATGCCCGCAGAATTGGAAAAATACCTTTCCCTCATGCTTTCTACCAATCCTCCCTTAACATAGATCTGCAATCACCATCACTTGGTTTTTAGTCATAAGACATCTACTCTCCTTGCTCCCGAGTTTTGAATGCCCAAGAAAACATTACCTCTTGTATGTGCGTTGTGCTACCTAAAATCGTTGTTGAAACGACGCTTCATTTTCCCATGTTTCCTCTACCATTTGAATTGTCTAAGTCTCATATACTATCAGTGTGCTACCTATTGTCCTACATAATCTCCTAAGACTGGTGTAGTGATGGCACTGCTAACTTCCAGGGGTGCTATCAAATTTGTCAGCAGTGAAATGATGGTGTTGCGAATTCAACTAGGAGTTACTGAATTGCACACAGATACACAGGTAGGCGCTACCAACATTTTAATAGAGAGTGAACTACATAGGTAGGTGCTACCAAAATTTTAACAGAGGCCTAATTTTGCACAGATACACATAGGCCCGACCCTACCCATTTGGCATGCTTATTTTGGAGTTTTCACTACGGAATTAAAATGAATTTTGTGGAGGCACTACAAAATCTCGGTACCTAGAGTGATATCAAAAGACACTACCAACATGTACTAGGAATCAAGGGGTTCTAATTATCATCCTTGTGAGTGGATGAAGACATGGAGAAAGGAAGAGATGGTATCTGGCAGCATGATGACAGTTTACAAGCCTCTGAAGGACACTTAGCATGCAAGTATGTGCATCAAAGAAGATCAAGTCGGTTCAAAGTTGGTTGGATCAGTGGCCAACACTTTCCCTTTTTATAGCACATTTGTTAGTTTAAGTTGTTAGATGAAATAATTGTTTGGAGATTTTCATGGGAGGAAGGTCAGCTCCCACCTCCAGTTGTTGCCTTACCTTTTGTTATAAATAGATAGTTCAAATGCTTTAGGAGGTTAGAATGGTTGAGATAGGCTCCCTTATTTTGTAATATTTTGATGAAGCTATTGTTTAACTGGTTATGTACTTGATTTGAGACTTCATGATTAATATAATTCATCATATTAATCATGAAGAGAGAGAGAGAGGATTCTTCCCACCCTAATTTGATCTTCTGTGAAATTGTGTGTTTAAAGGGTTCTTGGAAAAAACATGATGTATTTTGACTCCCTTGATAGCTTCTACTTTGAGTGCCACATGTAGTGGAAGTAATATTATTCAAAATATCGATCATTTTTTTTCTGTTGATACATTGATTGGTTGAAGTATCAACTTTTCAAAACTACATTTGAATCCAAAATCTGATGACATCCTCCGAAGCCACCCAAAAACATTTCATTGTCATTGGATTTTACCTTTAGAAATTGTAATTTTTTTTTGGGTGGGGGGTTTCGAATTGGCCCCGACGTTGTCGGATATCCGAAGGACATGGAGAAGGCACTGGATATTAGACTTCCACATAATATCATTAGACCGTTTACCTTTGACATGGACTTAGTCAACTGTTCCTCATATTTATTACAATAACGTTCAATAGTGAATGGTGTCAGAAATCTGATGCCTATTTATTTATAAAAACATGGAATACATTATGACATTTTTTTTATACTAGCGACTACTTGTTGAGGTTACAAGGACTATGTTTCCTGCAGTGAACTAGAATTATTTTATTTGTTACTATCATTACAAATATTTGAAGTGTGGATCTTAATTTTTTAAGATCAATAATCATGACTCAAGATTGGTAAAATAAAATGTTGCATAACAATATTCTTGATCCACAAGAAAAAAATCGAAAATTACTTGCTAGATTGTGGGATGGAGTGAAAAGAAAGGGTGATGGGAAATGTTATTTTCCTTGTAGTCAATGAAGGGGATTTAATAGGAGAATATTAAATATCTCAACAACTAAAATACATTGTAGGGAACATGGACACATTGAGGGGGGGCATGAATATCATCCATTGGTAAGTTGTTCATTATATACGATTTTATTTTGATCGTTTTTGTAAATGTATGTATCATTTTATATTTTTTTATATATACACTAATATCTTTTGATGGTTTTTAATTATAAAGGAAAGGCCTCCTAGGGAATATCTGCACATGGAGAATGTGGTTGCAAAACAAGCACCAGAGGAACATGGAGCTGTGAATATTGAAGATCAAGTTATGATCATATGGAAGATGATGATCATGCTGATAACATATTTGAGGATGATGCTACAGATACATTGATCCATGATACATTTAATGTTATAATGGATCACAATGATGATAACGAAAATGATGAATTTAATGATGTTCATGATTTACCTCTACTTGAGAAGACATACAAACCCCTTTATGAAGGCTCCAACATAACTCGTCTCTTTGTTTTATTGATGATAATGAACTTGAAGGTTATGAATGGTTTTTCAAACACATCAATCACACAAATGTTAAGTTATGTAATATATTTCATTG
>ML786551.1:212710-224899 GCA_009831015.1 Picea engelmannii | reverse complement strand
TTGTCTCTGTGTTTCTTATATATGTGTGACTGATGTTGAATTTGCCATTGCTTATTTCCCTGCATTAATGTGATCATCATTCAGTGTTTCTACAAAGAGTTTAAAAGAAGTATAATTGTTTAAGCACGGTAACAACTGATTCACCCCCCCCTCTCAGTTGTCCAACAATTGGTATCAGATCCAAACCCCTTTTATCTAAGGGTAGATCCTAGTGCTTCAACATGACAAGCCATGAAGGGACTTCAGTCACTAGGCCTCCTCTATTTGATGGAACGAATTTTGCCTTCTGTAAGTTTAGGATGAGAACATACCTAATGGCCTTAGGTGCTGATGTCTGGGATGTAGTAGAGACTGGATACATAAATCCTGTTGTGCTAGCTTCCAAAGATGATAAGTTAGAATTTAGCTTTAATGCTAAGGGAATGAATGCTATCTTGAATGGACTTGCAAAAGATGAGTTTGTGAAGGTGATGCATCTTCAAACTGCTAAGGAAATGTGGGACAAACTCATTAACAGTTATGAAGGTAATGAGAAGGTGAAAGATGCCAAGCTTCAAACCTATAGAGTACAGTTTGAAAAGCTATAGATGAAAGAATATGAAACCATTGGGAAGTATTTTCTGAGAGTTGAAGAACTAGTAAATGCAATGACAGAACTTGGTGAAGAAATTGAGGAACCCTCTTTAGTTCAAAAAATATTGAGGTCTCTGCCAGATAGGTTCAACCCAAAGGTATAAGCTATAGAAGAACTTAATGATATAAAGACTTTGTCTTTTTATCAAATTTTAGGAACGTTGACTGCATATGAAATGAGGATAGTTACAGATAAAACCACCTCTAGAGAAGCATCATTTAAAGAAGATAAGGATGAGTATTGTGAGCTTGGTGAAATTGAAGAAAAATTCGTGAGAAGATTAAAGAAAGGATCAGGCAAGTACCAAGGTAAGCTACCCTTCAAATGTTTCAACTATGGTAAGATAGGTCATTTTGAAAATAAATGTCCACACAATAAACATGATCAAAACTCTGAAGATGAAGAGAAGCACAAATCAAGAAGATTTGATAAGAAGAAGAGTTTATGTGTAAACAATGATGACTCCTCAGAAGACACCGATAGTGATTCCTCCTGTGAAGATAAAGTAAATGACTTCTCGCTTATGGCCAAAGAGGATGGTGATAATGAAAGCAAGGTCAGTGATGAGAATGATGAAGAATTTGTGGTTGATATGGAAGGAGAATTGATCAGTGCACTGGAAGAGATTGACAGACTCAGAATTAAGAACAAAAAGCAAAAACAATTGCTAATGCAGTCTGAGAAAGACAGTAAACAGCCTGATGAAGACTTTGCCCTACTGAAGGTGGAATTAGAAGAGGCAAGGAAAATCGAGGATATTCTGAAACATCAGCTATCAGAAAAGAGGGCAAGATCTGAAGCCCTGGAAGAAGAAGTAGTGAAAACTAGGAAAGAGATGGAGAATTTTCAAGCCTTGTATAATCAGAATTTGTCAAGTATCAAAGCCTCAGAAGGATTAGCCACCATTTTGAATTAGCAAAGGAATCCAAAGCTGAAAATTGGTTTGTGTTATGAAGAGGGATCAAGCAATGGGAAGTCAGGAAATGAAGAACCCATCAAGTTTATCAAAAGTACAACCAATGACAATAACAAGCCTGCAGAAACAAAGGAAGACAACCAGCCGCCCAGGACAAGTAAAGGAAAAAGTGCCAGGACTGAATCTGTGGAACAAAGAAATAATGCACTCCCTACTCAAAGACATCATCAACATGAAAGAAATCGATTTTCTCAAAGAAGACAACCATTTTCTAGGTACAAAGATTTTTTCTATGGATACTTATTCTATTGTTCTAATTTTGGTCACAAAGTTGTAAATTGTTCCTTAAGAATTAGACATGAGAAATTAAGATTTCCAAGGAATAAATTTTTTCCACAACAAAGAATGATACAACAATGTAACAAACCATCACATATTGCAAATTTCCAAATTAAGTCTAGAGACATGCAACTGAGGAGGTCAAGGATTAATAAACAATCAATGAGTAGACAACCATGCAACAACAAATTTGACCTATTGAACAATGAGATTGAATGCTATAACTGTCACAACTTTGGCCACAAAGCTGCAAACTGCCATCTCAAGAATTACAAAGCAGATCCAAGAATAAAGTTCTTAGATAGAAAGACCACCACATGGAAGAGGAAAGATAGTGAAAAATGTGGTCAAGCACTTTCAACTCAAAAACAAAAGGCCTCTGGAAATATAGACAGTGGATGTTCCAAGCACGTGACTAGAGACAAGGATAAGCTATTGTCCATAAGTAAAAGAAAAACAGGAAATGTGATCCTTGAAAATGATGAACCAGGCAAAATCAAGGATAGAGGGATGATGAGTTTGAGTAATGACAAAGGAGATGCCCAGTACGTTCTACTTATGGATGGTCTGAAACATAATTTACTCAGTTCAAGTCAAAAGTGTGACAGAGGCAATGAAGATGTGCTCACATCCAAAGAATGTAAGGTAAATGTAAACTAGGGACAATTGGTGAATAAAAGTATAAGGAAAAACAATAATGTTGATGTTGAATCCTCCCCTGCAAGTAAAGAAGAAGATTCAAATACAATAAAAGAATGCTCAGTTAGCATTTATCCCACAAAAGAGGTAGGAGAAGAACCATGTCATAAACAGGAAGCAGAAGTCTTGAAGGTTGAGAAGGAAGACACCCAAATCAAGTTCTTGAGCAGATCCATGACTCTGGACAAGGTCTTGGATAGCCAGAGATCACCAAATGAAAAATCTGATATTGGACTCAACAAGGTAGAAATCAGTGCTCCTAAGAAACTTGATATAGGTCCTTCATTTGTGAGAAAGAAAAGCAGGCATGAGAGTGGGTGTAGCAGTTTTCTCATGTGATTGAATATGGACATAAAATCCCTAGATTGAATGCATCATGGAAGAAAAATGAAAATTGCAGTAATAGAGATCGATGAGATTCAATGGGAAGATCCAAGGGCTATTTAAAAGGTAAAAGTTACAATTGCACAGTGTTCAAGTAGGACAACAACATTCTGATGTACAATATGATACACATGACATCCTGTAGAGACAATAAGAGGAAAGATCTTGTCAAGGAAAGTTAACCTTTTAGGAACAAAAGGGGGAAATAGTCAGAAGTAGAGAGATAACAGTGACAGGGGGAGTCATCCACTCATAAGAAGATTGATAAAGGAGTCTGAGTAAGAGAGGTGAGCAATTTTGAATTTTCCACAGAGGATACAGCGGAAGTTGAAGATGAACAGGTCCAAGAATCAGAAAGAGAAGACTCTGGTTTAGATACAAATTTTATGCAGGCCTCAAATGAGAGATCCCATCCTGTCAGGGGGAGTTTGCATTGATTTAATATCTGATACCTTCTAAAATACTACAACAACTCAGGGGGAGCATGTTCTCTTTGAAATTGATGTCAAAGGGGGAGAAAAGAATCTGGGTGCCTTTGTTGCCATCAATGCCAAAGGGGGAGATTGTTGGAAATGTTTAACATGTAGCATATGCTTGTCATTGATGGAAAGTACAACAATGAATATGGCATGAGTACAGGAAGAATGTAACAGACGAGCACCAGAAGTATTTTAGGAAGACGCTGCAAATCAAGCCCGATAAGTTCAGAAGAGATAGTGCAGAGGATTGTTGGCAGGTTATCATGAAAAGTAAGCTTGTCATTGATGGCAAGATCAGAGTGTATAGCGAAGGCAAAACAAGGACAAAGTACACTCTAGAGGAGAAGCATCAGTGATTGCTGGATCTCATCCTGAATTCCCGATGGCCGTCAGATCTGAATGAAGACAAAAGGAGCGCGTAGATATGGAGGATAGATCTCAGGCGTTAGATCTGAGCGTAGGGTCCGACCATCGTTGGATCGAGGAAAACCTGCACAATCTTTAAAAGTGCAAGGAGTAGAGGGCTCACAAAATCCCGAAAGCAAGAGGACCGTCCATCTCAGGGAGTTATGTGGACCGTTGATCCGACTCCCTGTCGGAGTTTCACGGATCGAGAGTTGGAGATGACAAAGAATAAAAACCACAGGAATCCTGAAATCACAATATGCGATATTGCGATTTAATCGCAGCCGTCTGATCCAGATAAGATATGGACAGTCGATCCGACTCACGTCAACAAACCACGTCAGCTAGGAACACATGGCACAACCAAGTAATGAAAAGTGTTAGACTGATTCAACATGCCAACCACATGTAAGTCATGAATCAGGGCGACACGTGGCAGTTATTTAACACATGTGACGTTAGCAGACTTACACCATGTCGGAGTTTCAAGGATTGCATGTTGGAGATGTCAAAGAAACAATGCAACAGGAATCCCAATTTCGCAATATGCAAAATCATGACTTAAATCGCAGCCCTTGAATCAAGATCAAATCTCGACCATTAATTCCAGTCCATGTCGGAGTTTCGAGGATCGAGTGTTGAAGTTGTCAAAGAACATTCACCACAGAAATCCCGATTTCGCGATATGCAAAATCGCGATGTAATATGAGCCATCAGATCAAGCTTTGATCTGGACCGTTGATTCCAGTCCGTGTCAGAGTTTCGGGGATTGCAACATGGAGTGGCAAGTAAACAATGCAACAAGAATGACGATTTCGTGATATGCGAAATTGCAATCCAATCACAGTCATTGAATCAAGATCTGATCAGGACCGTTGATCCCATGCCATTTTGGGGTATCGGGGATAGTGACTTAGAGAGTCGAGATGTCTCATCTCCAGACTCACGAAATGCGAAATCGCGAAAGCACCTTATGCCTAAGGTTGTGGTCACAGCCCTTGGTCATGAGAAGGGAAGGAGTCAGTCTAGATAAGCTCCATTTCGGGGTTTCGGAGATCGCGACTTGCAAAGTCGAGATGCCTCATCTCCAGATTCATGAAACATGAATTCGCGAAAAGCACTTCAAGCATAAGCGCTTAGTCTTGGCCATGGTCATATTGGGGAAGGAGCTAGTGCAGAAAAGTTCTGTATCGAAACATCGGAGATCGCGAAATGAAGTGTGGAGACACTCAGCACAGGATTGCCAAAATGCCGAAACCCGATGTCAATAAAGTTCATCCAACGACACAGATAAATTGGAATATGATCGGAAGGTTACTATTCTCTCTCACAGTTAACCTCTCAGTTACAAATCTGTTAGTAAAACAGATTCATGATTGCGAATCAGTTGGTGTTTCAGTTGTTGGGACAGTTGTCTTTCTTTTGCCTAAGGAAATGTGAAGTGGAACCGCCATGGAGGTGTGTATAAAAGAAAATAAGACAGACTGTGTGTGGTTGGATGTTCTGGATATGAATGAAACTGAAGGAGATCGGAGGGCTACTGATGTAGGAAACAGTGAAACTGCCAGAAACCATTGATGGCGTCTATTAGAGAATTCGAAGAGACCCCTATGTGATCGCCAAAGGAGATGAAGAATCTCGAAGCTTCGTCCAAGTGAAGGAAGACTATTATTAGAAGGGATTGACAGATGGATGAGCATGGAAGCCTATAACTGAAAGAGAGAAGGTGAGTTCAACTGTCACAGAAAAGATGAAGAGTCTCAACTACCAGAGAGGTTGAGGAATCTCAACATAACATCCAGTGATGCTGAACACGTGGAAAAACAGCCAGAGAAGATGAAGAGTTACGATGATGATCATGCAGATAACTTGAGATGTGGAGGAGATTGGTGCAGTATGGGCATGTAAAGGAATGGATAATATTGCATGCAAAAGATGCACAGAAGCTATATATACACGGTATAGAGAAGAGAAGCGGTTGTTGTTGCGGTTGGAGTTGATGTGGTCGTTGTGTAGAAGGATTGAAGTGTGAACAAGGAAGCAGAGCGTAGAAGTAGAAATGCATAGAAGAGGAACTGTGCAGTATATGGACATGGTGCACAGAGCATAAAAAGAAGAAGAACAGACAGAGCAAGTCATGTGTGCAGAAAGGCAATGAGGCAGACAGAGAAATGAAATGCAGCAGAACAGTGATGAGTCTTGTAAGCCATTGTTGAACAACATATCACTGCAATAAGTTTCAGTAGAAAAGATTTATATTTCAGGGAGGTTGGGAGGTGCTAGGGAGGATTTTTGTCCTTATAGGTTCAAGTGGGTGCTTGAACACAGGGAGTTGTAGCTTCCATCTGGTTGTAGCCAGAGAAACCAGGGTGGGAGGGTAGTGCAAGGGAGAACTCTTGTTCTCTGTTATATAGGTTGGTGCTTGTATGATTGGAAGTTGGTTCTTCCATCCAGTTGGTGTTGTTAACACTCAGGGAGTTGGTGCTTCCTTCTAGTTGGTGCTAGAGAAACCAGGGAGTTGGTGCTTCCTTCTAGTTGGTGCTAGAGAAAATAGGGAGTTGGTGCTTTCTTCTAGTGGGTGCTAGAGAAAACAGAGAGTTGGTGCTCTCAGCAAGTAGCATCTTGCAAAACAGAGGTTGCAGCCTCATTATGAGTTGGTTCTCATATGTATGATAATGTAAATAATGTAACTATTACTTATCATATAAAGAAAAAGAGGTTTTTACCCTGTATGGGTTTCCTCGGGAAATATTTGTCTTTGTGTTTCTCATATATGTGTGACTAATGATGAATGTGCCATTGCTTATTTCCCTGCATTAATGTGATCATCATTCAATGTTTTTACAAAGATTTTAAAAGAAGTATAATTGTTTAAGCACGGTAACAATTGATTCACCCCCCCCCTCTCAGTTGTCCAACAATACATGGCTTAGTTAAAGGTCAATGGACCCACACTAGCATTGATCATAATACATCAAGATCGATGACCAGGAGGCATTTTGGGGACCCAAGTTGCACAAGATTTAATTCCCCAAGGTGGTCTTGAAATCCAAACCATGGTTTTACCAGGGGGTTACATGTCAGCATCAGAAGAATTGTGGGACAAAAGGCAGGTTACTCCAAACCTTCATTGCAGAGTACAGAGAATGGAGGAGGCACAAAATGCTTCCAGTTCAGAGAATGAAGCAAGAGGAATGGATGTCCATTTGGGATTTGAAGGATCGAAATCCAATGGGCATGGAGAAGAGATAGATAAGGAATGAAACATGATGAAAGTCATTGAAATATTGCATAAAGATGTCCAGACTCACCGAGCAGATAACAGAAATCTCATGAAAGTGAGGGATCTATAGGGAGAATTCAACATAAATTTTATGTGAAGCCTGGAAAGTATAGAAATGAAATTGGATAAGGAGAGTGACTCCAGTAAATTAGGAATTCATAGGTCCCCTTATGAGAAGAGGAAATCAAGAAGTGTTGGCAGACACCATCATCATTCCCAAGGTCACTCCAAGAGGGGGGCATAGAGTAGTTCAAGCCCATCTCCCACCAGAAAGCATAGGAGATATGGAGTGTATGAACTGAAGGGAGAAATGAACAAGATTAAGCCTCATAGGTTTGATGGAGAGCACAAGAAGGAGGAAGATGTCGAGACATGGCTTCTTGGCATGAGGAAATATTTCCAATTGCAGAATTATTCCTCTCATGTAGAAGGAATAATTTCAATGAATCAACCGAAAGGAAAGGAATCCATGTGGTGGGATCAACTTGTGCAAGTGCAATACATTAAAGAGAAAAAAATTACTTGGAATAAATTTAAGAAGTATTTCAAAAAGAAATACTTGACTAAGAGATATTATGACAGAAAGATGAAAGATTTATTTGAACTCAAGTTGGGTAGCATGACCATTAATGAATATGAACGAAGGTTATTGGAATTGTTGAAGTACGTTCCTTTCATCAAAGATGAGACTGTCAAAATTCAAAGGTATCTGAGTGGAATTTCATCTTCCATTGGTGACAAGATCCAGTATGATGATCCTAAAACCATGGAAGAAACTATAAGGAGAGAAAAATGATTATATGAGCAACAAGGAGAAAAGCCTACTTTCCGTAAGGCTTGGGAAGACAAGAAGAAATTCAATGTGAATTAGAGGAAGAAGGGAACTAAACCATCCTTTTTTCAGAAACATTCCTCAAGGACAACTAGGTTTTAGAGAGCCCAGGAAGGCTAAAATAGGTGGGAAAATTCCAACGTAGCCACCTATGGAATGTTGGGGTTGTAAAGGAAATCATAGATACAAAGATTGCCCCCATGGAAATGACAAGGTGAGAGCTGTCCACAATGTTCAACAAGAAGAAACAGTAGAGTACATGGGAAAAAGTGTACAAGGATCTATGCAGTCCTGGACAACAAGAAAGCATAATATCAGTCACATATGATTGAAGTGGAAGGTATGATCAACAACCAAACCATTACTATTTTAATTGATTCAGGAGCTATTCATAGCTAGATGGATCCTAGAATGGTGGAAAGTTTTCATTTTCCAAGAGGAAAGCATGGAAGATATTGTTTAGTGAAGTTGGCTACAGGAGCCAAGAGAAAGGTTTTTGAGTTGGTTAAGTCATGTCCAATGGACATGAATGGACTGAGCACAAGGGATGAATTGAACATTTTACCTTTAGGTTCCTATGACTATCTAATTAGGATGGATGGGTTGGACCGATACCATGCCATCTTAGACTATCATAACAAGGAATTCACTTTCCTATATGAGGAAGGAAATTGGAGAATCGTCCAAGGAATTCCCAGAGCAGTTGCTATCAGATAAATCTTAGCAATTGAGTTGAAGAAGTGCTACAGAAAAGGCTGCCAAATTTTTGCAGCTCATATGGAAGAGGCACCTAAGGATAAGGTGTCAAATATTGAATACCGTGCAGTACTAAATGATTTTGAAGATGTATTCCAGAAGGTACCCAGACTACCCCCGAAGAGAGATATGGATTTCTCTATAAACCTGATGCCTGGAATAGCTCCAGTGTCAAAAAATCCTTACAGAATGAGTACACCAAAGTTGAAAGAACTGCAATTGTAGCTTGAAGAAATTCTGAAGAAGGAGTTATATGCCCAAGTGTGTCACCTTGGGGTGCCCCGATCTTGTTCGTGAAAAAGAAATATGGGACATTGAGATTGTGCATTGATTTCAGGCAGTTGAACAAAGTGAATATTAAGAACAAGTATCCTTTATCAAGGATCGATGATCTCTTTGATCACTTGAAGGATGCAAAGATACTTTCAAAAATAGATCTCAGGTAAGGGTACCACCAAGTAAGGATAAAGGATGAATACATCAGAAAGACCACCTTTAGAACAAGGTATAGTCATTATGAATTCACATTGGTACCATTTGGATTATCAAATGCACCCATTTTTTTCATGCGCCTAATGAATGGTGTATTCAGTGAATATCTAGACAAGTTTGTCATAGTATTTTTGGATGACATCTTAGTGTATTCCAAGTCGGAGGAAGAGAATGAACATAATATGAGGATGGTGTTGCAAGTGTTAAGAGAGCACCAATTGTATGCCAAATTGAGCAAGTGATCATTCTATCAAAAGAATATCCATTACATAAGGTATATCATTTCAAAGGATGGGATAGCCATGGATCCTGAGAAGATAGACGCCATCAGAGAATGATCAACGCCGAAGAATGTGACATAAGTCAGATCCTTTATGGATATAGCTGGCTATTATAGAAGGTTCATTACAGATTTCTCAAGGATATCTCACCCCATCACTTCCTTGCAAAGGAAGGAGAAGAAATTTCAATGGACAGAAGAATGTGAGAGAAGCTTCCAGCAATTGAAGCAGTTGTTAACCAGTGCTCCAATCCTGAGGATTGCAGATCTGAATGAATATTTTGTAGTGTGTACAGATGCATGCAAAGAAGGAATGGGTGGAATCCTTGGTCAGAATGGGTTTGTGGTATTTTATGAATCTAGAAAGCTGAAGGATCATGAAAAGAAATATGCCATTCGTGATTTGGAGTTAGCGGCCATTGTACACGCTCTGAAGAAATGGAGACATTACCTCATGGGAAAGAGGTTTGAACTGAGGAGAGACCATAATAGCCTGAAGTATTTGTTTGATCAACCAACCTTGAATGTTAGGTAGAGTACATGGTTGGAATTCCTTTGTGAGTATGATTTTGATATCAAGCATATCAAAGGAAAAGAGAACAAAGTGGTTGATGCACTCATCATAAGAGTGCATGAACTACATGTATCAAACTGATATTAAAGGTAGAATTTCGGAAGTTGCAAATGAAGATTTGCAGTACGTGGAATTGGTAGCAAAGCTACAACAAGGTAAGATGCTACAGAAAGTGGAAGATTATAAATTGGAAGCTGATGGAACACTCATGTACAAAAATACAATTTATGTACCTAATTCCCAGGAATTAATAATTATGATCTTGAAGGAAATGCATAATGTGCCTTATGTTGGGCACCCTGGATATCATGAAATAGTGGCAATAGTCAAGAGCCATTAATTTTGGCTAGGTATGAAGAAGGAAATTGCAGAATACATCACTAGATGTATGGAGTGTCAGAAGGTCAAGGTTGAGCATAGCCACCCAGCATGGTTTCTACAACCATTGCCCATTCCTGAGTGGAAGTGGGAAGTGGTGACAATGGATTTCATCATAGGATTACCCAGAACAAATAAGCAACATGATTCCATCATGGTGGTGGTGGATAAGCTTACGAAATCTTCCCATTTTATTATATTGAAGACTACTCACAAGGCAACTAATGTTGTCGATGTCTATATGAGGGAAGTAGCATGATTGCACGGTATTCCTAAGATAATTGTGTCTGACAGAGACTCAGAATTTACCTCAAATTTATGGAAGGGGTTATTCAAAGGGTTCAGAATGAATTTGAACTTCAACACTGCTTATCATCCTCAGTCTGATGGGCATACAGAGAGGGTGAACAAAGTGATAGAAGATATACTAAGGATGTATGTGATGGAAAAACCATCTAAATGGGAAGACTACCTACACTTGGTAGAATTTACCTACAACAATGGGTATCAAGTATCACTGAAGATGATCCTATTTGAAGCACTTTATGGCAGAAAGTGCAACACACCAATAATTTGGGACAACCCAACTGATAGGGCAATGGTTGGGCCAGAGTTGCTCAAGGAAATGGAAGAGAAAATGTTGAAAATTAAGCAGAAATTGAAGGCTTCCCAAGACAGGAAGAAAAGTTATTCTAATAAGAACATAACCCATAGGGAATTTAAAGTGGGTGATCATGTTTTCTTGAAAGTGAAAGCCAACATAAGTTCCCTAAAGCTGGGAAATTACTCCAAGTTGGAAGCTAGATATTGTGGGCCATTTGAAATCCTAGAAAGGATTGGACAAGTTTCATATATGCTTGCATTGCCTGCATCCATGACTGTACATAATGTGTTTCATGTTTCATTGCTTAAGAAATATCTACCTGATGCTAATCATGTTATTGATTGGAATGTGATTCAGGTGGAACAAGAAGGGGTCTTGCAATTGCATCAGGTCCGCACATTGGCTGGAAGAGAAAACAAATTCAGAATCGATCCATAGGGCTTGTAAATATCCAATGGACCTAGTACGGTCCTAAGGATGTGGCATGGGATCATAAGGATGCTATTCGGGAAGAATACCCGCATATTTTTGAATATTTTGAAAAATATTGTTGATGTTGTGTAAATAAGTTGCATTGAGGACAATGCAAAAATAAGGGGAGGGGATTGTAATACCCCAAGGTCGAGCCCCAGTTTTTTTATGAATTGTAAACATGTTTTGTAGGCTCATGAGATGAGCAATTATAATCTAGTAGGCTTATGTGTTAGTAGGTCGAAGAGCCTAGGTGTTAAAGGCCAGGAGCCTGTTTTATACATGTAAATATTCATATTATTAATATAAAAACATCGTTGCATGTAGAGAAAACATGAAGAAAGAGTGATGGGGGACTAAGATCCAATGGGGGACCAAGATCCACTAGGTTGGGTAAGGGAGAGGGGGCTGAGAGGTTGGAAAGAGGGGCTAATCCTCGGGTATTAAGTCTAAGAGAATAATGATTTATTATTATTATTTCAAAGGTTGTTTAAAAGGATATTTTTTTATCCTAAATTCCTGGGGAAGGACAAGTGAATTCCAAAAGGAAAGGAACGTGCTTTCTGAGCGACATGTGCTAGCTCAGGAACATGCAAACTTAAGGGAGAATTCTTGATGTTGAAACGGGGGACATAGGCACTCTCACACACCTTCTCACTCGCT
>ML786551.1:197823-212602 GCA_009831015.1 Picea engelmannii | reverse complement strand
GTTTTCATCATTTTGGGCAATGCTAGACTAGTTTGCACGTCTCTTCTAAAAATTTCACTCACGCACTGAGCAATCTCGCTGGCATCCATTTCTTCCATTGTTGAACCTATGACCATTTTGCACCTTTGTAATTTACTGATTCATCCCTTGCCTTACCCGAATTAGCTATTGTGGTCAAAGAAGTAAGCTGTCAGGCCCATGAGCAACTCTCTCTCCAGGTGAGAGAGGTGGTTGTGGATTGAAGAAGCAGGTTTTCAGGCCTATGAGAAACTCTCTCTAGGTGAGAGTGTGTTGAGGAGGTGAGTTCTTCAGAAAGGAGTCTCGTAGCCTATAACTCTCATTTAGTGGTATGGTGACAAAGAATAAGGATCAATGGTCATCATCAAGAGGATGAGAATTAGGGAGAAATGGAAAAATCACAACAAAAAATTGGCCACAAAACTAATAATGAAAAGAGAGAGGAAATAACAACTAGGGACACAATTTGTCCTCTCAACCAACCATGGAAAATGCCTTTGGAAATTGTACCAAATTTCAATCCAGTAAATGATGAAGGTTATGTATTGGAAATACAAAGGAATGGGTAATGTGGCAAAGAAAGAAACATTAAGAGAAATGATAATAGAAAATCACCAAACATTCATCTCCTCTAGGAAACCAAGATAGAAGGAAGTAATATTATAGAAATGGTAGGAAATTTTTTGAAGGGTAGTTTAGGTTCCATAGTTCTTCTGTCAAAACAATATCGGTGGGAGACCTAAATATGGTATTATCATCATGTCTTGGAACCTAATTGGCATTAAAATAGTGAGAGGGGTGAAGGAAATTAACCACTCCCAATTCACAAATGACACACTCCTTATTGTCATCAACATCATCATTGCCATTGTCATGATCATCATGATCATCATATCGTCATTGGTGTGATCATTGTCATCATTTTTAGAGATAGAATTTGACTCTTAACTGTTAAAGATTGAATCCTAGCACACCTTGATTTAATTGGGTTTTAGGAAAACTTAGAGAGTGGTAGGATCATTGTTAAGGAAATGAGATAACTACAAATAAATAGCTATCCATTGGGCATGGAATCCATTAAAAAAAATAACCCTATCTCAACATTCTATGGGAAATAAGTCAAGCTAACAAAACTTAGATTAGCTCCAAGTCTATAAACAAAAGGAATGAGGAAATGAAGAAATGAAGAAAACAAAATTGCAAGTTAATCAAAAAACACTCAGATCCTTGATACACTTACATGGAATAATACTCAACATTCAAAAACCCTTTCTAACTGTGAATATAAGTCTCAAATGTTGCCAGTGGAAAAAAATACTATATATCCTATACTACAGTATTCTCAGCACTGAATTGTATACATATATCCTATAGAAACAAAACACATTTAAGCATATGAAAAAGAAAGAAATGATGAAATGAGGGAAAAAATTGATCATGAAATTTTTTATCAGTCGATATCTTTACATATAAGTCTTGATAATATTTTTTCAAAGTATTACATATGTTGTTCACCTTCTACATCTCTCTCTTAGTCCCTCGGACTGAATCCTCCCACCCCTTTACATATGATTTTCCATGAGATTTATAGATCTATGAGATAACAACTAGATCCTCAAATTTTGGATCTGATCTACTCAAAATAGACATGTATGACACCTCCTAGGGTCGAATTTTCACTTAGTCATATCAACAAGATTACAAAAAATCTGGAAAATCAGTCCCATACCTAAAATCTAGGGTTTGACATTTTAAGCATTAAATACATTCAAATAAAATCAAATATTTGAGAATGTTTATAAAAAAAATCCTCCTTGAACATCCATGTGTATTCATCACTTGACACCTCATCATGGCATGCGTGGAATCAAACTAAGGGCTAATTGTCTCATTTCACAACATATGGTGAATTCCTGAAAAAATGAGTTGTAAATATATTCTTGCATCTCCCAAACCATGAAACCCGTGTAAACCTTGAGGGAGGATTTTGTATATGAGATTGTTATTGAGAACAACCTCTTTCATGTTTTCAAAATATATCTCCATATCCTCGTAATCAGTGCCCAAAATTGATGACTAAAATAGGAAATACTAGAATTTTCAATGTAAAGATCTTCTTGTATATCCCAACCCATGACACCCGTGTAAAAAGAGAGGGAGGTTTTTTTATAGGATATTGTTCTTGAGAAAGACCCCTTTCAGTGTTTCAAAATAACTCTCCATATCCTCATAATATGTGCCCAAAGTTGATGACTAAAACAGGAAATTTCAAAATTTGTGAATCTAAAAAATGAGCTATAAATATATGCTTGTATCTTCCAAAAAGTGATACATGTGTACAAAATGAGAGATTCTTTTGTATATGATCTCATTATTGAGAAAAAATCTCTTTTTTTTCCCACAAATTCCTCCCTGTTTTGTCAAATACTAAGTTTTAACTTGACTACAAAAACTATCATTTCCAGAAAATCCCTTATTTTCAACACTTTGTTTTCTCCTTTTTCATACATGATTTCTCCAAAAATATTTGTTGATCATAAAAAATGGTGTATGAAGGCTAAAACATGTTTAAATTCATCCCTTATAATCACAAAACCATGTCCAAGACCCAAAACTATGTCATTTTCTTGAAAATAGGTTGTTGTGGGAACTTCCCATAGCGCATGTTTCAAAACTTCAATTTCAAGATTCAAAATCTCTCATAAGACATAATAATATCCAAAATTATATAGAAAGAAGTTATTTGGAGTATATAGGAAAAATATGAATCTTTAAGACCAAAATTTGACCATGCAAATATTAGAGCTAACATTGGCTCCACGGGGGATGGTATTCTCCTCGTGAGATGCCAAGAACAAGCAGACGGGTGCCTTATCCATTTTTATTTGTGATCTAACCATGATGTATTGTAATCAACCTGTACTCTTGTTCATATTTCCCCAAGAACACCTCTGATCCTTATTGAAAAATGAAAATACACAAGCTATAAAAGATGTTGAAAACCAAATGCTCATATGTTGAGCTTATTTATGTACATAAGCCTACACCAACCAACCCTGCTACTCGATTATGTAATTAAAAACTTTTGGTAGACCCATTCAAGTAACCGATTCAAAAACTGGAATCTACTTCCATTCATGAGAACATATATAGCTGAAGAATGAAAAAATAAATGAACTAACCACCCATACTTACAATTGTATAAATCTGCATTTATGAAGCAAAAAAGACAATAATAATAACCCCAATTTAACTCCATATAACGTTCCACAATATCATGAAATTCATGCACAACTTCCTGATTATCCAAGAGGAAAGACTTGCTCAGTGTTAGATCTTCATTTTGAATGTCTAAGAGAGAAAATAATCGAAGCTTCACACTACTTCTATTGCTACCAATATAATTTTTCTGCAAAACTGGAGGTTGTTGCAAATTGTTTTCATAATTGATCATATTATGTTTGATTTCTTCCATAGGTCCAGTTTCAGGAATGACAAATGAAGAATTACTTATTTCTGCAATCTGTTGGTCATCATTTGGTGATAAAGGCATGATCAGTTGCTTCTGTAGCTCCTTCTTTTCACCTCCATTGCCTTCCCAAGAATTAGATCCACAATCATCACATACAGGAACAATGCTAAAAGGTTCAAAATAAGCCATGAAAAAATTATGCTCATCATCATCAGAAAGATATCCATAAAAAATGGGTTGATCATAAAAATATTTTGAATCTTGATCTTTAGAATTTTTTGTTTCCATATGCTCTCAAGACTCTGAATTCATATCAATAGCTTGATCTTCATCAGAATTTGGAGTAGCTTCTATCAGATTAAGCATATCCTCAAGTTGATCAGAATTTTTAGAAGAGGAAAATACTACTTTATTCTTGTATAAATCATCATCAGAATCATAACACTTATCATAAATAGGTGTATCAAAAAGTTTTTCATCTGATAAAGAATGGTTTAAAACAACTTCTTCATTCTACAAGTGATCTTCACAAAGATCATCAACAACAGATTCTTCATGAGGATGAGCATTCAGATGATCATCAAAATTGTTGGAAGCATAATGAGAAAATTCCAAACTATCTTCATTGATCTCATCACTAAAATATTCCTGAAAAGTTTTTCTAAGAGATTTAAATTGCTCACAGCAATTATTAAAGAGGTGCTCAATAGGATAGATCCTCTTACAATATGAATGAAAAGCAGCATGGAAATTGTTGGTTACTTCTCTATTTCTACCATTCTTGGGATGACCCATGTTCATATCTACTATGGTTTCAAACAAAACCCTCTAAAACTATCACCCCCCCTAGAAAACCAGAAGGCAGTGCAGTACACAGGGTGCACTGCGTAGTCTCACCCAAGATAGTTCTATGGGTGGCGGCAACGCTCAGGTGCTTGCAGGTTGGGAATAAGTGGGGATTTGGAATTGAACCTTGTGATATTTATTTATTTACTATTATTTACTATAACATTCTTCTTCGTGCATGTAAAACAATTAGATCTAGCTATTTCATCAAACATCCTGGAATTACAATCACATTGAACCCTATCCAACTCTTTGAACCAACCCTGACCTAGAGCTCCTAGGTACCCATTTATACTTATTTTTGGCTTATCATTCATTACACCCTCTTACCAAAACCCTAAACCTAGCATGGTTCGATATTCTTTCATGCGTGCCTTGCATGCTTCCCTCCTTTGCATGCTCTTTCCTCTGCATGTGCTTCTTTTCCTGCCAACTGTATTTTCCTTATTTGCACTTTATTCTCCAAAATTATCCTTTTCGCCAAAACAAGCCTATGCCCAATAAGCCCCCAACATTGACATTGTGACTCATCTTGACTCACTACCTTACTCCAACATCTGTCACTGCTTGTGCCAGTATGTCATACATTTCAGTTATTCTCTGGCACTCCACCTGAGCCTAACTTCTCCTTTTAACCATGGTTTCCACCAGTTGCGTTGTAACTGGGTTTTGTAGTATTTATCCCCCTTCCAAGCCTATGAGATCTATGTTCATATTTATTTCGTCGATCTCGACGAGCAACTGCTCTACCTTTTCTTGCAGGGGCTCCAACTGAGCCTGTCACGCCATCTTCTATGCTTGTACTACCTTCTCCTCGGCTTGTAAATTCTTCATTTTTGTGATTGTCTTGATATTCTCCAGCAATGACATCATCCTCTGTCACTATTTTACATATTCCATTGTTTCATGTAGTTTGTCCTCCTTCCCCTACATCTCTTGTAAGCTTGCATCCTCTAAAAGTTGTGTCCATAGTTGAGCGCTCTTCTCCATCAACTCTATCATTCTGTGTATGTTCTGTGTGATGTTCTTTGTAGAAGATGTTTCCTCCTACTCTCTTTGAGCTCTAAATTATGGAGGAATCATGGGAAATGCACGCTCCTCCAGTTATTTGATATGTTCTTTATAATGTTGCAGATTATGCACTATATTTCTCATTTTCTCTTGTGATGAGGCTACCTGCATTCCTTCGTTGTCTGAGATGGCTTGAAATACTACTTGAATTTGGTTCTCCATATCATCCACCTTTTTCTATGCCATCGTTTTCTCTTTCCCTTCCTAGCTAAGTTCCTCCTTCAATGAGGTGTTGTCTTCCTGCGCCAATTGTAATTTCGTCGCATCAAACCTTGCTCGAGATTGAATCTCTTGTGTGATGCACCTAGGTACTACTCTGTGTGTTTCATTTGGTTCTTCTCGATGCTTCAACTCTTGGTGGTGATATGTTGATGAGATCCGGATTGCAAACTTTTTAATCACCTGTTGCTATCACAAATTCTCCCTCTCTTTCTCTGAAACTCGTCTTTGTTTTCTACTCTTTAGCAAATAATACAATGAGTTGTTTCCCCCCCTTTTTTCAACTTTATAACGAGACGAAGAAGTGACGGCTATGTCGCACTGGTAGTTGTCATGTTTTCACTTTTTGTTGTGTTTCATGTGCATTGTGACTTTTTATCTGTTAACTTCTCTCTTGTGCATAGTGTTTTCAATCACTGGTTTTCTTGTAGCACACTTTTTATTCTATCAGTTATATTCTAACAAATCCTTCCATGCCCACCGATCTGTTTGTAGTTTTATCCCCTTTTTAATTTTTATGGATTTTCTTCTTTGTCTCCTTTTTATTTATTTCTCTCACTTTATCTCTCTTAGATTCTATTATAATACACTATGTACATATTTTCTTATTGCATTGTAACTTTCTAGGTACTAGGAGATCGATTGTCCTTGTATAGCTTCAATCGACTCCCATTGATCATTCCTTTTAGTTTTGTGCCTCCCATATATTTCAACTATACAAATCCCCCATCTCTGACAGTCTTCACTTCATATGGTCCAAGCCAATGTATTTGGAATTTCCCAGGATTTTGAAGAAATTTATCATCATATACCAAGACCAGGTCTCCCTCCTTGAAACTCTTCCCCTTGATATGTCTGTTGGGCCAAGATTTATCTCTTTCTTTATGTACTTCTTAGTGAAATCCTACTAGAATCTTATCTTATTCCATCTCCATCAGTTGACTTAGCCTTTCTTTTATTGTGTCTTTTTATGTCATGTTGGTAATTGTTGTGACATGTAGATTGGGTACCAGGAATTCTAACAGCACCACTACTTCTTGTCCATACACTAACCTGAATGGTGTCTGTCCTATAAATTTTTTGCATGTATTCTTGTATTACCACAACACTGTTGGTATCTTCAAGTCCCAATCATTCCTATTAACATTGCATATCTTTTTCAAGGCATCTTCTAGGATCTTATTAAAGGCTTACACTATACCATTTGCTTCAGGGTGATATGGTGTACTCTTCTGATGGTAGAATTCAAATTCCTCAATCATATCCTTGATATTACCGTTGATAAAGTGAGTACCTTGGTCACTCATCAAAATCCTTGGGCATCCAAATCTAGTAATCACTTGCTCAAACAGAAAATGTGTTGTTGTCTTTGTGCTACAATATTTTACTGGTGCTGCTTCTTCCCATCTTGTTAAGTATTTTGTCATAGTAATGATATACCTTTCTCTTGACCTTTTTTCTCATGGGTTAATTGGTCCCACAAAGTCGATTGCCCATTTGTCAAATACTTGCTAGGTTACTTGTGGCCTTAGGGGCATCTCATCCCTTCTATTAGGTTTACCAACCCTCTGACATACATCACATTGATGGAAATAATAATTATCATCTTTGTGAATGGTTGACCACCATAGTCCTGCACGTAATACCTTATGTGCGGTAGATTTTCTATCATAATGTCCTCCAGTTCTTCCCTTGTGAGTCTCTGCTAAAATTCTAGTTTTTTCATGTTCTAAGACACATCTTCTTAGAATGGTGTATGTGCCCATGTTGTATAAGTGTCCTACAATCAATTGATATTCTGCATCTTTGACTACCATATTTTTCTTCTACACAGTGTTAAAATATTTTGGCGCATTCCTTGTACTCAAGTATTCAATGATGTCATCAAAATATCCATCAACTACATGGACTGAAAATAGTTGCGCATCAGGAAAGTTTTCCTCTAAATTTGTGGGTTCCTCGCCATTGGTGATTCTTGACATGTGATCAGGTCCTGCATTCAACTTCCCTAGTTTAACTATCACTTCAAAATCAAATTCCTGAAACAACAATAACCATATATAGATCCTCCCCCCCAACATTAGCTTGTTGACTAGGTATTTGAGGGTTGAATGGTTTGTAAACTTTTTAAAGTGTTTTCCAAGTAAATAGTGTTTGAACTTATGAATTAGGTATACCATTGCTAAGCCTTCTCTTTCTGTATCATTGTGATTCTGCTCTGAATCTGATATTTTTCTTCTTGAAAATGCTATAGGATGGTTCAATTCCCTTGCTCTTGGTTGTGCCAGCAATAGCTCCAAGTGTTATGGTTGATGCATCCACATGCACATGAAATGTGTTTTCCCAATATGGGAATACTAGAATAGGTTTTGTTACCATATTCTCTTTCAAGGTGTCTAAACCTTGTTTATAACCCTCATTCCACTAGAATTTAGTATCCTTCTTTAACATTTTCTCCATTGGTGTAGTGATATGCGCATACCCTTTTATAAGTTTTCTATAGTAGCCTGTATGTCCCAATGTTCTTCTTAACTAGTGCACTGATTTTGGTGGTGGTAAATTAACAATGATTGCAATCTTAGCAAGATCCACCAATATACATTGTTTATAGACTATGTGTCCCAACAATATTCCAAAAGGTGTCCCAAAAATGCACTTCCTGATATTCAATGATATATGACATTGTCTGCATCTTTCCAACATCATCCTTAACACCTCTACATGATCTTTCAACATACTATAGATTGTCCAATCATCCATATACACTTCCAAAAAACTGATGTATGAATTCCTTAAAAGCAACTATTACTACCCTTGAAAATATAGCTAGTGCATTCTTCAGCCCAAAAGGCATGATTATACTGGTAGAAGCCCCATTCTGTGGAAAAAGCAGTCTTGTACCTATCTTCTAGAGATATATTTATTTGATGACAACCTAAGAATCCATATGTAAATGAGTATGCTTCCTATCCTCCCACATTCTCTAATACCTCATCTATGAAAGGGGTGGTAAAAGTTTCATGTAGGAAATCATCATTCAGTTTCCTCAGATCCACACAAATCCTTATCCCTCCTTGATTATTTTCCTACACTACCATAGGGATTATCCATTCTGATTCTTCTAATAGTTCTATGATACCATCTTCCAACATTCTGTCAATTTCTGCTTTCACTTTCTTCTTATATATTGGATTTAGTCTGTAAGGTCGTTGTCTAAAAAATCTAGCCTCAAGTTTGACAGGTATCTTCATCTCTCCTAGCTCTCATTCTATGCCTTTCATCTCTGTAAAGGTTGTTTGGAATAGGTCATTGTACTCACGCAGTAGCTTTGTTATTCTTTTTATTGTTTTCTCATCCTAGTAGTCTCCAATGTGGGCCATTTTGGGATTCTCAATTGTCCCAATGTTGACTTTCTTCGCCTTGATCGGTGGAGAAAACACTTCTGATTCCAAGGATGGGCCTTCCACCTATATTTCTCCTTCAATTTTTGTAATTTGGATATTGTGCAAGTCATATACATTTGGTGCTTCTTCCTGCACATGTTAGCATGACAGTAGTTCTTTCACTACCAGTCTATTTTGTTGTTGGTATTTTGTTATGAGTTCCACCTTTGTTGTTGGTATTCTATTATGAGTTTCACCTATTATATGCTTGAGTGATAAATCCATGTTTGGGTTCTCACGTTCAAATGATAAGGTTACCACAAATTTCTTCTGCAATGTTGTCCATTCTGCAATGCCTCTACGCAATTCCTGGTCTACATACCAATTTTCTGGAATTCCTTCTAGTGTATGAATAAAGTGATGAGTCCATTCTTCTGGTGGTTCCATCATCCATATTGTTCTACACTTCTCCAAATTTTCCACTGGTGAGCTCTATCCATCATATATCTACGTCATTATGCTCTTCTGCTCTGTGTTGAATCTGATGCATAGTAGTCATTTGCATTAATACCAGTCTTTAATTGTTTCCTTGTGTGCACTCTACCATCTTCCAGGTGTTGCCTTGAGTTCTATGTCTAGGTCTAATAGCCTCTAATTTTCTAACACCTCATATTCGTATCTTGTTAGGAATTCTTCTAAATCATTGATGCCATGGAAAATGGGAGGTTCTATTATTTATGTACACACCCATCTTACCGCGCGGTATATTCGTGCGCACCTTCTTGTGTACACTTCATGTAATCTCTGCTGCAAATTCTCCAACCCTATATCTGAGTCTGAAGAACATGATGTAATGCTTCTCCAGCTAATTACTCCATCTGCAGTTGGGTTAACATAATCTTATGCACGTGCGGTGGTTTTGTACAACTGGATTATCTCTTCTAAATCCAAACAAGTTGGTTCTACAAACCTTTCTCCTTCTAAAGGGTCTAATGGTGCAACAAATCTATATTCTCCTTACTCAAATGTCATATTTCTTGTCTTTAAATTGATTATGGTATGGTTATGAAATGCCCAATCCAGTCCAAGCAATGTTGGATAAGGTGTTGTACCATATACTTTTTCTATGACTTCAAAGTTTTCCTTAGTGATCTAAAAATGAAGAAGACTTGAAAAATATTGAAATTATTGCAAGTAAATGTTATGTGTTAAAAGAAAATGGATCAACTTTGCAAAACATAAATTAAGGGATTACTCATGAAAAATACACATAGACAACAACATAATCAATGAACATAAGAACATAAACACAACAATTGATAAAGGATTTCACCCCTCTCTTGGGCTACATCTCTTGGTCCAGCTTCCAATGGATCATTATTATTATTTGCTCAAAGTTCTCAAAAACATGCCTTACAATGCTCAAACTGACCAACCGACTACTCCAATGGCTTCAGAGCGTCAAAAAAACCCTAGATGGGCTTTTTCGGCACCTCAATAGATCGAAAAATGAAGAAGTTAGGCCTCCTAGAAGTTCCCCCTTCAAGCTTGATGTCTCTACATCTACAAAACGCACCCATGTCCGTTGAACCTAGCACACACGAAATATATAGCGTGAAAACATAGCACCGGTCGCAACCATGCCAACAGTGCAAACTATAGGACGGTTATGGGTGCACCAGCCCCTAACCGCCTAGCACTTGAGCACGTGGGGGTCATATGACCACGCGCTATGGAAAAAAGGGCCAAACGGTTGAAACAATGCCAACCGTACTAAATCCCCACGCTCCGGTCGAGGGCACATGACACAATTCAAAGAACCACGAGCTAGGTTTAAAACCCCACACGTGCCAACTTTCGGGTTATATAATATATGGCATGGTCATATATACAATCAAATGACCGCGGGCCGGGGCTAAGGCCCGACCCGAACCCCCCGCCAACAGTCACATAACTTGAATTTAAATACAATTGAAATCATGTATATATTAAGTCACAACTGATGGTCCGTTGGTCGAACGGTCTTTGGGAAGGCTCTATGTGGAGGGGAGGTCCGAGGGTCGAACCCCACGGACTCCAATAATTTTATATAACAAACCAAAAGCCAATAAAGGGGTGCCACGTGGCAGCCCATGATTGGGCCACGTGGCACCCAATCACTTGAACAAACAATGCCATGTGTTGAGATATCATTCACCCTCAACAGCCAACCAAACTCTGCCACATCATCACATGCCACATCATCATATGGCTGTACAGCCCTGCCACGTTAGCCTGTATGGACTGTATAGTCAGCGTCCTTTTTTGCTTGTTTGACTTTCGGAACAGATTGTAATATCTCTCGCTCTCGATGCCTGTTTGAGACGAAACAAGTTGCGTTGGGTTCAAAATGACAAGGCCTATGCTCTCGTCTGTTTTGAAGTGATTCTGAGAACTTTTAATTTTTGAGAAAAAATTGATCCCCTGATCACACCTCCCCATTGGGAAGCTTTTGGATCTCCAAAAGACTATTTTCAGTCTATGTGAAGATGAGGGTATAGTTCCCTCACCCTTCCAACCTCAATCCACTTGGCTTTTCTTGGATTCATCCCTTTAAGACCAACTCGAAGGTACTCCACATTTCCTCGTTTTGAAGTTCGCATTCTCTTGTCAAGGATGGTGTCTTCATGCAGTTCTGGAAGATACTCTGGAGAAAAATCATCTATGGAAGGAATCTAAACATTCTCTCCTTGATCATCAATCAATGGAGGCTCATACAATTTCAAATTCTCAACATTAACAACTGTATACATCTGCATATAAGGAGGCAAATCTAAACAAAAAGCATTGTTACCAATCTTGTCGATAATCTTGAAAGGACCATATCAAATTGGTTTCAACTTTTTACCTTCTCCTTTAAGCCTCTCCTTGTTGATGTAAATCCAAACTTCATCTCCAACTTGAAAACTGTGATCAACACGATGCTTGTCATGTCTTGTCTTGTACTTGGCCTGACTCTTTTCCAACTGCTCTTGCACCACTTGATGTATCGACTGAATTTGTTCAATAAACTTTTATGCCCTATCAATGTCATATTGACCATCGACAGCAATATCTTTCCCAAAGATAAAATCTAAAGGAGACTTGGGAAAATAGCCAAAACATGCTTCAAATTGTGACATTTGAGTCGAAGAGTGCTTAGCTCGATTGTACGCATGTTGAATGTAGTGTAAATGTTCATCCCAAAGTTTAGGATGCTTGCTGCAATAAGAACGAAGAAGATGCACCATTGTACGATTTACCACCTCTGTCTAACCATCTGTTTGTGGATGAAAAGCTATGCTCTTTTTAAGTTTGGTGTCCATGAGTGCCCATAAACTTGACCAAAAACTTCCAACAAATCGAGAATCCTAATCCGAAATAATGGACTTAGGCAATCCAAAATGCACCCAAACATTTTGAAATAACAACTGTGTCATTTGTTCTGTTGTTACTTGCTTAGTACAAGGCATCAAAATACACATCTTGCTAAATCGATCAACCACAACATAAATATAATCATGACTTCGTCTCGACGTAGGTAAACCACCTACAAAATCCATGGAAATGCTTTCCCAAGGTCGAGAAGGAACTGGAAGTGGAGTATACAAACCCAACTTTTGATTGCTAGGTTTACTTGTGGCACACAACAAACATCCTCAAACATATCTCGAAACACTTTCATTCATTTTAGGCCAGTAGCAGTATCTTTGCAAATTAGCCACTGTCTTGCCTACACCAAAATGACCAGCAATAAGAGAAGAATGTGCTTCTCTTATAATGTTGATTCTTTCCCCTTGTGGAATACACAACTTGCCAAGATGATACAAGAGATTATTATGCACATGATAATCCAATTCTTCAACATGGTTAGAGTAGCACAAAGTTTCATACACTTCTTTAAAGTCAGTATCTAAAGCATATTGCTCCACATAACTTTCGTACATTATAGGACTATGCTTAAGAATAACTGAAGCACTAATAATAGGCCTTGAAAGCATATTAGCGACTTTGTTAAAAATTCCCTTCTTATACCTGATAACCAAATGAAACTGTTGAAGAAAACCCATCCATCTGAAGTGCCTAGCTTGATGTAGCTTTGTCTGTGATTGTAAATATTGCAATGGCTGATGATCGGTGTGAATAATAGTTTCTTTCCCCAACAATAAATGCTTCCATTTTTTCACACTTTGAACCAGTGCATACAATTCCTTATCATAAGTAGGATAATTAATCATAGCACCATTAAACATCTCAGAATGAAAACAAATGGGCTTACCATACTGTAGCAAAACTGCCCCCATTGCATAATTACTTGCATTTGTCTGGATTTCAAAAGGTTGTCTTAAATTTGGAAGTGCGAGAATTGGCACTGAACTGATCTTTTCTTTCAAAGTATCAAAAGCCTATTGTTGCTTGCCTCCCCATTGGAAAAATGGCTTTACACTTGTCACAACATGTAATGGAGCTGCAATGGAAGAAAAGTTAGCAATAAACTTCCTCCAATATTGGGCGGCTCCCAAAAAACTTCTTACCTCTGTCAGATTGCTGGGCCTGGACCATTCCAAAATGACTTTGACCTTTGAGGGATCAATTTTTAATTCACCTCCACCAACAATATGGCCTAAGTAAATAAGTGAAGTTTTTCCAAATTCACATTTGGACAACTTCAAAAACAATTGTTCCTTTCTCAAAACATCAAAAACTTGTTTCACATGTGTAATATGCTCTTCATGAGATTTGCTAAAGATCAATATATCATCTAAGTAGACAATAACACAATCATCCATAAAAGGCATTAATACATCGTTCATAACTCTCATGAAAGTAGCAGGTGCATTGCAAAGTCCAAAAGGCATTACCATCCATTCAAACAAACCTTGCTTAGTCTTAAAAGTTGTCTTCCATGTGTCTCCCTCGGCAATCCGGATCTGATGATATCTGCTTCTCAAATCTAACTTAGTGAAATATTTGGCATATTTTAATTGATCAAGAAAATCATCAATTCTAGGAAGAGTATAACGATTCTTAACTGTAATTTTGTTCAAAGCCCTGAAATCAACACACATACGCCACGTACCATCTTTCTTTGGAACTAACACAATTGGAGATCCACATGGCGAAGAACTTGGTATAATAACCCCTTTGTCGAGAAACTCCTGAATTTGTTTTTTAATCTCAGCATTTTCCATAACTGACATTCTATACATACCAATGTTTGGAAGTGGACAATCTTGTTGCAACTGAATTTCATGTTGGATTCCCCTTTTCGGAGGTAACCCCTTAGGTTCTTTAAACATTTCATCATATTGAGTAACAACTTCATATAAATCGTATTTCAACTTTGTATCACAACCTTGAAATGCTTTGTTTTCAACATCATCTTTAGGTTTGATCATTAAGAGAACAAAATTATTACTAGCATTGACTAATCTCTTCATTTGTCCCTCATTTATAAGTGATAGATTCATCTTCTTTGTATGGGCTCTAACAATGTACTCAACTCCATCTTTAAACAAATAATACTTATTCTCATGATGATGAAAAATAGCTTTCCTATCGTACAAATATGGGCTTCCCAACACAATACCACAAATATCCAACGGAATAAAATCAAGCTCTACCTCATCAACGAAATTTGCAGTGATAGAAAACCTAAGTTTACACCTTCTTGTTACTTGTAACTTAGCATTATCACATATCCAACCAAGAGGGTATGGCTTAGGATGTGGAATTGTTTCCAACTTAAGTT
>ML786551.1:140881-189872 GCA_009831015.1 Picea engelmannii | reverse complement strand
TTTTCATTTTGAATCATCTTGGACTTGAACATTTAAGTGGGGTAAAAGGAGGTTGCCCCCTCGAAGAGGCTTATTATCTGAAATTATCTCTTTTTCAAGGCGTTGAGTACTTTTCCTGAGGTTTTTCTATGCTATATTGATGTTTGGTTCTTAACAAACTTGGTTCCATAAGTTGACCTTCTCCTCTTGTGAGTTTCAACCTTGTGAGCATCAGAAACAAAACTTGCAAAACAATCAAGTCTTCAAAAACCAGTGCTCTGATACCAACTTGATCTAAAAATGAAGAAGACTTGAAAAATCTTGAAATTATTGCAAGTAAATGTTATGTGTTAAAAGCAAATGGATCAACTTTGCAACACATAAATTAAGGGATTACTCATGCAAAATACACATAGACAGCAGAATAATCAATGAACATAAGCACATAAACACAGTAATTGATAAAGGAGTTCACCCCTCTCTTGGGCTACATCTCCTGGTCCAGCTTCTAATGGATCATTATTATTAATTGCTCAAAGTGCTCAAAAACATGCCTTACAATGCTCAAACTAACCAACTGACTGCTCCAATGGCTTCAGAGCATCCAAAAACCCCTAGATGGGATTTTTTGGCACCTCAATCGGTCGAAAAACGAAGAAGTTAGGCCTCCTGGAAGTTCCCCCTTCAAGCTTGTTGTCTCTGCATCTACAAAACGCACCCATGTACATTGAACCTAGCACACACGCAATATATAGCATAAAAACCCAGCACCGGGTGCAACCACGCCAATGGTGCAAACTGTAGGATGCTTATGGGCACACCAACCCCTAACCGCCTAGCACCTGAGCACGTGGGGGTCATATGACCGTGCGCTATGGCAAAAAGGGCCAAATGGTTGAAACTGTGCCAACCGTACTAACTCCCCATGCTCCAGTCGAGGGCACATGGCACAATTCAAAGAACCACGGGCTAGGTTAAAACCCTACATGCACCAACTATCGGGTTATATAATATATGGCATGGTCATATATACAATCAAACGACCACGGGCCGAGGCTAAGCCTCGGCCTGACCCCCCCCGCCAACGGTCACATAACTTGAATTTAAATACAATTGAACTCATATATATATTAAGTCACAACCGGTGGTTCGTTGGTCGGACGGTCTTTGCGAAGGCGCTATGTGGAGGGGAGGTCTAGGGGTCGAACCCCATGAACTCCAATAATTTTATATAACAAACCAAAAGCCAATAAAGGGGTGCCACGTGGCAGCCCATGATTGGGCCACGTGGCACCCAATCACTTGACCAAACAATGCCACGTGTTGAGATATCATTCACCCTCAACAACCAATCAAACTCTGCCACATCATCACATGCCACTTCATTGTACGGTCATACGGCCCTGCCACATCAGCCTATACGGACTGTATGGACTATACAGTCAGTGTCCTTTTTTGCTTGTTTGACTTTCAGAATAGATTGCAATATCTCTCACTCCCAAAGTCCGTTTGAGATGAAATGAGTTGCGTTGGGTTCGCAATGATGAGGCCTACGCTCTCATTCATTTTGAAGTGATTCCGAGCACTTTGAATTTTTGAGCAAAATTTGATCCCCTGATCACTTAGTGCGCACTCCATCTAAGTTGACTATTACTCCTTTCATACTTCCAATTGGAAGGACTCTGTGTTGGTTTTCTAGCTTCAAATGAATAGGTGAATATCTTAATTTTGTCTCTCCCATACATTTCCATGTCTTATTGGGTATCACATTTACTTCAAAGCCTAAATCTAGTATAATATCCACCATGTTTAAATCTCCAATGTTGAAATTCAGTCTGAATTATCTTCTTGTCCTCCTCCTTGTATGCAAATGATTAACTATTTTCTGCTCTAGCTTCCCCTCTACCTCTGTGTGACATATTTCTTACATTTTTTTTAATACTTTAACATATGATGGATCATTTAGTAGTTTAAAACAGGATTGCAGAAAATCCTTTATGTTACTTACTTGTTTGAAAGGTTTTGTTTCATTAGTGTGATCCAGTGATGAAGGAATCACTGGATACTGTTGGCACAGGGGCATACCCAAGGTTCAACACTTCAACAACGCACCAATAAAACCCTAACTACCGGCCCTTTCGGAAACACCTGCGAAGTAGATGAAGTCTCACTCGAGGTAGAAGTAGGGGTGGTTGTAGGACTCAGTTGTATGCAACCTATCTAAGACACAGATCTATGATTACAATACCTTAATAGAGCACTTAAAAGTCAACATTCATTAGAAATTAACCCTTATTTACATCACATATCCAAATCGTAATTACAGAACAATGCAACATCCCACAAGATCTAATACATCCAGCACTTAGCACATAGAAATAGATCAGATCTAGCATTCATTCACATTACTAAGCACTAAGCGATAATATCAAATGCATCTAACATATATCATTGAACTAAGCATACATCACATCAACAACTATAATGCACAAAGAAACCACAACATAGGATATGCTTGGTTCACCCTAGTGTGGGGCTACGTCCACCAACTCTTCTCCTCTTTATTATCTTCTCTCAATCTTATACAAGCACAAATCCATAGGAACCCACTCCACATAATACAGGAGATCTACGCACACCTCACCAGATCATCCTTCCCCAAGATAGGTTTAATCACAAAGCCTTCTTACAAGCTACACACAAGCTTCTTACAATCACTTGCACTTAGCTCTACAAGTTCTTGACACACAGTAAGCACAAATCCCTTGCAATCACATAGATCAAACTCTAGAACTTATCATCTTTTCCTCATTTCCCTTAGCAACCCTTACTTATATTTCCTAGATTTCTATTTATACATTAAAAAATGTGCCTAAACATGGGTAAACCCATGGGTCAACATCCCATACCCGTTACATAAACCCTAAACCCAAAAATTCCCTAAGAAGGGGACGAGATCCCGTAATCTTCACTTCGCCTTGCACTCCACCTTTGATCAGCCTGTCGAAGTCCCAAAATTGGTCAAACATGACCCAAGTTCTCCAAAACTTGGTCAAGGGCCAACAGGCCCCCAACACTCACTTGTGACTCATCGCAAGTCACTTTAATCTGGGTAAATTTTCTTCAAATTCCTCGAGCTTGGCTCGAGATGATTCAACCTGTTGCTTCACCAAAGCCTCCTGATTGATGAATTCTTGAATAACCTTCTCTATCACAGGTCCTTCCAATCATTGTTCAACTCAGTTGACTACTTGTTCTAGCTGTGAACCTTGTCCTTCAATCTCCTTAAAAAGTATGCAAGCTGCATCTTGCACTGGCTAGAGTCGTTGGGTCACTTCCATGACCTTGCTCTAAATGGCATGGGCTTGTTGTTGAACCATGTGTTGTTCCTGGGCTCTTTTCATCCTCTCGACCAATGATAGTAGATTCAACTGCGCTTGCACTGTTGCTGCTTGTTTTTTTTCCTTGTGGAGTTGTGACTCGAGTGTCCTGAGCTCAGTGTCTTCTGCAAGGCGCTCGTAGGTCTGCGCACTTTGACTATTGAGTTGTTTACATTCCAAGGCTAATACCTTGATTCTCTCAACTGTGCTCCTCGCATTTTATTCTCTTAGATCTTTCACTTCCTGGAGAGTTCTTGGCATTTCTTGTAACTCCAGTTCGGTTATCCTCTGTTGGAGTTGTTGAATGGCTTCGACAAGCTTCCCTACTTGTCTTTCTACGGGGTCTTTTTCCATATATTATAATCTCGTTAGAGAGTGAAGTTCTCTAATGACTACTTATTTAACTCCAATATTCTCTGCGAGCAACTGTTTCTTCTCCTTTTGGATCTGTGCTCTATCCTCTGCAAACTTGGCTTGGATGTCAACTCTTTCTTGTTGTGAAACCCGAGGTTGTTCTTTGGATTCATCTTTTTCTTTCCTTAAGGCCTCTATGGCCTTCTCTTTTTCTTCCTAAACATGATGAAGGAGAGCTTCGGTCGCATCTGTTATTCAGCGGAGCTAGGCAAGTTCATCTCCCAACTCTATTTCTTTGGATGACGGGGGCACAGTAGACATTGCGTGGATGGAGTGGAGGGCTTGTTGTACCCCTTTTAGCTCTTCTTCAATTCTTTCATACATGGTCTCTTTTTTGGCTTCATTATGCTGTAAGATATATTCTAAGGTATCTGAGACAATGATGTTGATGAAATCTATGTCATCCATCGTGAGCATAGTTTGCATCTATGGTTTAGTAGATTTAAACTTCTTCCATGATGTAGGTTTCATGGGGGAAACCTTTCATTTATTGGAGGTCTTAGCTTCGTCAATAGGGTCCCTAGGCGGTGTTACTTCACCTTGTTTCTTCTCATCTTATTCTCCTTCTCCTTTGTCTTCTTCTTTGTCTACATCATCATCACCTTCCCCTCCTGGTGAGTCTGAAGAAGTCTCTTCTGATGCATTGTTCAACTTCTATACTTCTTCATTTTTCTTCCTTATGCTACTGCTGGGTGCATCATACTCTTCGCGAGTGACCAGAGGACTTCTGATTATATTGGGGTCAGATAGTTCTACCTGGTCGACTAGTACAAGGATTTATGCAGGCTACTCCTTAGTTATTTCTTCCAAGTCATCCTCAGTGAGCTTGTAGTAAGATTGGAGCTCTTATTTATGTTTTTCTCCTTGTGCAATGATATAAATAAAATGTGTGTTTGCGTAGAACTTCACAAATGGTCTAAACCTATGCAGGGTATTCGGTGTCATGAGAGGGGAATACTCAATAGCCCTCTTCAACTACAGGTAATAGGTGTGGAACACCACATTTGAATTTCATTGTTTAGCCATGTTTCTCGAATACCAGAGCATGGTGAAATTCATGGCTAAGTGTTATGATGGCTCAATCTCAGGGAAGGTCGCACCTTCCAGCATCTCCCAAGAAATGAAGGTGATGAGGATCAACAACCAACTAAAATGGAACTCGTACCCCTGATCATGAGCTTTGCGGTATTCTTTCTCTAACTGGTTGATGAGGAAGCTCACCCAGTTCATTTGTAGCCCTTCCACACATTTTTCGGCAAGGTCAATGACAAATCCCATGACCTGTGTGGGTCTTTTCTTCCTTACTAGATTACCAACAATCAACTGGAAGGATAGGCACACTGCACCATTCTGGATGGAGGCTACCTTGTAGTTCCTCTTCTCCACATTGCCATAGGTGTCTTTGATTCTCTATGTCGGGGCATGATCTCCAGCCTTTCCTGGATAAAATTATTCTAGGTCTGGTCCTTGCATGCTTACTCCATTGATCCTATGGATTAGTGTTGGATCGACGGTGATACCACTGTCCAACCAAATATAACCGTCGTGGAATCATGACAACAGGATATTAACGCACACGTTAACCTCCTGATGTCTTCTGAAGTGTGGTATCTTCATCATGTTCAGGATAGTGGACCTCATGATGTCCATGGTCCATGGATAGGGGATGATTTTCGAATTATTCCCCTTTGTCTTGGTCAAATAATTGTATGGTGCAAGCATGCCATAGATCTTGTAGTCTCCTAGGTTATAGTCACTTATCTTCAACATCAAAATGCTCTCCAACTGTGGTCTGACTGTGCATATCCCCTTTGAGAGATACGCAGTGATGACTTTGTAGTCAAAGTCCCTTGGGATGTTGTCACAACTCACCATGCCAGCCAGAGGCCAGATTTAGATGAGAAGGATAGATGAGATGAGATTCACATTCGCTAAGTCATCACGATGATTCATTTTTTTCTCTATCACGGCTCAGGATGGTCCATATCCACGAGAAGTCGACGAGGATGCTTGCACTCCTTTCGTCAACGAGGCTTGGATGCCTATGGACATCACCTTCTCGACCATGAGGCCTATTAGGATCTCTTCGATAGATTTTTCTAATGTGCTAATTTCGTCCGACATGCACACTCGAGATCTAATATCTCAGGTCAGTGAATAACACTCAATGTAACAAAATGGATGGCGAGGTCTCAATGATTACTGCACGAAAGAAACTAGTTCTATGTGGGCTCGAATAATCACAATTGGAAAAATTGTTCTCGGTGCAATGCTCAACAAGATAAATAGACAATGTTGTAATGGACAGGAACTCCTCAATCAATTATATTCCATCCGTTATGGCACGGTCCCAACGGTCCAGTGCTGAACATTCCAAAAATAACTGCATTTCTATCCATTCGGGAGCGTCTTTCTAACAGTCGAGACACCTCCAATGGTCATATTGCTTCGTCATGGAGAAGTGACAATATTCGTTGTTCTGATATCCTGATGAAGTTCTAGTTCTGCAAACCTTCTTTCTTCGGAGTCCTCCCTGGAACTTCCTGTAACTTGTCTAACTTTGCTTTCTTCTTGCTGAGATTTTTGGATTTCTTTCCTGAAATTTGGGTCATCAGTTTCCTCTTTCCATTATCGTTCGTATCTCCTCTTGGCATGGTAACTTCACACTATGGAGGGTCTTCCATAGGGTTTGAGGTTAGTACTTCTTCTCTGTCTAGGGTAGGTGTTCTACTCTCTTGTACAAATAGGTATTTCAAGTCTTACTGTGTTCTTTTAAATTTGATGACCAGATCTCTGGTTTGTAGTAGCTTTGACTGGTCCTCTTGTTCTTCCAGTAAGTGTGTTATTCTCCTAGCCATGAAATCTCTTAATTATTCCTTCTTTTTTTCTAGACCCTCCTCTTCTTTTTTCCTTCATATTTGATCTTTCTCAATCCATGTGTTTCCTAGCAAAATAGAAAATGGGGCATTGTTCTCAACAAATTTAACTATCTCAAATTATTCTTCTATCGAAGTGACATGAGAACTCATATATGTCTAGGTAAGTCTTCCACATAGGGTTATCAAATTTCCTATAAATAATCCTATTCTTCCTAATGAAGGAACCATAGCAAGATTTCCCAAAATTTCCCAAGTTCTTTATGTCATGATATTCACCTATGTTTCCTCATCCAGGAAACAATCTATGTCGAAGTCTCCTATTCTTGTTTCTATGCACTCCTTCTCTTTTAAGATCTCTGATAAGTTGATATCTCTGTGATCATTCAGGGTTTCTTTTATTTGTAATAATATAGTCTCTAATTCTCTCTAGGGTTCTATCATATCCTTATTTTCTTGGTCTGTCTCATAGTTTTCTTGTCTCATATTCATCTTTTCAACTTTGGCAATCATTCTAGGGAAATCCAAAACTTCATGTCCAGTAGCCTTACAACAAAGGAAAATAGGACCTCTACCAGGGTATTCCTTAGCAAGATGTCTTGGTCTTCTGAAACTATAGAAAATATTTAAAACTCTCTTTCTTTTAAATGACCCCCAACCTTTCCTGTATTGCGCACTGGGAACATAGTGGTGGGTCTGAAAAAAATTATTTCTAGGATCTTGCATCCATTTTTTAGTCCAAAAATTCTTTCTATGCATAGGAATAACATATCTTTCACTATTTCTATCAGATCTATTCATATCAAATCTTCTTTCTTCTAGTTGTACCCTAGTTTTCAAATTAGGACCAAATCTATTAAACATACCTAGATCCATTCTTTCAAAATAAAAATTTTCACTTATCTTACCTTTATCAGAGCACAAAGCTTCAAGATCTTACCTATTTTCTTTAGATCAGACTTCTCTTCTTAGCACAGAGATTCGCAAGTCAAGTAGAATACTATGCACTAGGGTAGAAGATCTATGCACAGAGCTTTCTCTTTTCTTCAATTCATAGTAATCACAGTTTCAGGTCCCGACAATGGAACCATTTGTTGGCACAGGGGAAAAACCATGGTTCAACACTTTAGCAGCGCACCAAAAAAACCCTAATTACCATCCCTTTCGGAAACACCCGTGAAGCATATGAAGTCTCACCCGATGTAGAAGCAGTTGTGGTTGCAGGACTCAGATGTTTGCAACCTAGCTAGGACATAGATATGTGATTACAATACCTTAATAGAGCACTTAGTAGTCAACATTCATTATAAATTAATCCTTATTTCCATCTCAGATCCAAATCCTAATTACAGAACAACGAAACATCCCACAAGATCTAATACATCTAGCACTTAGCACATAGAAATAGATTAATTCTAGCATTCATTCACATTATTAAGCACTAAGCTATAATATCAGATGCATCTAACATATATCATTGCACTAAACATACATCACATCAACGACTATAATGCACAAAGAAACCACAACAAAGGATATGCGGGGTTCACCCCAGTGTGGGGCTACATCCACCAACTCTTCTCTTCTTTATTATCTTCTCTCAATCTTCTACAAGCACAGAGACATAGGAACCCACTCCACATAGGATAGGATATGTGTGCACACCTCGCTAGATCCTCCTTCCCCGAGCTAGGTTTAAGCACAAATCATTCTTACAAGTTGCATAGAAGCTTCTTACAATCACTTGAGCTTAGCTTTGCAAGTTCTTAAGACATAGAAATCGCAACGCCCTTGCAATCACATAGATCAAACTCTAGCACTTAACATCTTTTCCTCATTACCCTTAGCACCCCTTACTTACATCACCTAGATTTCTATTTATACATTACAAAATGGGCCTAAACATGGCTAAACCCATAGGCCGACATCCCACTCCTATTACATAAACCCTAAACCCAAAAATTCCCTAAGAAGGGGCTGAGATCCCACGATGTCATCTTTTCCTTGTGCTCTTCCTTCGATCAGCCTATTGAAGTCCCAAAATTGGTCAAACATGACCCAAGTTCTCCAAAACTTGGTCAAGGGACAATAGATACATCCTAAGTATGCTACATAGTTGATGTATATGCAATATCTGGCTTCAAGGATTCTTGTTTGGCTTGCATGATTGTCTCCTTTACATTCTACACATCAAATTGCTTCTGTGGTTTGACATTATTCTTCACCCATTGGTGTTGTGTTGGATATTGTCTTACTGTGTCAGGTCCTGTTTTAGCTCCTCCACGCATAACTATGTTGATATTTCTTCCATCCTCTCTAGATTTTGTAGATTCCTACTATACGTTCTAATTGTTATGATTCCTCTTCTCCTGGATCTTCCCCAATAGTGTCGGAAAATCTTCTGTGTCATGATCTTATGCACAATAATACATACATGTCGCAGGTGGAAGTGGACATTCATGTGCATAGCATCCTGGTTGTTGACATTTATGACATACCACTAGTCCTCTACCTCTTCCAAAGCCTCCTCTACCTCGTCCTCCACCGTTGTAGCCAGCTTGATCTCCTTGCGATGCATTGTACTGAGGCACCTGATTATACTATGCGAGATTATACTGTGGTTGTGTGGTATTGTACTGTGGATGCGCAGTGTTATATGGGGATGGTACCTGGTTAAAATGTGGTGAAGCTTGACCTGTCATCATTTCTTCCTACATCCTATAGGTTTTTTATGTTCTTTTCCTCATCATATCCATTGTCTTGGAATCTTTGTCGTCATGGCCCACTGACTTGCAAAAGTTGTAGTATGAAATCTCAGGCATTGTTTGGTATTTCTGCATCATTGGAAAATGATATGGATCATGTCCATGTGTTTTAAATATCTCACACCATGTTCCCCCTATGGAAAAAGGGTTTGGAAGTCTTGTTTCCATGTACTGCATGAAATTTGGGCAGCCATTCTTGTGGTGTCCTTTTTTCCTACATGTGGTACACCAAACAACTTATGTTTTGTCCTTACCACAATTCTAGTTTAATTGAAATGTTATATTCTTCATATCCTCCTTCATCTACTCTATTGATGGATCTGGCTTCTGGTATTGATTCTCTTATAGTTGTAAGGATGCTTGTAGAGCCTCTCCTGATTTTGAAACTTTTGATGTCTCAAAGGGTATTCCAGGTGTGGTAGCAGTGAATTCACAAATAGATGTCTATGTTTCATATCTTTCATGACATACTTTAGCTTTTCCTTCAATCTTTTGAATCTTTGGTCAATCTCCCAAACAGATTCTCCTGGTTTCTGTATGATCTCTATCATCTCATTCATGTATTAATCCTTTGAACTAGACTTCTAGAATTCATTTATGAGCAGGTTCTTAATATCTGCAATCATCCTTTTTGTTCCTGGTGGGTTGTTTACAACCAAGATCATTTACCAATCTAGTGTGTGGTGTCTTAGTGTAATATATAGTTGTGCAAGTTATGTATCCTCATCTATGATCTATTTTACTTCCTATATCTTCTCACAGATAAACAAGTTCTTATCAGGGTCCTCAGATGCCTCTTCTATGAACTCTAGTAACCTGATGGTGGGATCATGTCCTACCATCCTGAATGATGAACTAATACCTCCACATAGTGTAGATACTTGAATACTACTTCCTAAACTAACTCCTCCATTTGCTTCTCCTTGACTAGATGTACATCATGTTGTCTTTCTTCCACTAAAATTCAGTTCTCTAAATGGTGGTGTTCATATTGGTGTATTAGTCTCACATGTGTTTATGGGTTCCACACTGACACTGACATGGATGGGAGTTTTACCTTCGGTTCCTGCCCTTGGACCGCATGTATGACTTTCATATGTTTCACGTGGGATTTCCTCAATCTTCTCCATAACACAAAGATCATCTACCTCTTCTTCATCACTTTCAAAGCCCTCTCTCTTAGCTATGAATATCTTCTTATTATTCATCTTATATTGGTAGGGTTCTCCACTACACGTATTTCTAGTTTTTTACATTATCTTCTTGATTTGATCAAGTCCATAGATTCCTTCTTTCCCTTCTCCATTTCTCCTTCCATCCTTCTAGCTCTAGTCAGTGCTTCCCCCCTTCCTCCATTCATGTAGGGAAGTTTAGTTGTCTGATGTCATTGTCATTACTTCTTTGTTATACAATAAAATATTGATGGAAGTATACAGTGATCTGATATACCTACCTATGGGTCCCTTCAGGAACTCTTGCTCTACTGCGTTGTAAGACTTCATGGTATCTACTATAAATTCTATGATAAATCCTCCAACAATACTGTCTATCCATAAATCCACTGTGCACGTGAATTTTTTGTCTACTTGTTGTAACTGTGGGATCTCTATAGGGTTCCACTCAATCTGTCTGATATGATTCATAGGATGATTATCTTTCAACCTCAATTTTCACGCTTGCAATACATGCAGGAAATCGTAGAAAAATACCTCATGCAATTCGCTAAACATGTACTTGTTCAGATATTTGTGCGGTGTTAACTTTGGGTTTCTGTTATCTTTCTGCACAAATTCCATCTCCTTTGTTTTCAACCAGCTTTCTGTCTCCGCCTTCATTGGGATCCATGGTCTAAACATCCCACTCTATTCTATCATTTTCTATGCGATTCTTTTCTGGATCCTTCTCACTCAATCCCATGCAATTTTAGTCGGAAACATAACCATTTGTTTGTTACTTCTCTCTTGCTACCATTCTTGGGCTGACCCAGGTTCAAATCTACTATGGTTTCCAACAAAACCCTCTAAAACTATCGCCCCCCCTAGAAAACCAGAAGGCAGCTCAGTACATGGGGTGCAATGTGCAGTCTCACCTGAGATAGTTCTATGGGTGGATGCAATGCTCAGGTGCTTGTAGCCTAGGAATGAGTGGGGATTTGGAATTGAACCTTTTGATATTTATTTATTTACTATAACATACATCTATGCTAAGTACTCAGTCATTATTTTTCATGCATGTAAAACAATTAGATCTAGATATTTCATCAAACATTAATCTAAGATATAATCCTTAACAACAAATATACAACAATGACTCATTCACATAACACATAAGCTATCGTGGTTCACCCCCTCCTAGGATACGTCCACAAATATCTAGTTATTGGGCTATTTTATTATTGTTCTATCATCTATGGTGTTACACACATTACAATTCTCCCTTAGTTGGATCAAGATCTTTAATGAGGTAGACTAGATAACACCAGGCTCCTCAACCTGTGATCTAACCCTCAAGATATACCTTCTTTTATTTCTTCATCTCAACAGATTACAAAACAACCTCAGATTTTACAGTTATTCTTACATTCGAGAATTACAATCACATTGAACCCTATCCAACTCTCTTAACCAACCCTAACCTAGACCTCCTAGGTATCTCTTTATACTTATTTTTGGATTATCAGCCATTACATCCTCTTGCCCAAACCCTAGCCCTAGTATGGTTCGATCTTCTTGTATGCACACCTCGCATGCTTCCCTCCATTGAATGCACTTTCCTCTACACATGTTGTTTTTCCTGCCAGTTGTATTTTCCTTATTTGCACTTTATTCTCCAAAATTAGCCTTTTCTCCAAAATGGGCATTTAGACAACATAAATATTTTAGAGATGAAATAATGGATATCGGAAGAATTGTGTACCATCGTCTCGCATCACCATCTAATGATTATATGAACATCTTCATGAGAGAATCTTCATGATAGACATCCAATTTATCTATACACTGATGAAACTTAATGAGATGTTGTGCATGATTAATTTCATCTTTTCTGCTAAAAATAGGAAGAAATTATGTGCATTCTGAGAATGAAAGCACTGGATTAGGAAAACAAGGAATAGTTGACAAATTGAGAGGTACAAAACTCTGAGCCAAGATACCTTCCATTTCCATGGTTGTCTCATATCAATGAAGTCACCAATAGGTTCTTCCTTCATGGAGTGGAGTCACCAGGTGAATGATATGTAGTCTAATATATGTTCACTTCTTTTTCACCATCAATAAGAGAATCTGATTAATGTCGTTCTCCTTCGTGCTAGCGGGAAAATCCCCCCTATGGATATACCAAGGTTTACAATGCAGGCAGATCAATAACCATTTAAAAGTATCCTACTTCTCTAACTACCCCAAACATATCCCAGACTCATACATGAAAATAAAAATGAGAAGGATCGGGTAATTGTACCTCTACTCTGTGTCTAGTGATGATCCTCTCACGTTTGATATCTTCACCAACTGAAAACCTCCTCCCAAGGCTAGCCTTCATTCAAATACATATAAACATAAAACTACAAGCATGCAATTCATATATAATTCAAGGGTTAGACACTAGAAAAAACATATATCAAATGAAAACATTTTACACATCATGTTTTGGGAAAGGAAAAGTAATGCTTTTATTAATAATACAATGATCCCTTACAACCAGTGCCAGCTACTTCTCCACAAACCTGGTCTGGGCTCCTCTTCACTAAGCTCCAAGTGTACCTCCGTATGGATTCTCCTCTCAACCTTATTCTTGGGAAGTATAATGGGTTTATGATGGAGGAAGGAAGGAAAATTGGGGAATTTTGAGGCAATTCTCACAAAAGGGCTACAAATGCTTGGGGCAAGGAGGGGATGTGAAATGGGTAGAGTTTCAATGTTCTTATGTATAGATGTGGAATGATACCCCAACACCTCCTTTTTTTATGACAAAAGGATGGTTATTCGGTTGGGTGACGGGCTATAGGCAGTGGATTAGTTTGGAAACTACCCAATAGCCCATAATCTCAATGAATTCCTTGCAACTTTTTTATTTTTTTCAACTTTTTCAAGTATACGCGGGTTGTAGTGGTGAAACATGCGTACATACGTGGGTTGTAGTGGTGCAACATGCGTACTTACGTGGGTTGTAGTGGTGTAGCAAGCGTGTGTACATGGGAAGTATTGGTACAAGGTGCGTACATCTTTAAAAAATGAGTTTTTTAAAAGAGCAACTCAGTGATGGCTTGGAAAAAAATGCAAGAGGGCCAAATGCCAGGTATGCATATGTAGATAAATTTAGGGTTATAACACCCAGGAATATCACTTCATTTCCATCCCCATAAACAATGCCAAAATATGTTAGCGCTAGAAGTTGACTCTTGATTTCTAAAGAGCCAAGCCTAGCACACCATGATTTAATTGGGTTTTACGAAAACTTAGAGAGTGGTAGGATCAGTGTTAAGGAAGTGAGATAACAACAAATAAATAGATGTCCATTGGGAATGGATTCCATTAAAAACAATAACCCTATCTCAGCATTCTATCGGCAACAAGTCAAGCTAACAAAACTTAGATCATCTCCAAGGTTATAAAGAAATGGAAAGAGGAAATGAAGAAAATAAAACTGCAAGTTAATAAAAAACCATTTGCATCCTTGATACACTTATAGGAAAGAATACTCAACATTCATAAACCATTTCTAACTATGAATATAAGTCTCAAATGTGGTCAATGGAAAAAACTACAGTATATCCTATACTACAGTCTTCTTATCACTGAATTGCATACATATATCCTATAGCAACAAAACAAATTTAAGAAGATGAAAAAGAAAGAAATGATCTTTATAGATCTATGAGATAGAAACTAGATCCTCAAATTTTGGATCTTATCTACTCAAAATATACATATATGACACCTCCTAGCTCAGATTTTCACTTAGTCATATCAACAAGATTACAAAAAATCTGGAAAATTAGTCCCATACCCAAAATCTAGGGTTTGACATTTAAAGAATTAAATACATTAAAATAAAATCAAATATTTGAGGATATTTAGAAAATATACTCCTTGAACATACATGTGCCTTCCTGACTTGACACCTCCTCATGGTATGTGTGTAATTGAACTAAGGGTTAACTGTTCCATTTCACAACATATGGAAAATTCCTGAAAAAATGAGTTGTAAAGATCTGCTTGTATCCCCCAAACCATGAAACATTTGTAAACATTGAGGGTGGTTTTTGTATATAAGATAGTTATTGATAAAAAAAAACTCTTTTATTTTTTCAAAACACATCTCCGTATCCTCGTGATCTGTGCCCAAAATTGATGACTAAAACAGGAAATTCCAGAATTTTCAAATCTAAAAAATGAGTTATAAAGCTTTGTTTGTATCTCCCAAACCATGACACCTTTCTAAAACCGGAGGGAGGATTTTTTATATTATCTTGTTATTGAAAAATACCACTTTAATTTTTTCAAAATACCTCTCAATATCCTCGTAATATGTGCCCAAAGTTGAAGACTAAAACAGGAAATTCAAGAATTTTCAAATCTGAAAAATGAATTGTAAAGATTTGCTTATATCTCCCAAAATGTGATACTTGTGTAAATAAGGAGAGAGTATTTTTTACATGAGCTCGTCCTTGAGAAACACCTCTTTTTTTTTCATAAATTCCTCCCTGTAAGGTCAGAGACTGAGTTTTAAATTGACTACAAAAATAGTCATTTCCAGAAAATCCCTTATTTTCAACACTCTGTTTTCTTATTTTTTTCATACAAGACTGCTCCAAAACTCTTTGTTGATGATCAAAAATGGTGTATGAAGGATAAAAAATGTTTAAATTCATCCCTTATGATCACAAAACCATTTCCAAAACCCAAAACTATGTCATTTTCTTGAAAACAGGTTGTTGTGAGAACTTCCTGTAGCGCCTATTTCAAAACATCAATTTTAAGCTTCAAAACCTCTCATAAGACCCAATAATAGCCAAAACGACATAGAAAGGCATTATTTTGAGTATATAGAAAAAAAAATGAATCTTTAAGAACAAAATGTGACCATTCAAATATCAAAGATAACAATAATCATCACCTTCATTGCCATTCTAACAACCAATAATCAACATTGTCATCATCATCATCATCATCATCATCATTTTCATTGTCATCCTCATCATCGTCATTGTTTTTGTATGTATTAATTATATATATATATATATATATATATATATATATATATATATATATATATTAATTAAATAAATAAATAAATTCAAACAAACTACAACTAATCGCACCCTGTGCGCAGTCATTCGACACCCCGTGCGCGATCATTCGACACCCATCCCACCAAGAGATCACAGGCAGCCACTCCACACCCCTGCACACCCTTGAACAATCATTCCACACCCCTGCACGGTCATTCTACACCCATGTGCAGTCATTCCACACCCCGCCCACATCATTTCAAGATATCATAGGTGCTGAGCACTAGAGACAAAGACAAAGAAGGAGAAGGAACCCCGTGTCATTCCAAGAGACAATCATCATGCAGAGAAAGAGACAAAGAAGGAGGAGGAGCTATAAGAAGGAGAAGGATTTATGCCAATAAGGAGAAGGAGAAGGAGCGACAGAGACAGAGAAGGACTAGGCCGAACATGTTGCTGCCAAAATTGGTATTTTTTTTTTATTTCTTACTTTTCTATTCAAAGATTTCTAAAAGAAATAGGTTTTGTGTGCATTTAGAAAAGGAACTACAAAATCCCTCTCACCCTGCAAAATCTACTTATATGACTCCTTCCCCCCACAAAAATCCCCCTAAAAAAATAAAAAATAAAAACCACCCTGCAAAATCTGCTTACATGACTCCTTCCCCCTACAAAAATACATGACATGACCTTCACACTCTAGGAATACTAGTGGATCCAAGGAAACACCATATACAACATATAAAATATAGACAAGGTCACAATCCCATGAGGCACAAATTCGGATAGATGGGTTTGAAGGTTGGGTACACTATATTGTCCCATACAAAAGAAAATTCAAAAAGAGTAGTCAAACAAAAACAATTGACTATATCTAGGGACCTTATTAGAGCGACACCCAAAGGGTTCCCAAATGAATATTCTCTCCTTCAATGTTATGTTTTATGGTCTAGTATAAAACTAATCGCTAAAGTGGGTGGTCATAAAAATAATTCTAGCCTCCTACTAATACAAGAAACTCTGTGCACACAAAAAAATGTTTAAAATTACTAAAGAAAAAATTGTCACATTGGCCATTTCTGGTAGTCATCTCACTAGGGAAGTTAGGAGGTTTGACTATAGAATGGAACTCATCTATAGTTTGTGCTCAACATTATTTAACCCTAATCACATTCTAAACTTTATGCTTGAGAAATGGAATTTTGAATTGGATGTACTGAGCTACTATGGACCATCCCATGGATGAAAACTCATATGGATAGAGATTAGAAACTTGACCATGCTATGCATGCCCCACCTCATCATTGGGGATGATTTCAAATTCATTAATTCTCACATAGAAATATAGGGTACACGTGCTCAATCTAATCCAATAGAAAACTATTTTGTACATATTATGGAATGAAACCACTTGGTAGATGCAGATCACCCTCTAAATATAGAACCTCTCTGGAAAAATCACAACATTGGTCAAAATGTCATCTCAAAGAAACTTGGTATGGTTTTTATTAAGAATGAATTAATCATGAGAGTTGTTAAATATAGAGCTTCAAAATTGAAGGAGGATCTATCTAATCACAACCACATACTACTTGAATTATCCATTGGTGAAAAGAAACCCCAATCTTATTGTAGAGATTTTGCACCCTGTAGGAGATGAGCTCCCTTAGGTTCTACCAGCAACTACGATAGGAATAGAGACATAAACTAAGGATGTTCCTAGATATTATTCATACATGAAAACCTCCAAAGAAGATGCGATTCATGCATGGATTAACAACATATCTAATATCATATCATAACACATAATTATACTAATTCTCTACCAATGAATACATAAACTTGTATGAACAATTAGATCAAGGGAAACATAAATATTGATCTTAATCAAAGAATAAATATTACACTTTATAAATGAGAATCTGATGCAATGGTCTCCTTCCAAGCTCCTTTCCCAAGTCTTGCAACCAAATCACCAGAGTAACCTTACTAGCTCTTCCCTCCTTCCTTCCCATGGGAAATGGCTTAGTTATTATAGGGATTTAGGGATAAGGCCATATAGTTACTAGGATAAGATTCTCGAGCTCATGATGGAATAATTCTCAAATAAAAACCCCGAGAAATCATTGGGAAGTCTCATCCATCGAAACCAAATCTAAAAATAGCATCTTCTAGGATCGGTTGCAACATATACACATAGATGGAGCAACTCGATTGTGACTTGGCATGCCATAAATCACGACCAATCCTTTTGGTCACACCCATAATGAAGGGAAAGTGAAACCAGCCCTTTTGGTCACACCCTTAATGAAGGATAAGAGTGACCGAGCCTTTTTGGTCACACTTTTAATGAAGGATAAGAGCGACCAAGTGGAAATTAGGCTAGATTATCAAGGAAGAAGTGGTGAATGTTGTTGGATTGGATAGGTGATATTTAGGTGATAATGACCTAATGATTAGGTGGAAAATAACATTATAACACATCCTCATTTAAATTAAACCTACACTATCTCTCACATGAGGATTTTAGGAACTCATAAAGAAAATTTGGGTTGAAATATCATTAGAACAAGAGGAACTCAAAATTTCTAGCTTTCTGAGGAACATTATGAAGGTTAAATATCTTTCCAAGGATTGGGAAAAAAAACCTTTCAAGTAAACATATGTGGATCTATTAAATGTTGAGGATCTAAGGATCACCACACCCTCTGGAACTTACCACAAAGAGGATTTCCATGAAGAGGTTATCCAAGCCATATTAAGGGCATGAAAAGAGGACAAATGGCACATAAAGAGTAAAATAACTTGGTTGACAAAGGGTGCAATTAAAAAACCAAAATTTTCGATTGCGAGGAATTTTTTTGAAGAAAAAATAACACCATATGAAAAATATTTGATGGAAATTGTCATAATGCATGGACTTCAACACAACACTTGCACAATTGAGGTTCATTACAAAAACATATACTCATAGCACCCAACAGAAAATATCTAGTAATCATGGCATCTACCTCCTTTTCTGATGGATGCCTAGATGATGTACAAAATGAAGCTTTGATGAATCCTATCACAAAAGCATAGCTACTATAAATCTTGGAGTCATTCCAATTGAAAAATTCCCAAATGCTAGATGGATAGCCACATGCTAGATGGATGGCTCATGGATTTCTACCTAGATTTCAGGGAGCTCATAGCCAAGGAATTGATCATAATGGTGGAGGAGTAATAATTCTTAGGTAAAATACATGCTCCATTAATACTACATGTATTACTTATATTATGAAGGATGAGACTTAACCCTTCTTATTTTGAGCATTATCGTCTAATATATTTTTCTAATTGTATATAAAAAGTTATAGTTTCCAAGCTTAAACCTATCATCTCTACCCACATATCCCATCAACAGTTTATTTTTATTGACAACTACAAAATTCAACATGCCATTGGATTAACCTAGGTGGCAATACATACCATCAAGAAAAATATATATCTTCCTTTCTCCTCAATATTCACCACTCCAAGTTTTTTGACAAAGGAAATAAGCTTTACTTGAGACTTGTTCTCACACAAGTAGGTTTTAGCCTCACATTCTTAAATCAATAGTTTATTTTTCTTGAAAACTAGAAAATTCAAGATGCCATTAGAGTAGCCCAGGGGTAAATACATACCATAAATAAAAAATATAGATATACCTTTCTACTCAAAGATTCACCACTCCAAGTATTTCAACAAACAAAATTTGATTTACTTGAGACTCATTCTCACAGAGGTAGGTTTTATCCTGGAATTCATAATTTGGTTTGAGTAATGCCACCAATACATAACCTATGTTATCCTCATCAATGGATTATCCTCCCCCTTTTTCTCTGCATCCTAGGTTCTTCGACAAGGATAGCCTAGTATCCCTACTTTTATTTTCCATCATCGCAAAATCTCTAAGTTGGAATATAAACCATGAGCATGTGGTTGGAGGGCCTAAAGGGATTAAATTTTTTGATGGATTATACATAACAAACATTATTTTTATGGACAAAACCTCATATTTGGAAATGGAACTATCCAAGAAGCCAAATGTACATATAGAACCTTAAAGGTTTTCTCCCCAAACATTGACATGGAAATAAAGTTGTGGAAATCAGCCATTGAATTCCAACATTTTTCTAAATCTATTCATAGCATGATACTTTTATTCCTACCTTTCACCCGACAACCCTTTTAAGATTGTATTAGATATCTTGGTTTCTATATTAAATAAAATGACTACCAATTTAGGCACAACTTATGGCTCTATGACAAACTCCAAAGGCCTATTAGTTTATTGTGCAACAAATGGATATTACTTACTGGCAAGTTGGTCTTGATAAAGAGTATACTAGAGGTAATACTAGTACATTGGTTATCTCTAACAACCCTTCCCAAGGAAATGATTACAAATATATAGAAATTAAGCTTAAACTTCCTCTAGTCTAGTAACAAGGAGACTGCAAGTATGGCATTGATCAGGTTGGAAATAATATATAGGAAACAATATGATGGACGATGGGTTCTCAAAAAACTTACAAATTTCTCAAAATCATTGGAAAAAAAGGGATTATGGGGTCTAATGACACAAAATGTTTTTTAGTAGAATATCCTATGCAAAAAATACATTGAAACAAATTCATTAATGGAGTGGATTTGATTTCATCCATAAAATCAAACATTTAGATCCCACTTCTAGCAAGCCTTGGTTCAAAGATTTGGCATTATTTGTGAATACTTGGCCTAGGACCCTAGTGATAGCAAGTATATATACATTATAAGAGATGTGGTACATGGTTGGCATCCAAGAAACAAACATTATTTTGGATCATATGGTTAACCTTCTCCAACAAATGAATGTGGTAACTTTTGAAGATTCTCATGATCATAATAGAGGATTGTGGTGGCACTATGGTTGGAAAGAGGTTGGGGAATTTGATCTCATAGAGCCACAAACATCCATCTAGAACCAATATATGTCAATTTTAATCTCTGAAATGATTTTATTGACCGATAGGGAGGATGTGCTCATACGAGTAAGAAATCCAATTGGAGGAAGTAATTCACTTCATTTGGGATATAGGGAAATGTTTCCCCAGTAGGATATAGAGGACCCCCCTTGGTGGTGGTGAGACCTATGGAACCAATAGCCCATCCAAGAGTAAATATATTCACATGACTCACTTTAATAGTGGAATATTTGCATGGGATAAATTTTGATGAAGTGGATGGGAAGGTCCTAGCTTTTTTACTTTATCTAGAGAAAATGATAAGACAACCAATCACATGTTTCTCCACAATAATTTCACTTGTAAAGTACATGGTGTTGTAAATACCTTTTGTTTTAGTGGATAATAGGAAAGAGAGTTGTTGGAATGGTCTTGGAATGAATGGTGTAAAAATAGAGGAACTCCAAAAAACTTGATTCCCCTTCCCCTGCACATCCTATGGGGTATTTGGATCACAAGGAATGATACAATATTAAAGGAAATTCAATCCTCACCCTCTAATACAGTATACAATTTTGAATATCCCTTCACTCCACTGGCTTCTCACAAGAAACAAAAATATCAGTAGATGGTTCCATAGTTGGTAGTGGATTGCATAACTCCATATGGTTTCTGCAATGGTGTGTCCTCTGGTAAATACATTTTTCTCACCCTTCATTAGATCCAATGGTTAGATGACCCTACAACCATCCTTTTCAAACAATATATGTTGTTGTTTCAAATTGAGCATGGGATCATTATAATATGCCCAATCAATCCTTGATAATGCTACATAGGGATTTGTGTCATCTAGTATCACAATGAACTCAAACTCCACATAAGTCTTGACACCATTGATACCAATTTGCATCTACTCTATTCTGTCAATTGTAAAAATGCATGGTTGATTTTCCAACTAGATGAAAATCTATCTCTTTCTTTGCGGAAACTACGTCACATTCTCAAACAGCTTCCCACATCACCTCAACCACATCTCTCAAATATACTTTCTACTAGAAATACACTATCTACAAGGCCAATGATCACAATATCTAGAAGGCCAATGCTCATAATATCTACATGAAACTCTTATTATTCTGAATAATATTTTTGAATCAAGAGAATGTTGTAGACTTCTACGAATATTGGTTAACTATTTCTCTCATTCGATGGAGTGCAGGTACAACCAAACATGTATTTTTCATATATTTCCTCCTCAAGTGAGGGAAGTTCGGGAAGGCTAGAGGAAAGTGAGACATCTAGTAGTCCTAAAAGAGGGAGATCAACTAGATGTCAAAAGATTAGAAGAAATGGGGGTCATGTTCTTATGATGATGATACCATATGAGATATCGAGGTTCCCTTCAGGTACAAATATCTAGTGAAACAATGGGTACCCAAGGATCTTCCTCGTCTAAACACAATTTTTTGTGTGAACAAGAGGATATTTCGGATTGCACCATCATCATTACTCAGTTTGGGGTTGTTTTGCATGGATGGAATTTTTTATGATTATATCTATGTGAGACATTCTCCATATTACAAACCTGTGAGATGTGGATCATTGCAGCCATGTGAAATATTCTCCAGTTTACAAACCTGAGAGAAATATCCTGAGGAGAGTGTGTGGTTCCTATCTGATACAGAGCTGGAATGTAGATATGACCTTCTCCACTCAAAGAGTTGATAAGAACTCCAGATGATTATCTTGTGGGAAAGGTGATCTAATGATTTGGACGTGCCTGTGGTTGAGCACAAGGTGAACGTGTGACATACCAAAGTGTTCGGTGCATCGTCATGAGAAGAGAAATGAAGATGATGTATTAACCTCCTCTGAGCAACAGAGTTGAAGAGAAACTGCATATAACTCTTCTGTGTGATGTAGTGGGAAAGAAGATTTGTTGAGTGGACATGCCTATGGACGAGCACAGGTGAACGTGTGAAGAAATGGTTCCTCTATGTAATGCAGTGAGCCAGATATATGGACATCCCTATGGATGTGCCCGTAGTGGATGAGCACTAGTGGTTGTATCAAATCCCTTTCTATATTTTTCAAGAGTTAGACCTGCCTGTAACCCTAATTGTAATGTAAATGGTACAGGTCGGCCCCACCTTAGTGTGACTAGTAATTAATATAAAAGATAATTAATCTTGTTATTATTAATTATATTATAATCTAGTGAGGTTGGCCCTGTTGTTCCAATAAACACTTTTGTTGACAGTTTCATTTTAGTATAAGTAAAGATAAATTCCCCATTGAGGAATCATATCTTTCAAGTGAGTTTGCAAATTTCAACAAGTACACCTTCTTGGGAAAATTATGCACCTCTCTTGGACGCTAGTCTTATAGGGTTTGAGAACCCTCTTGTGTGCTAGGTTTTATCTTGGTGGTGAAGGTCTTTCTATTGAATATTATAGCAAAGGATTTGGTTGGGTTTTCTTCCCTTGTTGAGAAGGGTTTCCCAAGATACTTCTTGTGTTCTTGTGGATGGTGCTTCTTCTTGTGATCTTGAAAGAACCCATTGCACAAGAATCCACCAAGTCTCAACTCACTTTTTACAGAACCGTAGGACCCTTCTAGGGTTTCCAAAAAATTATGTATGACCCTTCCTTTAGTGGTGATCCAACCCTTAATACTTATACGTTGGGGATAATTTTGGCATAGAATAGTACGACCTCATCCAATGCATCTCCAAAATATATCAAAGTGAAATTCTGAGAAATTTTGATTTTTGGCCCTAGGGTTTCTAGGGTGCCAAAATTTCTTGTAGAATATTAATTCTAGATTTATGAAGAAACCTTTCTCCTGAATCAGCAAGCATATCTATGAAACTATCAATTTTATTTTTGGTATTCATAACTCCAACATAATCCAAGGTTACTAGTTCAACCTAATCATTAGGTTTTCAAAATCCAATTGGAGAGAGTTTGAAGAAACCAATCAAACGAAGAACATATCCTTAGTAGAAGAGAGGCTTTATGGAGAAAGAAACTTCAGCTCCTGTAAATCAAGGCTTCAAGTCACCCTTGAAGAATATGACCTCTTGGATGTGGTAACTAAAACCCTACCAACCACAACTACATATATAGAGAATAAGATAAGAAAGGGAGAATATATCAAAGCAACAAAATTAATCATCCACTCAGTAAGAGATCACCTCTTACCTCGTATTTCCAACCTGAAGACAACCTATGATATGTATGAATCTTTAAAAGGAATGTTTGAAAGTGACAACACTCTCAGAGATCTTACCTGGAATATCCAACTTCAAAGTACTAATATGATGAAAGGTGACACAGTTGCCATCTTCTTTATGAAGTTATCAAAGATTAAAGAATAGCTAGAGACCATCGGAGAAATCATGTATGATAGAGAAATTTTATTAATCACTCTCAAAAACCTCCCAAAATCATGGTAGCCCTTCCTTTAGAGTATCAGTGGAAGAGAATCTCTACCAACCGTTGATCATCTATGGAAATATTGTACTCAAGAATAACTTAGACTTAGAAATAGAGGAGTGGAAGACTCCTCAAATGAAAATCATGCTCTTGCACTTCATACAAAGAAAGGAGGAAAATTCAAAATAAATTTTAGGAAAACATTTAAATGTGAAAATACTTCATCAAATCTAGGTTATCAAAGAAGAGATGTTTCATAAATTCAGTGCTTCAGATGTGACAATGATGGACACTATGCAAGAAACTGTCCAACTAGGAAGAAGGGAAGACAATATGATTCCACTGCTAACATTGATCCAGACCCACCTCAAAATAATGAAGAGAAGAGATAGGAGAAGTACTTCCTCTAAAACTAAAGCAAGAATATAAACCAGCTAAACCAATTGATTTCAAATTTTATAGTTGATTGCATTTTTTGAATAAATCCCTAGTATGGGAGCCCTAAAAGACTTGGACCATTATCCCTGGTACGAGAGTTCAAACCATATTTGATTTATTATTATATGAGACAATTAGAGATGTTGTCCTTAAAGAAGAGATACCCATTCAAACAAACCCATAGAATCTCATATGGATATTGACAGTGAGAAAGTACCTTCTCCCCCTTCAGCAGATCAGAGGGAGACATACATTATTCCAATTGATCCAGTTTCTTCAGTTGATATGTTTAGAGATATTGTAGTAGGGAATAAAAGGCCTACCTAGACTCACTCTGCAAGAGGCAGAGAAACATACAAGCCTCTCAAGACTCATCTCGAGAAATCAAAATACATTTTCGAGCTATCCTTCAGTCATGAGCCACTTCATTGATGTTGAGCATCCTTTTCCTAGAGAAGCAATAGGAGAATAGGTATGGAAATATTCCATAACAAAAGAATACCAATATATATTAAAAAATGATTTATAAGATATTATTCAGGGACCAGGAGGGAAGTTTGTGGCAACTTCCAAGTGGATCTATAAGATCAAGCATGTAGCATATGGAAGTGTGGAGAAACACAAAACGATATGTATAGCTAGAGGTTTCTCACAAACAAAGGTATTTATCTATGATGATACACTTGATTCAGTAAACCTGATACACCACCATCCGTACTACCATCCATGACTTGGAAACTATATAAAATAGATAGATTCTTGATGAGTTTGGATTTCAGTAAGAGTGTTGCTAATCCAAACCTATATTATTACAATGTTGGTGACAAGAGACAGATTTTGATAACTTATTTAGAAATCCTTGTTGTTGGACACAAGTAATCCTTGAATTTTGAATTCGAGATGAAGAATCTAAGTATGATGCACTACTTCCTGGGACAAGAAATATGACAGACGACCAATGAGATTTTCCTGAGTCAAGGAAAATATACAATAAAAATATTAAAGAGGTTCAGTATGACAGAATGCAAAAACCACCATGATGGATTGATCATGATTCAGATGAGACTAATCCACAACTGATTGGATCACTGATGTATTTGGTTAACACCAAACTTCATTCATGCCATGTAGTGAATGTGCTTATTCATTTCATGGGTCAACCAAGAGAGACTCGCTAGACAACAACAAAAACGTGTATGGAGATATATATGAGGCACAGTTGGATATGGCCTAAGATATGCCTCCAGTGTGAACTTGAGTTTGTAATACATGTTGATTCAGATTGAGTAGAAAGTACAAGTGGACTAGAAGAACACATATGGTTGTTGTTGTACCATGAAGGTTTTCATGGGTTCCTTATGCAACAGGAAACAAAACTCTATGGCCTTGAGTACCATAGAGGCAAATTATATAGCATCAAGAGTGAGAATAAATGTGGTTTCACAAGCTTATGACAGATTTACTTGACCATGAGATAGATCCTATGATGATAACCAAGAGTCATGTATAAATCTTCTTGAGAACCCATTTTTTCATGATGAATCGGAACAAGATGAGATGCAATATTCTTATATCAGATATATGATATAGAGGAAAATCGTGCACATGGAGTACCTTCCTACACATGAGTAGATTGTATACATCTTCACCCAACTAACTTGGTGAAGAATGCTTCCCTAGTTGAGAGGGAGTATTGATGACTCCAACCAAGACAAAATTCAGAGTACATTCATGTGAGACTTGTCATGATGAAGAATGCATCCCTAGCTGAGAGGGAGTGTTGATGATTTCAGCTATGTGAGACATTCTCTAGCTTACAAACCTGTGAGATGTGGATCATTGCAGCCATGTGAAATATTCTCTAGCTAACAAACCTAAGAGAAATCCCCTGAAGAGGGTGTGTAGGTCGTATATAAGATAGAGCTAGAACATAGAGGTGACCTCCTCCATTCAGATATTTGAGAAGAAATCTAGATGATTATCCTGTGGGAAAGGAGATATGATGATTTGGATGTGCTTGTGGTTAAGCACAAGGTGATTTTCTGAAACCCCAAATTGTTGGGTGCATCGTCATGAGAACAAAAATGAAGATGATGTATTAGCCTCCTCTAAGCAACAGATTTGACGAGAAACTCCAAATGAATCTTCTGTGTGATGCAGTGGGAAAAAAGATATGTTGAGTGGACGTGTATGTGGACGAGCACATGTGAACGTGTGAAGAATTGGTTCCTATGTGTAATGCAGTGAGCTAGAGATATGGACATCTATATGGATGTGCCCCTAGTGGATGAGAACTAGTGGGTGTATCATATCCCTTGCTATATTGTTCAAGAGTTAGACCTTCATGTAACCCTAATTGTAATTTAAAGGGTACAGGTCGGCCCCACCTTAATGTGGCTGGTCATTAATATAAAATATAATTAAACTAGTTAATATTAATTATATTATAAGCTAGTGAGTTCGTCCTTGTTGTGCCAACATACACTTATGTTGACAGGTTCAATTTAGTATAAGTAAAGATAAATTCCCCATTGAGGAATCATATCTTTCAAGTGAGTTTGGAAATTTCAGCAAGTATACCTTCTTGGGAAAAGTGCGCACCTCTCTTGGGCGCTATTCTTCTAGGGTTTGAGCACCCTCTTGTGTGCTAGGTTTTATCTTGGTGGTGAAGGTATTTCTCTTGAAGATTATAGAAAAGGATTTGGTTGGGTTTTCTTCCCTTGTTGAGAAGGGTTTCCCAGGATACTTCTTTTGTTCTTGTGCATGATGCTTCTTCTTGTGATCTTGATTGCTGCAACATTTATGGTTATGGTTAAAAGCTAAAAATGGAATGAAATTCATGATTAACCTTGACTATTGAAAAATCAAAAGGCATAAAGGTGGGTTACAACAGATATACTAAATTGATGGATTATGTCGGACCCTACTACAATTATAGATATCGGATGTGGTTTGTCCAATATACACACATTATGCGCATATACAGAGTGTCTGCAATTATTTATAGCTAAAAGACAATAATCAAAATAAAGGATTGAGTATGTACATTGACGAAAGGACAAAATCATCATGGAATATTGCAGGGTTTATAAATAGTACACAACCTAGGTCTACAAATAAACAACCCAATTGCATATTTGAGGGGTGTGAAGGAAACCATGTTTTCGAATGTGCCATAAAATAAATAGTTGTAGGGGAAGATTTGTTGATCAATTACAATTTGAATCGAATAGATACAAACACTGTAACTATAGGAGTGGTAAATATAACATTTCACCAAACCTGTAATTAATTAATATAATAACTTATGTTTTTGTTAATCAATTTTTTTTGTTAATGTTTCATTTTGATATATGCAATATAAGGAATATGTTTCATTAGATGAAACCATTTTCTAGGCAACAGGTATACCTCATTTTTAATTATGTTTTTTCAAGAGTTTATTGGTTTCATTTCGATATTAATTGTTTCAATATTTTTTTTGTAGGTTGTTGATCGGGGTAAGTCCTCGATGGATGAGATGACACCATCATTGGGGAAACATGTATACACCATTTTAAATTGTGCACATTAAATATAAGCAATGTGTTTTTTAATTATGTTTTCTTGAGAGTTTATTGGTTTAATTTTGATATTAATGTTTTCAATATTTTTGTTGTAGGTTGTGCCTGACCAGGGAAAGTCCCTGAATATATATCAGAGGAAACCATCATCTTCATAGTCTATATAAACCATAGTAATTGTACAAATTAAATGTGTTTTATTATTATGATTTTTGATGAGTCTATTGGTTTCATTTCGATATTAATGTTTTCAATATTTTTTTTGCAAGTTGTGCCTGATCGGGGCAAGTCCCCGATAGATAAGATAACACCATCCTCGGCCCAGCTGGTATAAACCATAGTAATTGTACAAAATAAATATGTTGTATTATTACGTTTTTATGATGATTCTATTGGTTTCATTTCGATATTAATATTTTTTATATTTATGTCACAGGCTATGTATCCATTAGAAGAGAAATCCATAGAAATGGATGTGGATGAGATAATGTTCCATAATGACATTGCATCATCGCTTAACCCCTTTCAGATGTTAAAGAAGTCCATAAAAAAAAATTCATAAATCCTTCGTTTGGTATTCATTCGGTCGCAAACGAAGGATATTAGAGAAAATATTGATTGTTTGACTATGAGAGCTTAGTCGTTGAATGTAAGATGTGGGATATTTAATTAGAATATAAATTCATTTATGGTTTTATATTTTCTACTAGTATATGTCATGAAATAAAATATGGCTTGTTTTTACATGCATATTTACGTCCACATAATCCTGGTGAGGGGCTTGCCTCTACTATTGATGCTACTTATGAGTCTTCACATCACGAGCATATAACCCCACATTCTTCTGAAAATGTGCCATTTGTGTCAACTGAACAGTCAGAAACACATAGCATCACACCCTAGAGGAAACATGTGGGTGCACCCTCTACTTCTTGATGCACTGTATATCATGAAGAACAGGGTCAGGGGGTCGATCCAACAGAGATTAGTATTGATATTTCTCAAGAAATATTTCACAGAGATGAGTCTTCACATCATGAGCATATAACCCCACATTCTTCTGAAAATGTGCCATTTGTGTCAACTGAACAGTCAGAAACACATAGCATCACACCCTAGAGGAAACATGTGGGTGCACCCTCTACTTCTTGATGCACTGTAGATCATGAAGAACAGGGTTAGGGGGTCGATCCAACAGAGATTAGTATTGATATTTCTCAAGAAACATTTCCTGGATCTTCCTGTTTTATTAGCATGGGAACAGTATGTTGAGCACTCAACACACCCTAAAAGCCTTATGAAATTTTATCACTTTTCGGGTACCACTTGTTTTCTTCACTGTTTGAATCAATTTCACTTTGGGAAATGGTTTATCTTTGTTTTGTTTTCATGACTCTCGTCATCAAGTCAGGTTTTTTTGAACTTGTGAAACCTCATGTCTAAAATAAATTGACACCAAAATTAAGAATCAGAAGCTAATTTTGCACCTAATGCGCTCAGGTTCGGCGTCGAAAAAAGATTCAAGTAAAGGAACCACACAGTTACAAAAATCGTCGAGCATCGATCCCCATCGATAGAAGGAAGAAGGTAGATTTGGTCTACGTAATTTATCTGCACGAAGTTTCAAGAGATAGTTGATCCCCTTCGGCATCGACAAAATACATGAATGATAGACATTCACAAAGTTGTAAAGAAGTCACCTATAGTCGATGAACGATGTGCTTTATCGGGGTCAGGAAAATCCAGAAAAGTAAAAACAATCATTTTTTTCCATGAAACGCATACCATCAATCCCCGACACATTTTCGGCATTGGGACTCTGTCAAGAGAGTCGATCTGAGAGAACTTGGGTAGGTTTATCATCGATCTTTTATCCCTGATACTTTTCGGCATCAATAAGATAGAATTGGGTTTTAGAATGTATAACTTAAAGAAATTATCGATTTCAATTAACACAAGAAAATAAATTCACCAGTCTCGAATGCCACATGTATTTACCATGTAAGGGGGTTTTAAGACCTAGTTTCATTCCAAGTCATTTTAAGGTTCCCTGGGTCCCAGTCATGCCTCCTAGTCAGATTTTCCATGTCAGCTCCATATGGCAAGATCAATCGGTGTCGAAATTTTTTTAAGGAGATATCAACGAAAATGTTTGAAGCACAATCCCGACCCCCAATCCACCAACTAAACAAGAGAAATGATGGGATGTTTGCGGCATAATATACAATCAGATTTGGACATTTAGTAGACCAGTTAATGCTCGATCCTGCATTTGTTGCTACCTCGTGCACCGATTAAACAATAACAATTTGAAATCTCTGATAGACCACATTACCACCTGCACCTGTGCCATCAACCCCCGATGAATTTAATTTTAAACATCTTTGAAGATCTGGTGGCAGATTTAATGAAACTACACTCATAACCTAAATTGAATGGTTGATGCGACAAGGTAATTTCATCCATGTTTAAATCTCTAGAATGGTTTTTGAACCAATTAATTTTGCACACAAGTTGAATAACAGAGAATCTAAAGGAGAAAAGTGAACACCTCGAGACTGTATTGACCCCCCGATTATAAAAACCAGGTTTAACAAGCTGCAGAGATATGTATTCAAGTTTTTCAATTTGTTATTCGTAATTTATATATGCATCTGGTTTTGTTGCATAATCTCTAAACTATGTTCTAGCTGCAGGAAAGATTTCACTGAGAAATCCAACCACCAGACGCTCACCAAAGGTGCCCAATATAAAATAATTTGAAACATGCAAAGGTTCTTCTCTGGGGACCGCAAGGTAGTTGGAGAACGGTCCTAGGGTGGAGCTTGTCATTAAAACATCAACAAAGAAATATTTTGTCTAGAAACTGGCCTTGGGTGATACTGAAGCAAGCACCAGATCCAAAGTAATGCTCCCACAATTGGGGGATATCTTCAATAGAATTAGCCGAGAAGAATACACATAGTATATCCCACACAATGACCCAAACATAAGATCGCTCGATGACAAGGTGTTCCCAAACATCTGATGATCGTATTTACACATGGTGGCCAACAGAAACTCGGTTTTCCCTTGCATAGAGGTTATGAAATGGATGATCAACCATATGGAAAGGAAAAAGTGCTTGATCAATGATGAGAATGGTGGGTGTGTCGGAGTTTTCCTCCCAACAGAAGTCCAAAAATACTACAAACTCAGGAACCTAGAGGAGTAGCTCAATATGGACTTCATGGTGAAGTTCTATGAATTCCATGACACCAACTAGTTGATGGCCTCATGGTGGAAGGAGGACAAGAAGTTCACTAACCGGAGCAATGGCTGCTATGGAATGATTAACTAAGGGATCCATACATATATTTGATGGCTCTCATCTACCGGCTATATGGAAAAAATGATTTCTCTAAGTTTTCAGAAGCATGGATGCCTTTGGCGTACACAGTGGAGATCTACGGGAGTAGCTTCAACTAGGGATAAATAATTTCTAAACAACTAAGCATTTGTGTACAACAGGCTCAGACGTTGAAGGAAGGGGAAGCACCCACTTTCTACATGGCCTCGTTCCTACTCGATGTCATGTGCGCAACGAATGTCTTCGATGACATGAATTTAAGATGGCATGTTGTTGATATCTCAATCCATGTCTTCTTAAGCATACTATGGGAGAACAGGTACAAAAAATATTATGCAATCACCTGTGATGAATTCATCGCCCACATTCATTTTACTATTTTCAAGAAGGAATGCCCCATATTATCCACAACAACCAAGAATATGGTAGAAAAGGTAGTTCATTGGTATTTAGATGAACGCTCAACCTACATTAGGGTGTTTGAGGCCACCAGAGCACCAAATCTCCTACCCACTCATGTTCTAGACCAGCTTGTTGTGGGATAAATCTTCATTAGACTATCCTACTGGGCTATAACGCCACATTATTCAAGGACAAGAAGTGGGTGTTCATACCCTATGAGTTCCATGTAGGGTTTTATATGGTAAAGGATATTGCTCAAGCCAAACAAGAAGGGATAAGCCAACTTGAATTCAGGTTCCCAACAGGTCGATTCCTCAAGCATGACCCCAAAGACCTAGTCCTACAACATGTTGCAGAGGTGAACAGGAAGAAGAAATTCTTGTTCAAGGGATGAGATAGGATCGGGTGAACAGGAAGAAGAAATTCCACAACAGGAAATCGACATTTCAACAGCTGATTACAAATTAAGTACCGACCCTGACCTCGATTCCTCAGTTTTGGCCAGTACCTTACCACCCAAGGAGAACAACTAGAGTTCGATCCATTGGGACATATAGAAGAGGTTCAGGAACCCAGACTTGAATAGATATACACAATCGGGATCTTGGTAAATACTCTAACTTGGGGAGAACAACAAATCCCCAAACCTGTTTGATAGGTCGTCGGTATACAAGCAATATCCTATGAATGAAAGAGGAAAACCATCATGAAGAGAACCACTAAGAAGAGGAGGCTTACGTTGGACAATTTGATCCTCATTACCACAGAGAAAAAATTGATCAACATAGAGCACACCAAGATGTCTGAGCTTATCAACGCAAGGATGGAGATCACAGATGCCACACTAGATAGAGTGAGGAAATATGAAGAGGAACTGGCCACTGCGCTAAAGGAATTGGATCATCTGCGCCATTTGGCGAAATACTATCAGGACTCCACACAGGCCACGATGTTTTTGAGAAGTGAGTTCCAATATGCCTATAGAAAATTCACAAATGAACAATACCTTTTCACTGCAGGGATAGTCAATTTCCAATAAGACACCCTTATGGCATTAGCGACCTACAAATACATGTAAATATGGTACAATAAATCCCACCAAGCAGTCGAAATAGTTGATTACATCAGCGCGGTTCAAAAGGGCGAAGACGCCGAAGTTCATGACATTCAGGTGCTAATGGATAACAACATAGATCGGATAAGGAAGGAGACTGAATACTGGGTGAAAATGGGCCAAGAAACTCGGCGGGAGATTCAATAAAAATGGGCCTATTACGAAAGGATTTGGGTCAAGATCAATCCGGAGATGAGAGACATCGGTCTCCCAAAATTTGGCTCACCTAAGGACTTTGTCAACTTGCATGACATAGTCAAACAATATGCAGAACAAGACTCAACATGGACTGTAGAGATAGAAAATGTGGTGAACATGATGCGAGGTCTAGTACAGTGGTTCATGTATCACCCAATCAAGGCTCTAATAGTATTACAATAGTTAAGTGTCAAAATAGTTAAGTATAGGGCACGAGCAGTAGAAGTAAAGGATATCCTTTTGGCCCCAACAGACCAACATAGATTCATGTATGCCAACACATGCGAGGAACTCTCTTTCAAATGGTCAAAGTATGAGAAGAGTCATCCACTTCAGTGAAACCATTTGATGACTCTTAGAAAACAGAGGGATGGAAGCACCATGTGGCGATGTTTTGTTTACTTAGCTTGCACTTTTGATAGTTATTTTTAGTTAATGATTTGTTATAAATAAGAGGATCGACCTTTTAGAAAGGGTCGATGGTTTTGGAAAAGACCCTCATTTTTTGAATTGTAAAGAACTATTTCAGAACTACCTTAATTGAGAAGTCCTATTTAGGACTAGAGACAAACTTTTGTTTTGTATCAAAGGCGTGTGTGATTGAATCTGAGGAGGAATTACTTATGACTTTATTTCATGAATGGATGATGTAATGATTAAGAGTTTCTGAATCTATTGATAAGTTAGTTGATTCAATACTTTTGAATTTTTTATCTCTAATGATGGAAAGAAAATCATTGTGTTAATGTGTGATTAATGATTAGAAATAAGGAAACTATTTTTCTTTCCATCATTTTATTGCATGTATGTTTTCTTTCGATAATTGTATCTCAGTCAATAATTGAAATACCAACAAGTTAATGTATTAGTACTAGGATTTTCACAGGTGTGAAAATATTTGTCTGCATGCTTGAGCACAAGGGTTATCCCAAGCTTAGCCTTCTTCAGTAGTTAAGATGTCCCCTTTTACCAACTGGTTTATACCAGCACACATGTTTTTATCAGACCCATCTAATAAAAGAAAATACAAAAAGAGAATGTTTAAATTGAACGAGGAACTTTCATAAGAAGATATCATGTCAATCACTATGTAAATCCCATCAATTGTTTGGTTGGATCGACAAATCTGGAGAACCATTCCACTATCAAACACTATAGAGTCTAATTGGCCCTTGGTGGTGGGTTTGGTTCATGTTTTTGAGTTAAATGGATTTAGGACCCCTCAACAGAATTGGCGCTAGAAGGAGGTCTTGAATGAATGAATGGCTAACAACATTTCTGACATAATATGTCCCATAGCCTATAGATTCAAAACATCCCACATACATTTCTATTCATTCTCAAGAAAACCCACATACACTAAGTACTCCTGAAACGAGTAACTCACCCCATCAAGAGGAAGAAAATTTATTCCCTGAAATACCTTATGCTCTTCCCCATGAGGAGTTGAACCAGTTCAAAATAATCACAATATCTTAGGCCCGACAAATTGGAGCACTACCTTTAGCTCTGTTACTTCCTCGCAGAAAACAAGTAAGCATACCAGTGTTCAACACCCCCGACTAGGTTTTTGTTCACACAGTAGAAGACCTGATATATTTTTCCCTTGCCGAGATCGAACATTTCCTCAATCTAATCCCTGAAACACCAGCTGGTAACTTCTCTGAACCCAATGATTCTGAATCAGACGAGGAAGGGTTTAACTCGGATCGCTCAACTTCGGAGTCAGACGACATGGAGGATAACAATGATAATAATGAAGAAAGGGGGAAAAAACCCCATAATAATCAACCTTTGTTGGACAGATATGCTATGGAAATCCCCAGACAAGTACATAACCTTCCCCGACATCCAAAAAAATTACTCCCTAAATTTGACCCTAAAACCTTAGGATTTCTTAAAGACCATATCAAAAAGTTCAGAGTAGCTATTAGATTGATGAATGTACAAAATGAAGATGTAGTATGCATGATTTTCCCCTATACCTTTAATAATTCATCCTCTATGTGGTATTTTAACTTTCCTATAGGGTCCATAACTAGTTGGACAAAGTTTCAAAAGGATTTTTTAGACAAATTTGTAGGAGAAACCACTACGGGAGCTTTGATGGTTGAATTGTTCATTGTCGCCATGAGTTCAAAAGAGAAGGTTAAAGACTTCAATCAACAATTCACCACTATCCTGAGCAAATTCCAACCCAAATCTAAACCCACTCAGAAGTTGCAAATCGAAGTATATTCTAATGCTCTCCCTACTTCTATTTCCATGTTTGTAAAAAGGGCCGCCAAACCAACCCTAGCTGAGAATTTTGAGGAATCCAAAACAATTGAATTCCAAATGAAGGGATGTAAATAGGACCATGTCTCATTAGTTAATAAGGAATCTCAACCTCCACCCAAGAGAGGACTCTTTTTGACCAGATCCCCAGGGAAACAATTAGAACAAGGGCCTGAAAAAGGAAGTGGAGACATAGAGTGCCTACAACGGATGATAAAGAAGTTGTCAAACGAAATCATAGATATGAAAAGAAGTGAAGGGGAAGGAATCTAAGGCCAAAGGCCCTATAAACCCTTTTTTAAAAGAAATCCACCATTCAAAGCAATTGAACCTCCCCCAGCCAACTTAAACATCGACCTAGGAAATGTAGCATCTGACTCTTTATGTACCTATCACCAAGAGAAACATTCTGAAAGAGATTGTCCACAATGGGTTCACACCATGAATTTGATGGCCAATTGGTTCCTAGACGAAGTTTCCCTTACCAAACAATCAAGTGGATCAGTGATGAATATTGATGATCAGGAAGAAGTTGACCCACTGGAAGAAACAACCATGTTGTTGTGGGACACTAACTTGTTGATGCCTTCTAATGATCTATTTGAGGTTCAAGAACCACCCACAGAGGTCTTGGCTGTGAAAACCTGAAGTAGGGGTTAGCCAGTCTCAAATGACCTTACCATTTCCCACACTTCAAAATGGAAAAAAACTTTTGATCACCTGAAAGAATCTTTTGTCTCCCAAAGAAATCCTATAAACATCCATACATGAGAATCGCCCAAGCTAGACTACAACATAGTAGAATATTTTAAAAAATTGAAGGAAAATATATTGGTCATGGAAATGTGTAGGATTCCCTAGCAAAAGGACTTTATGTTATAAGACTTGAAGTCAATAGAAACTCCTATAACAATCACTAACCAAGGAGAAAATCCATCCCTCATGGATCTAAGAAATAAACCAACTATAAACTCTTGCTCTAACGATAAAAAAAGGAAATCCTTTTGTCCCATGGTTCCTCTTGACATTTGAAGTCTTCAACAGAAACCTCCACAATGGGTTGGTTGACTCAAGGGAATCCTCTAATGTTATGCCATTATCTATCTGCAAGAAATTAAACGTATTCCCTCTCAAAAGTGATAAACATGTGATACAACTGGACAAAATCCAGGTGAAAGTTATGGGAGAACTCAAGGATGTCATGATCAGAATGGAAACACACTCGAAATTTGTTCAAGTAATCCACATCATTGTAGTAGATATACCAGAGGATTGTGTATTTCTACTTAGTCGATATTGGTCTAAGAAGTTGAATGGATACTTTAGCACAGACTGGGCTCACCTTTATTTTCCATTAAAGGGACATGTGAACGTGATTAGGATCGATAGGGAAAGGTATCTCAAACACATTGTCACCGATTTAGAATCCCTTAATGAACCCTCTTCGAAATATTTCCTTGTGCTAGGAAAATACTCCTGCAACTCTGATTTCGGTAATTTCTCCCCTCTCTCATATGATGTTCCTCTAACTCAAAACTCTGAAATAATTTTTCAAGAAAATGTACCGATGACGGAGAAAGAAACCCTCTTCTGTCAAGAACCTCTGTTGGAAACCATGGAGCAAATTGGTGGAGAGGAAGAATTCAGTAAGCATGGAAACGTTTATGATCCTCGCTCGCAAGTATGGAACTTTTACTTTGATGGGTATAAATCACAAGAAGGGTCAGGAGCGGGGTGTATCCTCATTGATCCAAAGGGGAAACGAAATTTCCTGTCCTGCAGAATAGAATTTGAATTCACTAATAACACCACCGAGTATGAAGATTTTCTACAAGGGCTGAAGAAATCCATATACTTAAACGTTAAAAAACTAAATGTTTTTGGAGACTCTGAAATCATCGTTAGGCAAGTAAGGAATACTATACATTACAACTTTCCCCACCTGAGGAATTATCAACAGAAGTGCATAGGTTAATAGAACATTTTGAAGACTTCAACAATACAGTGATTCCTAGAAAAAAGAATACTCTTGTTGATTCCCTGTCCACTGCCTCCTCGAGGTTATACCATTTAGAAGACTACGAATCCTTTTGGTTCACTGTGGAGATACTCTACAAACCATCAGTGCCCAATAATATTTCTCATTGGAAGGTCTTTGAAGGAGATGAACAGATCATAAAATTCTTAACCAATTAGGAAAATTTTAAAGACCTATCTATTGACGATGAAACATTCCAAGAGAAACTAGTAGAAACCAATCCCCATGAACAAAAAGGGGAAACAGATCACTCAACTGACAAACTAAGGGTTCACATGATACCAAGAGGGGTAGCCAACTTAGAGAACCTATTTGACTTGAGGGAAATATTTAAAGGGTCAACAAACACAAATACAGGGAGTTCATGTCCCATGTACGAGACTGTAAACCCAAGAACCCTGAAAAGTCGTAAAAATATAAATCTAGCCAAGACAATGTCTAAAGAAGAAAGGAAGGCCTATCTCAAACTTTTCAGAAAATATCAAGATTCTTTTGCATGGTCCAACCGATATATGAAAATTTATGATACTCACATTATCCAACACACAATCCTATTAAAACCCAGAGTAAAACCCTTCCAATAGAAGCTCTGGAAGTACCACCCATCCCTGGAGCCTCTCATGTGTTAGGAATTAAAGAAATTATTAGATGCTAAAATTATCTTTCAAGTTAGATACTTTGCCTAGGTAGAAAATTTGGTTCCTATCAGGAAAAAGTCTGGAGAGATATGCTTGTGTGTGGATTTCAAAAACCTCAACAGAGCATCCGAAAAGGACAACTACTCAGTCCCATCGATGGAGCAACTCTTGTAGAATGTTTACGGTTCTAAGGTTTTTTCCCTGCTGGATGGTTTTTCAGGTTATAACAAAGTTCTAGTTTCAGAGGAACACTGATTGAAAACTACCTTTCGAACCAATTGGGGAACCTTTTATTATAAATGCATTCCCTTTGGGTTAATCAATGCAGGGGAAAACTTCCAAAGGGCCATGGATGTAGCATTTCACAGACTAATCAACAAATGTGTAGTAGTTTATTTGTATGAAATGACTGTGTATTCAAAGAATAGAGAAGATAACAACCAACACCTAACGCAGATTTTCAAAAGGTGTAGGAAATACGGCATATCTTTAAACCCTAAGAAAACTATATTTGGTGTTGAGGAAGGGAAACTAACTACTATGCCATATTATATCTCAAGAAGGAATTTGCATAGACCCAGAATGAATTAAGGAAATATCTCAGCTTCCCTTACCCCACAACAAAAAGGCTATGCAATCCTTCTTTGGGAAAATCAATTTTGTGAGGAATTTCACCCCCTATTTCACTGAAACTATCAAACCCTTACAAAAAATGATCAGAAAATATGTTGAATTTAAGTGGGACGACGAATGAAAAAGTTCTTTCAGCAATATTAAGACTGCAATATCTCAATCTCCAGTGTTAGTCCTGACTTTAGCAGAGATGTTTTCCTCTATACTTTTGACTCCGACCAATCATTAGTGGTAGTATTGAATCAGAAGGATGATGACAACAATGAGGTGTCGATCTCATTTATGAGCACTAATATTCAAGGTGTCGAACTAAATTACCCTACTATATACAAGCAGGCTTATGTGGTGTACAAGGCAGTGAAAAATTTCAGATCTTACATCCTAAAAAAACACACCAAAGTCATTGTGCCTCATCCTACAGTCTTATCCCTATTCACTTTGTAGGAGATGGGGGAAAGAAGAGGAAATTGGATGGCAGTGGTCCAAGAATTTGATCTAGATATAAAACCTACCAAATTGGTTAAAGGACAAGGATTGTGTAAACTATTCGTTGAAGATCAGGACCAAGTAAATCAAGACCCCGGGTGGGAGAATGAATTGGCGTTATGGTGATGTAAATCTTTATATGTTCCCCCAAGGAAGGAGTCTTGGTATGGGAAACTAATGTATCTCTTGCATCATGATACTTTCCCAGAAAACCTAAACCCCAACGAAAGGAGAGCTCTTAGACTAAAACCGGCACAATATCGCCTCATAAATTTGGTGCTCTTCCACATTAATTATGATGGGGTAATTTTAAGATGTCTCGAACGTGAAGATGTAGACAAGGTTCCGAAGGAGCTCCATGATGGTCCTACAAGTGGAAAATTTGCAGGGAATACCACCACTCACAATATACTAAGAGTCGACTATTATTGGCCTATTATGTTTAGAGATGCTCACACATACGCTAGGAACTGTAAAACTTGTCAAATCAGTGCAGGGAGGGAAAAGAGAGTAGTTGTCCCACTCCAACCTGTGGCTATCTCCAGAACATTTGAGCAATGGGGGTTAGATTTCATAGGAGAAATTATACCAAGTTCTTCAAGACAAAATATATACATACTGACTTACATAGACTATTTCACGAAATGCATAGAGGTCGTCCCTTTGACTCATGTAAACAAAAAGGTGTTAATCCAATTCATAGAACAACGACTGATCACAAGGTTTAGTATGACTTATGTTCTTGTTTTTTATAATTTCTCTTACTTTTATTCCACCCTACTAATAGATTTTTCTATAGACATAGGAATCATAATTAGATACTCTGCAAACTATTATCCATAGGGGAATGGAGTGGGAAAATTAACCAATAAGAACCTAGTGAGGATATTAAAGAAAATAGTTGTAGACAACCAAGAAATTGGCATAGTTCACTTCATAATTCCTTATGGGCCGATAGAGTAACACCCAAGGAATCTATAGGGAATTCCCCATACTTTCAGGTATACAGACAAGAGGCCATTCTCCCGAATGGACTATATATTCCATCTCTTCAGCTTGCTCAGGGTTCTAGAGGACAACTCCCATTGGTTATTCAACAAAGAATTGATACCCTCCTCATTTTGGAAGAAGAAAGGGAGGAAGGAAAATCAAAGTTCATTTCTCATCAACAGGTAGTTAAAAGGTGGTTTGACAAGCATAAGGCCAAAGCGAATAATTTTGAAGTAGGACACTTAGTCCTAAAATGGGATAAAGTGAACGAGTCGAAGGGAAAACATTCAAAGTTTAAAAATATATGGCTCAGCTCTTTTCAGGTAGTCGTGAAACTTGGGGCAGGCACGTATCGGTTGCAAAATCTAAGGGATGATCCTAACGCCCTCACGATGAATGGCCAATCCCTAAAGCAATATTTTTGTTAAAAAATAAAATGTGTATGTAGGTTGATTGTGGAATCCTTTATTTCTATTTTCTCTTTTGTAGTATTTTTTGCACTTTGAAGATTGTGTTCCAAAAGGCATTGGTTGACCTTAATTCATATGGTATAGAAAACTATGTTCCCGACTCATGCTTACATACAACACAAGAAACATTGGGTGAATTTTTGTTGTCTTAAAAGAATTCTACATCTAACCTTTGAAAATAAACAACCTTGGCAAGTGATGAAGTGTTCGCCTGGTGGTCTGGTAAAACCAAAAGGGAAATATGGTAAGCTGGAAAGGACTACATGTAACTCAAGACAGAGCTAGTAAAATTTCACCTTAACCATCTCATCTTGCATATAGCAGACATCCTCCTCTCCCACTCGCTCAGGGCATCTATGTCATAAATAAATCAATTATATCAAATGAGTGAAAAGTAGGAGAGGGTATGCAGATAACTCCGTTGGGGGTATGGATGCTCACTAGAAGCAGAGCAAGGTCTGTGATGTTGAGGTGACTCCATCGGAGCTATGGACCCTCGCTGGAAGAGGAGCAACACCACAACAAGTGAATGATGATAAATAAAAGGCCTGGTGCCAATTAACTCTTTAATTGATTCTTGTCAAAAGGGGGTGTGGGTCATGGTTAAATGGAACGAAGGTGGAACAAAGGTTGAAACCCCACAGGCAGGCCCAGATTCAGGAACCAGGGAAATTTCAAATGCAAGGATAGAAGAGACTCTGATGAAAGAAAAAAAAATAGTTAAGTTCTTAACCAACTTCTGCATCAGCTAATCCTAGGGAAGGAACAAAGATTCTGATTTCGCCCAGTAAGTCACCATTCGTTGAGCACTCAACACACCCTAAAAGCCTTATGAAATTTTATCACTTTTTGGGTACCACTTGTTTTCTTCACTGTCTGAATCAATTTCACTTTGGGAAATGGTTTATATTTGTTTTATTTTCATGACTTTATCATCAAGTCAGGTTTGTTTGAACTTGTGAAACATCATGTCTAAAATACATTGAAAACCAAATTAAGAATTGACAACTAATACTGTACCTAATGCACTCAGGTTCTGCGTCAAAAAAAAGATTCAAGAAAGTAAAGGAACCACACAGTTACAACAATCGTTGAGCATTCATCCCCATCGGCATTGGGAGAAGGTGGATTTGGTATGTGTAAGTTATTCGCATGAAGTTTAAAGAGATAGTCGATCCCCTTCGACATTAGAAAAATACAAGAAGGATAGGCATTCACAAAATTGTAAAGAAGTCATGGATAGATGATGACCAATGTGCTTTATTGGGGTCGGGGAAATCCAGAAAATTTAAAACAATTGTTTTTGTCCATGATAAGCATATCATCGATCATCGATCCCCGACGCATTTTCGGCATCAGGACTTTGTCGAGAGAGTCGATCCGAGAGAACTTGGGTAGGTTTATCATCGATCACCGATCCTTGATACTTTTCATCATTGGAAATATAGGATTGGGTTTTAGAATGTATAGCTTAAATAAATTACCTATTCCGATTAACACGAGAAAATAAAGCCACCGGTCTCGAATGCCACATATATTTACCACGTAAAGGGGTTGTATGACGTAGTTTTGTCCCTAGTCATTTTAAGGTTCCCTGGGTCTCAGTCATGCCTCCTAGTCAGATTTTCCACATCATCTCCATATGGCAATATTGATCGCGTCAAAACGTTTGCAAGGAGATATCAATGAAAATGTTTGAAGCACAATCCCGACCATCGATCCACCAACTGAACAAGAGAAATAGTGGGATGTTTGTGGCATAAGATACGATCAGATTTGGACATTTAATAGACCAATTAATGCCTAATCCTGCATTTGTTTCTACCTCATGTGCATATTAAACAATAACAATTTGAAATTGTCGATAGATCACATTAAAACTTGCACCTGTGCCATCAACCCACATTGAATTTAATTTTAAAAATCTTTGAAGATCTGGTGGAAGATTTAATGAAATTACACTCATAACTTGAATTGAATGGTTGAGGTGACAAAGTAAGTTCATCCCTGTTTAAATCTCTAGAACGATTTTTGAACCAGTTCATTTTGTGCACAAGTTGAATTCCAGAGCATCTAAAGGAGCAAAGTGAACTCCTCGAGACTGTACTGACCCCCCGATTATCAAAAAAAGGTTTAACAAGATGCAGAGGTATGTATTCAAGTTTTTCAATTCGTTGGTCATAATTTATATATGCATCTGGTTTTCTTTCACAGTCTCTAAACTATGTTCTAGCTACAAGAAAGATGTCATCGAGAAATCCAACCACTAGACGCTCGTTGAGGGCACCCAAGATAAAAGAAGTTGAAATAGGTGAAGGTTCTTCTCCGTGTACCATGAGGAAGTTGGAGTATGCTCCCAAGGCAGAGCCTGTCATTAAAACATCAACAAAGAAAGATTTTGTCCATCCTCCAACCTTCACTGATACTGAAGAAATCATAACATCCAATGTAATGCTCTCACAATGGGGGGATCTCTTAAACAGAATTAGTTGAGAAGAATACCCAGAGTATATCCCACACAATGACCCAGATGTAAGGGATCTCGATGACCAGGTGTTCTCGAACATCTGACGGTCATATTTACACATGGTCATTAGAAGAACCCCAGTTTTCCCTTGCATAGAGGTTATGAAATGGATGATTGACCATACATATGGGTAGAAGTGATTGATAAATGATGAGAATGGAGGGTGTGTTGGATTTTTCCTCCCAACAAAAGTCCAGAAATACTACAAACTCAGGGACCCAGAGGAGTGACTCAACACAGACTTCATGGTGAAGTTCTATGAATTCTATGAAACCAGCCAATTGATTGCCTCATGGTGGAAGGAGGAAAATAATTTCACTAACTCGAGCAATGGCTAGTATGGAATGATTAACCTGAGGGAGCCATACATATATTTGATGGCTCTCATCTGTCATCTATATGGAGAAAAGGACTACTCCAAGTTTTTGGAAGCATGGATTCCTTTGGTGTACATAATGGCGATCTTCAGGAGCAGCTTCAACTGGGGAGCAATAATTTCTAAAAAATTGATCATTTGTTTACAACAGGCTCAGATACCAAAGGAAGGGGAAGCACCCACTTTCTACATGGCCTCGTATCTCCTCTATGTCATGTGCGCAAGGAATGTCTTCATCGGCATGAATTTAACCTGGCATGTTGTTGAGCTCCTGGTCCATGTCTACTTCAACATACTATGGGAGAACATGTACAAAAAATCTTACACACTCATATGTGATGAATTCATCACCCACATTCATTTTATTATTGTCAAGAAGGGATGCCCTAGATTATCCGCAGCAGCCAAGAAGATGGTAGCAAAGGTAGGTCATTGGTATTTATATGAACTCTCAACATACATCAGGGTGTTCGGGGCCATCGGAGCACCACATATCCTACCTTCTCATGTCCCAGACTAGCTCATTGTGGGAGAAATATGATATCAGACTATCCTACAGGGCTATAACACCACATTAGTCAAGGAAAAGAAGCGAGCGTTCATACCCTACAGGTTCCATGTAGGGTTTTATCTAGTAAAGGATATTTCTCAAGCCAAACAAGAAGGGTTGAGCCAACTTTAATTCAAGTTCCCGACAGGCTGATTTCGCAAGCTCGACCCCAAAGGCCCAGTCCTCCAACATGTTGCACAGGTATCATCATGTTGGTCATAATATCATGATAAGTTTGAGGACAAAATTTTCACAGCGTGGGCTTAGAACTGGGATGAGGTGGTGTAGAGAATGGCCAACCCAAGGCCATGAGAATGGATGAATAGGTAGAAAAAATAGAGCAGTCTGCTCAAGAGGCCCTCAAATCCAGGGAAGAAATCAGAGTGATGAAGACAACAGAGGCACATAGGAGGGGATTACTCTTTCTATAAAGGGTGAAAAAAATCATTGATCAATTGAAAAATGACCCTAATCTTATAGAGATGACGATGATTCTCGTTGATAACCCGATTGAAATCTGAGGGGAACCAAGTGGCCTAGAGCTAGTGCGACTTGAGGAAATCACCGGGTCAGAAAACCCTAAAGTTCCACCATCACAGATCAGATCACCTAGGGAAATTATGACCTAGCCTTAGATAACAAGGACATCAAGAAGAACAAGTGTACCAAATCCCTTGTTCAATTTGATAACCATATAAGATGATGAGGAAAGTTCATAGGTGTCCCCGGTCACTCCAGTGCAGATCACAGAGGAGAAAGAACCTAAGAGAGCATCCACCCTAGGTCCCGATGCTCCAATTCAAAGTCGTTCATAGAGAAATAATGAGGTATAAAGTGCCTTAGATGTTGAGCCACTCAACATACCAGAAACCCCAATTGATAGCTCGAGGGATGAGCTAGGATTGGGTGAAGAGGAACCCCAATTGACATTTCAACAAATGATTACCAAGTAAGTACCGAACCTGCCCCCGATTCCTCAGTTTTGGTCATTTTTGGCTAGTACCTTACCACCCGAGGAGAAACAACTAGAGGCCAAGCCATCGGGACATACAAAATAGGTTCAGGAACCCAGCCTTGAATAGATATACACAATCGGGAGACTGGGAAATACTTTAACTTGGGAAGAACAACAAATCCCTGAACCTATTGATGAGTTCATCGATATACAATCAATCACCTACAATCGAAAGAGGAAAGACATCATGAAGAGAACCACTAATAAGAGGAGGCTTACATTGGACTATTCGATCCTCATCACCACAGAGGAAAAATTGATCAGCACAAAGCATGCCAAGACCTCTAAGCTTGTCAGTGCAATGATGGCGATCATAGATGTCACCCTAGATAGAGTGAGGAAATATGAAGAGGAATTGTCTTTTGTGCTAAAGGAATTGGAGCATATGCACCATTTGGAAAAATACTATCAAGACTCCACACAGGCCACGGTGTTTTTGAGAAGTGAGTTACAATATTCCTATAAAAAAATCACAAATGAACGACACCTTTTCACTGCAGTGATAGTCGACTTCCAAGAAGACACCCTTATGGCGTTAGCGACCTAAAAATACGTGGAAATATGGTACGAGAAAGCCCACCAAGCATTGGAAAGAATTGATTACATCATCATGGTTCAAAAGGGTTAAGACACCAAAGAGAATGACATTTGGGTGCTAAGGGAAAACAACATATATTGGATAAGGAAGGCAGTCGAATACTGGGTGCAAATGGCCCAAGAACCTCAGCGAGAGATTCAATAAAAATGGGTCGATTGCGAAAGGAGGTAGTTCAATATCAATCGGGAGATGAGAGACATCAATATCCTAGAATTTGGCTCACCCAAGGACTTTGTCGACTTGCATGACATAGTCAAACAATATGTAGAGCAAGACTCGGCATGAACTGCAGAGATAGAAAAGGTGGCGAACATGGCACCAGGTCAAGCACAGTGGTTCATGGAGCACCTGATCAAGGCTCAAACAGTATTACAACAGTTAAGTGTCAAAATAGTTAAGTATTGGGAACAAGCAGTAGAAGTAAAGGAGATCCTTTCGGCCCTGATGGACCAAAATAGATCCTCGTATGCCAACACATGCGAGGAACTCTTCGTCAAATGGTTAGAGTATGAGAAGATTCATCCACTTCAGTGAAACCATTTGATGACTCTTAGAAAACTGAGGGATGGAAGAACCATGTGGCAATGTTTTGTTTACGTAGCTTGCACTTTTGATATTTATTTTTAGTTAATAATTTGTTATAAATAAGAGGATTGACCTTTTAGAAAGGGTCGATGTTTTTGGAAAAGACCCTCATTTTTGGAATTGTAAAGAACTATTTCGGAACTACCTTAATTGAGAAGCCCTATTTAGGACCGGAGACAAACTTTTGTTTTGCATCAAAGGTGTGTGCGATTGGATCTGAGGAGGAATTACTTCTGAATTTACTTCATGAATGGATGTTGTAATGAGTAAGAGTTCATGAATCTATTGATAAGTTATCCGATTCAATATTTTTGTAGTTATTGTCTCTAATGATGGAAAGAAAATCATTGTGTTAATGTGTGATTAATGATTACAGCTAAGGAAATTATTTTTCTTTCCATTATTTTATTGCATGTATGTTTTCTTTCGATAATTGTATCTCAATCAATAATTGAAATACCAGCAAGTTAATGTATTAGTACTAGGCTTGTCACAGGTGTGAAAATATTTGTATGCATGCTTGAGCATAAGGGTTATCCCAAGCTCAACCTTCTTCAATAGTTAATATTTCCCCTTTGTGTTGATACTAAGAGGGGGGTGAATCAGTATCAAGTACAATTTAAAACCTTTTTCAAATTATACTTAAACCATTCAACTATATCTAATGAGCAATGAACAATAGTATAAGAGTTACACCATGCACAATATATGAGAAATAATCAATAGTTATTGTTCAAGGGAAGTAATGAGTTCTAGAGGTAGCTACAGCTTCCAAATGTAAAGGGAGGGATAAACCTCCAAGAGGAAGATACAATCCTCCAATATCAAGAAATATTTGAACTCTCCATCCTTTCCCCTTCCTTCCACCCAAGAATATATGAGATATAATAAAACTTTATGTTAAATCATCACCATCAACCAATCATCACATAGAACCCGATCATGCTTCCTGGGACTTCTTCAATTTCTACAATTCTTCAATTCTTGGAGTACTCTGATCCTATAGATAATATTACTCAACGTATTCTCTGAAACTCTTCCAATTTTCACTGCTTGAATCCTCCCCAAAAAGAGGTTATAGAAAGAATGGTAGACTTTATTCAATTCTGGTCTATTGAGGAGAGTGAACTTTCACAGAATGCCCCACGCTCAATAATTAACATCCAATTCTGAAGCTCACACACAAGAAACTACAGTCCGTACTCTTTCCAATGAAATTCATCCCACTTCATTTGGATTCTCTATGAATAATGTTTTACCCGGAACACCTGTTTATTGACTAGCTTCAAGACTAGTCACAAACCCTATCTTCCACAGAGTGTATCTCCATAATTATAGCGAATCAAGAGCTTATTTTTTTACCAGAGGTACCTTGATATGTCTTCTAAATACCATAGCGATTTCACCATTTGAATCATTCTAGAAAAACATTTATAGCAAAAATTGTAAGATGACCTGAAAATAACATACCTTAAAACACATCACCAAAAGACTTCATCCTCCCTTGAAATCCGGCCTTCTTTTCTTCTTATTTCCTCTAAAATTTGACTTGTCTAAAACAAATGTATAATGATGTTTATTTATACCATTTATGTCACTTCCTTTTAATATTAGGGCTGACCGGACACTTTCTTATTTTGTAATTCTTTTATTTAATTATCTTCAGGGCCTACATGTACTTCCTTCTTCAATTCACTTTGTCATCTTCAAAAATTCATTTCTCCTCAACCATGAGGATCCATGTGACATACCACATACCACCATAAACAACATGATGTATACTATCCATCCATGGGTGTTGTATCTGCATGTGCATTTTCCTTCATGTCCAAATACCTTCATCAATCTTGCGGTCAAAAACCCATGACTAGGGTTGACATCAATGACAACAACCAATCTTCCAACAATCTCCCCCTTTGTCATTGATGGAAACACTCATGCTCCCCCTATCATCATGATCCCAATTTCTCTCCCCCTTTGACATCAATGGAAAATGGTATCGCTTCTCCCCTTGAGTTTAATGGCAAAAGGTAACCTTCTTCTTTGGGGTTGCTCCCCCTAAACATGTGGCACTCAATAATACTTCATGCTTATTTTTGGTCTTTGGGACTTTTTCTTCCTTAGAATCCTTTTTTGTGGCTTCTATCTTCTCTCTCTTCTTCATGTCTAGGATGTATATGTTGTTCGGTCTTCTTGTTGCAGTTGCAACCAATATTCCTGAGTTATTTTCTCTAATTTTACATTTTCGGGAGTCAAACGTAAGAGTGTATCCTTGATCACATATTTTGTTGACACTGAGGAGATTATGCTTCAAATATTCAACCAATAGGGCTTTTCCTGTGTTTACATTTTCACTTCCAAGATTTACAGCTCCTTTTCCAAGTATTTAGGTAGATGAGTCATCTCCAAATTCAACATTTCCACCCTTTTTCTTCAAGATGACAAATTTTCTTTGATCTCCGGTCATAAGAGATGAGCAGCCATTGTCTATGAACCATTCATCTTCCTCTTTGCATTCTTTAGCGACTAATGCTATTCAACAATTTTCATTGTGTGGAATTTCTTTCCTTTTCCATGTTGTAGTTGGTATGCAAACATTTGGCATATGATTATCTTCCTTCATCTCTCTGCAATCTCGTGCTTTGTGACCAAGATTATTGCACTTGTAACATACAATATTTTGATCCATTA
>ML786551.1:116588-140831 GCA_009831015.1 Picea engelmannii | reverse complement strand
ACCTGGGCGTAAGTGATCTTCTTTGTGGTGTGGTCCATCTGGGTTCACAATCTATTCTTCTGTAGTTTCCTTCATAAGGATTTCTTTCATACCTAATGGGAGAGGATCTTCTTGATGTCTCATTCCTTTTGAATTCTAGTTTTCTATCTTGTTGTTCAACTTGTTCTGGAGTGTTGGTTTCATCATTTTCAACTTCCTTCTCTTGTTTTGTTGTCTTCAAACTGTCATTGTATCCTTGTCTTGTCTTGTCGTTTGGAGATCTTTGACTGCTAAGGATCTCATCTAATTTTTCAGTGCTTTTTTCGAACTTCTTCAACTTTTTTGTTGTCAATAGTAGCTCCCCTTTTTTGTGATCCAATTATGCTTTCAATTTCTCATAATATTCTAATTGTTCCTTCAAGCTATTAATGGTTTTTTCAAGCTTGTAATTCTCTTCTTCACAACTACTCAATTCACCTTTTAGTATTATGTTTGTGTTTCTAAGCTTGTTATTTTCAGTTTCAACATGCTTCAACTTTTCAAGATCCTCATCTTCTTGTTCACTCTCTGCATTGTCTTTGTATCCCCAAAAGGAATCAAGGTTGGTTTCTTCATCTGAATCTTGTTCACAAATGATTTCTTCTTCTTTAGAGTTCTTATGATCATCATCCTGGGTTTCTTGGGTTATGAAGAGGACTTCTCCTCCATCATTATCTTCTTCATCACTCTCATTTAAGGAGATGTCATCATCCTTGGAGTAGAATCTCTTTTTATTGTTGAGACTTCTCTTTTTATAGTAACAGTTTTCAACAATATGTCCTATTCTACCACAATTAAAGCATTTGAGAGGAGACTTACCTTTGTATCTTCCACTTCCTTTCTAGAACCTTCTTATGAAATTTGATATTTCTTCATCAAGGCCATTATCCTTGTCTTTTGTCTTCTTTATGGCTTTAAAGGCTACTTCATTGTTTGTCTAGTCACTTTTTGTACCTATTCTCATTTCATATGCCATAAGAGTCCCATTTAATTCATCCATTGTCATTTTGGTCAAGTCCCTAGTTTCTTCAATGGCGGAGACCTTAACATCATACTTCAAGAGAAGTGATCTCAACACTTTTTGTAAACCAACGATTCATCGAGCTCTTCACATAATCCTCTGATAGAATTAACAACTTCATCAACTCTAAGAATATAAGTTGCAATATCTTCCTTTTCATTCATCTTCAAATTTTCAAATTCTGCTCTATGTTGTTGAAGCTTGACCTGCTTAACTTTTGGATCACCTTTGCAGATATTCTTGAGTTTGTCCCATACCTCTTTAGCAGTTCTACATCCCATCACTTTTCTAGCAATGGTTGGTGCTAATATTGCTAGAATAACATGTCTGGATTTTGAATTGCAACTCATAATCTTCTTCTCATTTGGATCGGTTGGAGCATTATTTGGGATTACATAGCCATTTACAACTGAGTACCAAATGTCTACTACCAAATCTGTTAGGTATGTTTTCACTCTATCACTCCAGTATGCATAATTTTTTCCATCAAATTTTTGAATCCCATTTGAAATGTGCTCATGGTCATCCATCTCTGCTCAGGCTTTTCCTTCCAATGGTTAAACTATTCTGAAGGCAACCTTCTCTGATACCAATTGTTGATACTGAGAGGGGGGTGAATTAGTATCAAGTAAAATTTAAAACCTTTTTCAACTTATACTTAAACCATTCAACTATATCTAATGAGAAATGAACAATAGTATAAGAGTTACACCAATACACCATGCACAATATATGAGAAATAATCAATAGTTATTGTTCAAGGGAAGTAATGACTTCCAGAGGTAGTTATAGCTTCCAAATGTAAAGGGAGGGATAAACCTCCAAGAGGAAGATACAATCCTCCAATATCAAGAGAGAGTTGAACTCTCCATCCTTTCCCCTTCCTTCTACCCACGAATATATGAGAGATAATAAAACTTTACATTAAATCATCACCATCAACCAATCATCACATAGAACCTGATAATGCTTCCTGAGACTTCTTCAATTTCTGCAATTCTTCAATTCTTAGAGTACTCTGATCCTATAGATAATATTACTCAATGTATTCTTTGAAACTCCTCCAATTTCCACTCCTTGAATCCTCCCCAAAAAGAGGTTATAGAAAGAATGGTAGACTTTATTCAATTTTGGCCTATTCAGAAGAGTGAACTTTCACAGAATGCCCCACGCTCAATAATTAACATCTGATTCTGAAAATAGAACACAAGAAACTAAAGTCTGTACTCTTTCCAATGAAATTCATCCCACTTCATTTGGATTCTCGATGAATAAGTTATGACTATTTTACCTAGAACACATGTTTATTGAATAGCTTCAGGACTGGTCACAAACCCTATCTTCCACATAGTGTATCTCCATAATTTTAGCAAATCAAGAGCTTAAATTTTTACCAGAGGTACCTTGATATGTCTTCTCAATACCATAGTGATTTCACCATCTGAATAGTTCTAGAAAAAAAATTATAGCAAAAATTGTAAGATGACCTGAAAATAACATACCTTAGAACACATCACCAAAAGACTTCATCCTCCCTTGAAATCCGGCCTTCTTTTCTTCTTATTTCCTCTGAAATTTGACTTGTCTAAAATGAATTTATAATGATGTTTATTTATACCATTTATGTCACTTCCTTTTAATATTAGGGCTGACCTGACACTTTCTTATTTTGTAATTATCTTCAGGGCCTACATGTACTTCCTTCAATTCACTTTGTCATCTTCAAAAATTCATTTCTCCTCAACCATGAGGATCCACGTGACATGCCACATACCACCATAAACAACATGATGTATACTATCGATCCATGTGTGTTGTATCTTCATGTTCATTTTCCTTCATGTCCAGATACCTTCATCATTCTTGCGGTCAAAAACCCATGACTAGGGTTGACATCAATGACAACAACTAATCTTCCAACACTTTTACCATATGGTTTATACCGGCATGCATATTTTATCAGGCCCATCTAATAAAAGAAAATACAAAAAGAGAACATTTAAACTGAAGGAGGAACTTTCATAAGAATATATCATGTCAATCACTACGTAAATCCCATCGATTATTTGGTCGGATCGACAGATCTGGAGAACCATTCTACTATCAAACATTGTAGAGTCTAATTGGGCCTCGGTGGCGGGTTTGTTTCCTGCTATTGATTTAAATGGATTTAGGACCCCTCAACACAGTACATACCACATTTTTGGTGGATGAAAATCTCATTCCCATATATAGAGAGAAGATCCCAGGTATTTAAAAAATGTTTTAACTATTATATATAATCTGATTGAAATTTACTCATATATCATTCTTTTTAAATTAATGATGACATGATCATTTTGCAAGAAATGATGTTTTTTTAAAACATCTAAATGATTGGTCACTGCATATGAGATCATTAATCGCTATATTTGGGTTGTTCGGTGTTGAGACCTTCAACTGCGCGGAGGTCCTCAAGAAAGTTGACCAACATATGAAGATTGTGAGGGACCAATATAGGGTTCATATAGAAATGAACCATAGGTATGCGTTTCCTCCAATGATTTTAGTAAGGGAGTGGAAATCCCTACTAGATGATGGAAGGTAGAGGAATTTAATAAAATAGGTAAAGTTACCACCAGGCACGGGAAGGTATGCAATACTTTGAACAATGTAATTATATTTTTATTAATATTTATTTTTACATGAAATTTTCAACATCTAATGTATTTCAAATTTTTCATAGGCTACCAGACACATCAAAGGAAACAAAGGCCAGAGTAGAAAAGCATGGTCAACACAAGCTTGGTCCTAGTGGTTATTTGAATATGGTGGCACGAATTGTAAGTATCAATAACTCAAATATTGTATCCAAATAATAAATTGCATATAAATGTGTTTTTATTTCACCATAAAGGATAAATTGATGATCTTATGCAAAATTGCAAGCCGATCGGTTCAATGAACTACCAACAGAGGATGACTTGAGTCTTGGCTTCCAGTACGGCTTTGGAGTTGTTGTTGAACACTGAAAAATATTGGGTGTTGGGCCAACACAGTGCTCTAGTGATCCACAATGTGCGCACGTAAATAAAATCAACAAATTTTATTTAAGATTGATTACTTGTGCATTCTATTAATTATTAATTTTTTCCATAAAATATTGAGCCTCTTTGTTTTAAACAGGAAAGCCACAATACACATAATGTCTAGGATGGAGAATGACCGACCAATGAAGGTCATGTTGTGCATCCTGGTAATGGATGTATTCATGTGCTACAAAAAAATTAGTATGAATTACAGTTGAAAATATTTAATTGCAAATAGTGTATTAATTTTAATCTTTGATGTTTCAACTCCAGATCACATAGAGGGTCATACTTTACAAGATGAGGCCGCAACTAGAAAATGATATGAAGTACATGATGTGGCCCTATCAGGTAAAGAGCACCACTCTAGTGTTGTTTTAATGAAATACTTGTAATGATATAAACAAAACATATCAATTTAAAATTTCTTCATTATTGCAGTAGATCATGACGCCTTACAACAACATCCACATCATCATGAGTACACGACCCGACAAACAATAAGACAAGTTGCAAAGGCAACCACAATAACTAATAAAGATGTTGTAGAAGATGATCAGTTGATTTCTAAATTTGTGAAAACAAAAAAGGAAAAAAAGAAGTGATTGTAATAACATTATGACATTATTTTTTATAATATAAATTAATGTCATGACATATTTGTTGGCTACGAATGAATGAATGTTATAAGTACTTAATGAATGAATGTTGAATGTTTCTTTATGACGAAAAACACATATTTGCACATAAATTCATTTATTTTCAAGTGCATGCATTGGGTATGGGGAATTGAGAGTGATGTGGGGGAGTGGAAGGGGCCATATGAGCTTCCACCTTCACGTGGTTGGTCGTGTTAAGTAAAGAATATTAAACTATTCTCGAAAAAAGAGAAGCTCAATAAGGCAATTCTCTTTATTCTTATGTATTATATATTCATGTAAATTTTGAAGTGAATGTCTATTTCTTAAATTCTTTATCACAACTTTAACATTTCATGGTTTGTTGATTTCTACAGGACTTCGCACTAGGAATTGCAATTGATCACTAGCTTATGTGGAGAGGTTGCATCAATTTTATAAAAAGGTACATAACTAATACTCATGAATCTGTCTTTTTCTATGTTGTTTTAGTTATTTACCTTTCATGTGCATTGTAGATCTTTATTTCATTTATTATACATAGTTTATTTCAGCTCCACTAAGTCAATTTCATCCTTACCTAGTTCATCCTCATCCAACTCTTGTGCATCTACCCCACTGATTAGGCCATCCTCCAACATGGTAAGGAATAATCCACATAATTCCAATAAATATGATAACACAAATGCCAATATGAATTTCATGTATAACCTCCCATACATGGATACTATGAACCTATAGTATTTTACTAATATTACAAATGATCCCATCTTGCATAATCCCACTTGACCCCCATGCCTACTAAGATTCTTTTAGATATCTTGAAATTTGAAGGGTGTGCGAGAGAAGACCCTTGAAATCACATAATGTCCTTTCACTTATGGTGTTCCTCAAACAATATCATTCATGATTATGTTATATTACAGTTGTTTCAATGCTCCCTCACTAGGTTTGTTGCAAAATGGTATATTGATCAACTCGTTGGGTCCCATCCTAACTTTGCATCCCTAGAATCAACATTTTTAAACTTCTTTCAATTTCCCATTAGGTATGAAAAGGGAGTCAAATTTCTTCTTTCATCTTGTAAAAATACCACCACCCATATCATAGATCACATAAATGATTGATATAGATGACCTAGCTTAAGTAAAATTAATTCAGATGATTCAATTTCCTTGATTGGTTCTTGAAATCACTCATTCCCATTATCGATAAGGATGTTGCATCAACTATGTCCCAAATTAAGGAATAATCCATTTTCAAGGCTTCACAATTAGACCTTACATATGCCTAATCGGGTTATATATACACTATGCTCCTTGACACCACTCATTCTAATTCAACCTGCCATGATTAGCCTAGGGAATCCAATGACGTGGATGGCATTATAGGTTTAATCACCTCTACTTCCAATCCTTATGGAAAAATAAATTTCTCTATTGGTACTAGTAGGTCACGAACCATTATGGTGGAGAGTATCCTATGTTTGGTATACCTCCATATGGGAAACCTAAAATTCCCAACAACCCATTTCATCATTCACAGTCATTCACCTCCATATGTGCAACTCTATGCAACTCGACTTTTACAACTTGACCTTTTACAACTTGAGTTTAACAACTCATTCAACTTGACTCCTCTACATGGAAATTCAAATTTATTCATAGTGGATAGTGTTACATGTGCCAATGCACTAGATCAATGCATTTACATGATTTTCAATATTAATAAGATTGTTTATTTCTAGCTCATAGGAAGTTTACATTCAACCTAACTTTTGCTTGAGACTTGACTTGAGACTCAGTTACAACTCGCCCTTGAATTGACAATGCATGCGAACTAACTCAATGTGCACATGACATGCATGCAACATGAAACTATGAAACTATGAAACTTATGCAACTTTATGCAACTATGTGCAAGTTTATGCAACTATCTGCAACTTTATGCAACTATGTGCAACTATTCAACTTATGCAACTTTATGCAACTTTATGCAACTATATGAAACTTATGAAACTTTATACAACTTGACTTTTAAAACTCAACATTTACAAAAATATGCCCATCCATGAATCTCTCCATTAGTGTTAGAAATTCTCCTACTACTCAATGAGTCACAAGTGACCCCTCCTAGCCATCCTCAAAATACAAAGCATAATGCATCATCCACCCACCAACTCAATCCTCTTATTTAGGAATTATCCATCCACCTTCTATGTCCCTAATGTTTAGACTTGGTCCATCATAATATTTAAGGCCCATTTTCCCTAAAGATTCATCTTCGGGTACACTACCTCTCCCCATACCAACAACCCAACCATAAAATAGATGTATTGTATTTTTATCTCCAAACACTACCCTTCAACATCAAAATAGTTGTCATTATTCCACATCCCTATGATGTGTTCTAGAATCTAAGTGAATATATGGGATCTAAAATAAATTTAGGAGTTTGCATCAACAAAAAAAAAATTGTGCCTCATCTACATCACTAGCAACTAACTACCATAAGACCTCATGCTCCTGATCTCACCACTTATAAGAAATAAAACCTATAGCATCAAAATAAAAAAACTTGTCAACATTGTTGAAGCTACTTTATAACTGTTGAAGATTTTTCCATGCATGTATGCACAATTTTTTCTCTAATACCTATGTGGTTCATTAGGACCCCCGACATGTAGTTTTATAGGCCCAAAATCCATCAAAATTGAAAATTGAACAGAAAAAATTGTAGATCAAGATAAATGCACTAACATAGCACAAGTGAAAAAAAAATTAGATGATCCAACATACCTATTGTCGTCCTTTGAATATTTTTCAAGTTCAACCATGTTTTGGTGAGTGGATTTACCCCTATAAGCTCCCTTTTTCGCCCTCATTGAATGGTAATGCACCTCCTTACATGGGTTTCCCTAGTTTAGCATGATTTGCATGTTAGAACCCATGATATTGTTCCCCATAAAAGTGGGAGTCCTTGTATTCTATGGTTTCATAATGAGCCTCATACCTTGCTCCTAATAGTTGTAAACAATTTCCCAATGGACTCTCAAGCAATTACACTTTGGTTTTTTTCCCTCCTTTGGACTCAGGATGATGAACCATTGGTTCAACACATTTCCATGTTAATGCTCCATCTGCAACCAAGTCTCCATCATTTACCCCATCCAAGGATATGCACCCTTGGTAGAGACCAGGCCCCATTTGTTGTCATATTCCCTATCCACGATTTAGAATCATTTTTTTTCCACTATTTTCATCCACTTTCACAAATTAAGGTGTTTAAACCAAAGACATCACTAATCAACTTATACAAACACAATGAATCACATGAATAATAAAATAATGAGAAATTCCTAAGTTATCTAAGTCAAATAATTCAAATGACCAAATATATGACTATGTGGCACATCAATTCATGGGCCATGCAGATTGTGTGCATAATCCTTCAATAATTTCACAAGGTTCCTATATGAAATCGACATGATAAATTTTGCAATATCACAAGTGCCCCGTTGCTTCCATGTAAACTTCCAACCTGGAAATGCTTAGTAGTGTTGGTTGTTTGGTTATCTTTGTGTGCGGGTTCACAAAAGAGGCTTCCTTTACTTGAATCCACCTTCAATAGCTCCACATCATTGGCATTTGACTGAGAATATTATTCAAAGGTTTTTTTCCCTTCTCTTTAAATTTTTGTGGATTGCATGTTAAAGGATGTAATTGATTTAGCTTTGCTCACTCACATATTTTGTACTTTTTATTTTCTGTATTCGGCAACAATTCCAACCCATCGACTAAGTACATTTAGTAAACCCTTGCACCAAATCACACACAACACCTCTTTTAGCCACCTCACATCCTTGTCCCTTTTTGTCCTTGTCCATTTAAAAAGAGTTTGTCTTTAACATGTTCCAAAGCAATGCTACTAGGTGGGAATACTTGTTTACAAACCTTTAATAATATGCCATTAAGCCCAAAAATACTCTTTAGAGATATTTTTTAATTTTAGCCACCATGTGATTGCATTGACTCTATTTAGATCAACTTTGATTCTCTCCTTTGGAATTATGTGACCTACATATTCAACTTCTTCTCTACTAAATGTACACTTTGACATTTTAGCATAAAATTGGTTTTATCCAAGAATGGATATTATAAAACATATATATATATATATATATATATATATTGTAAAATATTATTATAACCATATATATAACTAATACATTTATATATATTTCAAATTTTCAATGGGTTTCCAACTATGCAAGTAATCATGTAGTGAGTCGGTCATTGAATTGCATAGGTTGGGAGTAATGACATGCATAGTACATGTATTTCATACTCCATCAATCTAATCTTTCTCACTTTCATGGTACTTATAATCAGTATTTCCCCTGTATTGCATTACTCATGCCAATTTACCTTTATATGACTATAGTGGTCCTCATCCACCTATTATAATGCCTCAATCCTAAATTTAGTATGATGGGACTAGGGTTAAATAATTTTACCAAAGAGATATCACAAAATGGGTTCACAAAATGGGTACACATGAGCATTGCTTCACCACATAGATATGATGGTAGAAAGTATCAATTGAACTAGAAGATAGAAGCTCCTAGGTACATGGTGATGAATAGTTTGTGCCATGGGAACTTTATTGTTGATTTTTTTGGTAAATGTTGTAGATAATTTGGAGTGTGCATAAATTCAAATAAATGGAGGATTTATATATAGAATGTGACATTGCAAAGGCTTCGAGATATTTGTAGCTTCTGACTTGATTTTCAGATTTGTCTTACATGTTCAAAATTCAAAATTCAAAGTTTGAAAATTTGAAAATTGACAACCTCATAATATGTTATACCTCATATTGTAAAAGTTTCCACTTTGTGATCTTCATCACATTGATAGAAATTTGATGTTGGCTCCTTGGAGCTATTGAACCAACTTGGAGGGATTCACCTTTATGGAGCCCTTTATATTCATGGAAGAATATCACTTGATGTAGGTCTTTGGTTGTGGGAGTCTCACTTCTCTTTATTGGAGACTTGACCAAGCCTTTCTTCTATAGCATTAATCTAGTCGATATCTTGCACACTTGATCATGCATCTTGTGGACCACTTGCTATTTTGGGATATGGAGCACTCTCCATGTCAAGAATATTTTATTGTATTTCTATGCAAGCATATTCAGGGGTGCACTATTGAGGCATTATTTTACTATTTGATGGAGCACTTGACATGGTCAACCACTCATTTATAGGAGGCACCTCACCTTCATGTGCTTTTTTTAGAGGATGTTTCTTAACTACTACATTATTTTATTATTATTCGAATTGTCATGGAGTTAGTTAGCAAATATTGTATTTTATTGTAACAAGGATAATTTTCCCTCTATATAAAGAGGAGACTGTCTCCTTTTCATGAGGGAATTGGCGCTTGGAGATTTAGGATTTTGAGAAGTGATGAAATATCAAGATTAGGAATTGAAGCTTTATGGAACTCCTTTGAAAAACCATTCTTGAATATTAATGGAAGATTGAGGTATTGATCCACTTTGATGGATGGTTTATTTATTCCTTTCAATTTGTTGTTCATGTTGTTGTAGATTTTTGGTGTTTTCATTCTTTTATAAATGCTTAGTAATGAATTTATTCATCTAGGAGTAAAGCAATTTGAGCAGGATCTCCCTTTTCTATATTTTTTGTTTTATTTATGCCAGTGTCCTCCTTTTTTCTATCAAGTAAGTTGCATATTTGGAAGAACATTGTTGGGCCCATGATATGACTGATTTTATGATGTTAAATAGATCCTTTTTGTCGAATGTGTATATGCGTTTTCATGTTTTGAAGAAGTTTTTGAAGAGTTTTTGTGTCAAAATGCTATTATCCACACCAGGTATGCATAATTCATGTTTTGCAATGATTTTGAGTTTAAATCAGTGTGTTTTTATGATCCCAAGAGACTAATTCATGTTTTTTATGTCATAGGGAAAAATCGCATCTTGTTTTTGCTTCCCGCACTCACTTCGTCATGCCATCCGACACTCAGTCCGGTACTCCATCTGGCACTTCATCCTGCACAAAAACAATGGGTGATTTTGTGGTTATGTTATTGGTGGTCAGTGATGGGCGAATCATAGACATGTTTTTTTCTTGTGCTCATGCCCTCCAGCTACTAAAATCTTAACAACTTGATTTCGGTTGTTAAGTTGGGAGATTATTGGCTCACTTCATTTCAGCAGTTAGGGCGTCATTAAATGTAATTTATTGTTTTTAGAAGAGGTTCGACCCTCAAATGGTTGACTTATTAGTATGTAAAGCTTATAAATACCATCATGGTGGTCATATAATAGGGAAGAAGTCCAGGAAGTCATTTGTTAGAGGGAAAAGACAACTTCTCTCTGTTTTTCCATTTTCATTTTGCCGGAATTCTGTAAAACTGTGTTTTTAGTTTTAATGGTGAATTTGTGTTGTTGAAGATCGTGGTGTGCATTTGAAGAGAGACCGCGACTTGTTGGGGGGGGCACCGATAGTCTAGGTAACTATTCTATGAGATTATTTGTGAATTAGATAGCGTAGATACATTTTTATTCATTTTTTTATACATGAATTATCATTTTACTTCTTTGTTATTTAATTTTTTGTTTATGATTTAATTAATTTAACTTAGTTTTTTGCAGGTTATTATGAGGAATATTGTTAGTATGAAATGAGTTATTAGTTAGTAGAAGCAAGCTTGCAAGCTTAGACACTAACCCTTGTATGTAATTAGAAAATAGCTAGAATTTCTACATGCTGAAATAGAGTCTAAAACGGAGTTTTAAAACATAATTTTTAATTCATGCTTTCTTTGACAGAGTTTTGGTGGATGGATAGTCATTAGTCTTTAGTTTTCAATTCTATTTTGCTGATCTAGTTTCCATTTATCTTTATCTATTCAATTCGTCATTTAGTAGCTTATTTGCTTTCTTGTCATATGTTGAAATAGTGTTTAATTTATGTTTATAAGCATTTCTCTTTTTGCAATTTGAATTGTCAAATAGAACTAGTTTAGTTTACTTCATGCAATTTGTTTCTTAGATTTAGGTTGAAATTTCAATTTGTAGTTAATGATTGAATTTAGTTATGAGTTTGCTTATGTAGTATAAAGTGCAATTGAATTTCATAATCTCTTTATAATTGTTGATGATTAATGCATGAGTAATAGTCACATGGATATGCAAGGTAATTGATGTTTTTTTCATAATGGCTAAGTTCTCACTGGATTGTCTAATTCACACTTTTCACTTTCCTATTGAAGTCAATATCGATTTTATCCCTCTTGAATTATCATTCATTGTCAAGTGCCATCGTGATATTGTAAGACATCAGAGGCATTCACACAACCATCAACACTATATTTGAGTTTTCATAGATTAGAAGATAGCTTCTTACTTTCATATATTAGAAGATAGTTTTCTTTTTATTGTAGGATATATAGTCTTCTTGCTTTGGTATATTAAAGAGTAGTTTGTTTATCATAGATTAAAGGTTAGTTGGTAATTCCTCTTGCTTTCAATTTAGTAGGTTTCCTTTTGTAAATTAGAAATAGTTGTGAAGATTAGTTTAAGAATAGATTTCACTTGTTTCTTAGTTTAATTAGTTGCTTATTGATTAGTTTACTTGTTGTAGAAGTCATCCTAGGTTAGTTAGTTGTTTACTTTCTTTAATAGGTTAGTTTCTTACTTGTCTATTCTTGCCTTGATAGGTTAGTTGGTTGCTTGTCTTTTTTCTTTCTTTCATAGGATAGTTGCTTATTGAATTTAAGTAGGCTAGTTGAAGTAGTTTTGTTGTTGCTATTTTCTTATTAGATGAATAGTTTGATTTTGTTTATTGTTATGAATGAACTAGTTTGATTTAAGTAGGTTTTTCATTTTCTTTCATAGAACTCTCCATCGATCCTCCGTTCAAAGGTTACTTAGGGTAAATAGTTTGAATTCCTTACCAGGGTTTGACCATTAGATAGATTTTCTTGGATAGATTAGCCTTTAGATAGACACTTTCTTATTTAGACTATACTACTACCAGCCCTTCTACCTTGGCATATATTTTTCTACAACTCTAAGTTTACTTACCCTAAGTTGACAATTTAATTGAGGGTTTTTAGTGTGTTTTTAGTGCATATAGAACACCCATCATTTTTGGCGTCGCTGCTAGGGAGTTGTCTCAAGGTAGGAAATAGTTAGGAATTAGATCATTTCTATACCTTAGCATTAGATTGGTGGTGGGGGGACTTTAAGACGAGAGGTAAGAACCTTCGCATCTTCTATTGCAGGCTCCCCCAAACCCAATGGTAGTTTTTCTTTTTTATTTTTGTTTACTTTCATGAATATACCTAAAGACACAAAAGGTAGATACATTAAATCTAAATCAGACCTTTCAACCAAGGTTCCTTCCGATATTTTTGGGGGAAGGAACATTCCACTCATAAGCTCCACAGACCGATACCAAAAAACAAGAGCTAGCTCAGCCCAAAGAGCTAAAGCAGTCTCTCAAGAGACTAAAATAGGGAGCACTATAGAACAAAACTTGAAACATCAGTAATAGTGGGACATGAGGCAAGACCACTCAAGCCCTCTGCAGAACCAATCAACACAACCTTTTTCTTCTTACCACCACCAGGAGAATGAATTCAAAGGTGACCATTAGTTTGGAAGAACTCTCTCAAATCCTAGCAATAGCTCGGATCTCTTCTTCTCAGGAAGAACACATCTTGACAATAGCCAAGAACTTGTCTACCTCTCTAGAAATATTAGAAGAATAAAGGTCCTATGAGCTACAAAATGATTTTCCTTGCCAAAATGCAAAGGAAGATGAAAAATTATGGAATGCATCCAGTGGAGAGAAATCATTAAGACCTAAGATTGAGGAGTTCTCACATCCATCTCAACAGATCCTTTATGTACTTCAGAAATCAATCATCGAGAAGAAGAGGATCTACATAGCATGATGAAGGAGAGCATAGAAATTAATGTGATGAACATTAAGATTACATTGAAATTTGGTTTCAAGAGGTCATCAAGCCACAATACTATTCTCTTCTTTAACACCTTCTAATTCTAAAACAAGTAGGTTGATTTCTTCTTCATATCCAGGTAATCACTGCGGTAATTTTTTTATATGTGGATATGAGCATGTTTCTTATCTTGCTTCGCACATGGTTACAATGGAAAATTTATTACACTTGAATAAAGATTTTCCTTTGTTTTAAGGTAGGGTGGGATAGTAAATAAAAATTGCACGTTGTTAGTTTAACTTAAAGTCTAATGCAACCTCATTTTACATATTCTTTTTAATAAAAGAACTATGAGATACATGTTCCAGTAAATTAATCTCATTGATCTTATTAGTTTTTGATATTTTAGAGAGTGGTTTTGACAAATAGTCCTAGAGATTTCTGCAGGTATTTATTTCACCAGGAGTAGACAATTTCAAGGAGATATAAAAGAAGATTTTTTCTTCAAAACATTGCTATACTTGAACCTTGTTGTCTACTAAGAATCAAATGAATAATGACATGATGTAGTTAGCCATGTTTTTGAAAAAGATTTTCATCTTCGTTTTATCAAGGCATCTTAAGAAGCAGTTTCTCTTGAACCTTCACCACTATATAAGGAAGTGGCACCATAACCATCAATCTTAGAGGTCTCTCATCCCGTTTCTCCAAGAAACCTGAGTAAGTGAGTAAAGTATATTTATTAAAGAGTAACAAGGAGGTTTGATTAGTGGTTATTCATGGAAACATCACAATAACTTACAAAAGAAGAAATTTATTTGAGCCTAGAGATACATTTATGTTCTTTCTCAATGGTACCATCCACTGCACACTAAATAGCTTGATTATATCATATATTTAGATAGGCCACATCCGCTTAAGTACCCCTTACATTAGGACAATCACTAAGGAATATATATAACGGAAAGTCATCGTCCAACATAAATACCATCCCAATAAAAAGAAAGAAAAAGTTGCTTTCAGAGATGTCCCCTCATCTTCTTTCATAAGACACTCTTATACTAAAATCTTAAAATATGGAGGGCCGGTCTCTGAGGGTGTAAGAGGATAACCCACCAGGATACTAAACAGGTATGTTGGCAGCGGGTATCGGCCTGTGCTATGACTATGTAAACCCGCCAGAGTACTGAACAGGCTTGCTGGCAGCAGGGCGTTCTACCTAGCGAGGATGGTAATCTAACAAAAATAAATAATAAATTTAAACTTGTCCTGATGTATGGAATTACTTGTAGACAAAGATTACATGAAGTATGTATGGTCAAGCTAAGGTTAATGAACTCCATAAATTTTCCATTGGGAACTAACTTTGAGACTATCTTGAAATTCTCTTACCTACCTATTTTTATCTATATACGGGATCTCTTATCCTATAGGTGGGGCCATCTTCTAACCGTCTCGTCAGACCAATCTGTGAAATTTATCTCTACACTTAACAAGATGTAAATCTTTGGCTATTGGGATAACTCACTGATTTCCTATATTTTTTATTGTGAGGTGTCATGATACTTAGGTGTGGGGGAGGGGTTCATGAGTTGACAAATGATAACATTGCCTAGAAGAAGTAAATCTTTGTAAAAAATCATGTATTGTTTTCATGATACAGGTTATTACATCAGCAATTATTTTATTTTTGAAATGTTGATTCTATGTGTGTTATAAATTGTTGTACATTTCCTTAGCATGTCACTTAACTGGTTTATTTTCGTTACAAATTGTTCATTACAGAGTTATGAATACATGCCTTATAGAATGCGAGATAGAGGAATGAATTGTGTGAGCACGATGCCAAAACAAATAATAATGAAACACTCTTAACCTGCCTTGGCTCCTATTCACTGTGTTCGTGGCCTCTGAGCAATCAATTTCCTTAGCCACAAAGCTCCCAAGAGTTGGAGACCGCTGGTTTAAACACCACCAATTGCCAAGAGCAATCTATAACAGGGTTTTCAAAACCGAATTTCAGAAAATCTATGGAGCTAAGGGATACTCAAAAGAGAAAATAAAAGAGGATCTAATTGACCCTCTCATAGTCATCACCAGATTGATTACATGTGAAGGTAGATATTATGTCTTTAAAGCCTGTTACTTTCAACTATTAGCTCACTTTCAATTCAATAAGCCATTGAATTCTCCCTATTACTTCTTAAAGGGTCTTGAGAATATGTCTTCCCAAGTGAGTAAGAATGTAACCAATCCCCATAACATCTTATTTCACCATAGCCTTATCAAACTACGTGTCTTAGCCGAGTTGGAAAAATAGGGGAAAATGTGGGATGAGTTCATTTACCAATTTTCAAACCATCATATTACAATCAAGAGTATAAAGAAGACTCTTGATCTAGGGACTGTTACTCCACCCAAACCCTCATGCTCAATTTATTCCTCTACCGGACCAAAGTTGCAAAGAACTTGTTGATACCCCTGCAGCCACATCGGGCAAGAAGACCAAGAAGCCTATTGCTAACCCCCCTCTAAAAACAGTAAATACCAAGAAGCCTATTACTAATTCATGGCACGAGGACCTGCCAGATATTCAGTCTGGGGAGATTTTCCTGAGCTAAAAAATGCTAAGCACTGCCCATTTGTATAGCAAACCCATGAGAAGAAGAAGTAGGATTTCTGTCAAAAAAATTTCATACTGTCATTTTACAATGTCTTGGGATATTATATCAATAGTTTTTTGTATTGGTATGCTAAATTATATAATGTTGACATCATTGTGTGTGTTATAAGATTACTGTGAATTTTTTTTATGTTTATAGAAGACTGCTTATACTTAACTACTCTTTGTGACAAATACAGAGTGATAACAAACTGCTAAATACTTACTGCCATTTGTATTACAAGCTTATGAAAAGAGGAACAATTGTTTGAATTGTTACAGATCGATGAAAGGAAATACAAATTATCCAATTCACCATGCCTACCAATACAAACCAAGCCTTTTGTTAGTATCTGTCATTTATGTCAGTCACCAGTGATCAAATTTACTCTTTCATGTGATTGATAGGGTTATTAGGTCAAATTGTTATATTTTCAAAATAAAATTATCAAATAAAATTTAGCGTCTTTTGCTTGTAAAATGGTCATTGGTGTATCTAGGTGTCATTAATACTCCCTCCACTCATCCAAGGTCATAAATTTTCATCATGGTCATGTCATCATTCCTTGTCATAAATTTTCAAATGATTGTCTTGATCAAAGTTCTACTTCAAAATTGGTTTCTGAATTAAGGAAGGTGAATTTGAAAAATGTGAAAGAAGTGTTTTTCAATAATAGACCAAGAAACAAAAACCTCCTTCGTTGTATGCACAGGTGTTATTATTTGAGAGAAATTTCCCAAATACAGATGCTATAGGAGGGTTTCTGCACATTTGGATAGCTTGACTTCAAGTCAGTTTTTCAGAGGTTTGGAGAAGGCATTTTCAGTTCTTTATGGTTACATTGTATAGCAGACATCATAAAATTTCCAACCATACAACTTTCAGCCCAAAAATCCTCAGAGAATGCCTCCAAAATCCCTCTCAAAGACAACGTTGCGCTTTTGTTAAGAGCATGTTGCGCTTCTGCAAGTTTTGAGTAACCAACTGCAAGTTGGGATTATGAACAAATGGGAAAGAAATTTTGAAACTTGGAGGAGGTTTTTGTTCATACCATACCCAAACACAATAACCTCTCTCAGTTTTTGAATATACATTATGGTTTTGGATATATTCAATCATCTTAGAGGCCTAATTTTTCAGAAAATAAAACACTATGTTTTTCTTGTTTCAGTCATGTTTTATTTTTGTGTTTTCCTAACAATTGGAAGTGAAGTTTAGAAAACCAAGAGATTTTTTTATCAATTAAATATTCAAAAACAAAAACCTCTCTCAGTTTTTACACAGGATTTACTGTCTTGTAGTTACAAGTGTCACTTTGATACCTATTTTTCACAAGTTCGCCAGGCCAGAATTGTTGTGCTTTTGGGAAGTCACTTTTGGAACTAATTTTGCAGAGGTAAAATTGTTGTTTTGCATGGTTTAAAAGATCAAGAATATAATATAGATCTCGGGGATTCCTCACATGTCATCAGCAACCTCCAAAAACTCCAAACCCTCTAGTTCAAACTTAGAGAGCATGAAACACTGAGTTGTCATTTACACCATGATAATGTTGTCCTACAAGCCAAGATCAATTCTCTACATCGTTAGGTTGATGATATTACTGCCACCAATAATAGTCTCTGGATGCAATTGAAACATCACAAAAGGCCCAAGACAAAATCCCCTGGGCAAGAGGGAGAAGCTTCTAAAGCTAATCCACCACCTCCTTCGTAAGTTTAGTCATGAAGGGCAATTTATTTTTGATTGTAGTGGGACCTGCAAAATCTTAGGTGTGGGGGTAATGTTGTGCCCGTGATATGACTTATTTTATGACATTAATTAAATCCTTTTTTCTTAATGTGTATATGTGTTTTCATGTTTTGAAGAAGTTTTTGAATATTTTTTGTGTCAAAACGCTATGATCCACACCAGGTATGCATAATTTGTGTTTTGCAATGATTTTGAGCTTAAATCAGTATGATTTTATGATCCCAACAGACTAATTCATGTTTTTTATGTCACAGGGAAAAATCACAGCTTGTTTCTACTTCTGGCACGCAGTCTGGCACTCCATCCAGCACTCAGTCTGGTACTCCATCCGACACTCCGTCCTGCACAAAAACGATGGGCGATTTGGAGGTTATGGTATTAGTGGCCAGTGATGGGAGAATCAAAGACATGGGTTTTACTCGTGCTCATGCCCTCCAGCTACTTAACTCTTGACAACTCGATTTGGGTTGTTAAGTTGGGCGATTATTGGCTCGCTTCATTTCGGCAGTTAGGGCATCATTAAATGTAATTTATTGTTTTTAGAAGAGGTTCGACCCTCCAATGGTCGACCTCTCACTATGTAAAGCTTATAAATACCACCATGGTGGTCATACAATAGGGAAGAAGTCCAGGAAGTCGTGTGTTAGAGGGAAAAGACAATTTCCCTATGTTTTGCCATTTTCATTTTGCCAAAATTGTGTAAAACTACATTTTTAGTTTTAATGGCGAATTTGTGTTGTTAAAGATCATGGTTTGCATTTGAATAGTGACCACAACTTGTTGGGGGGGGGGGGGCACCAACAGTCTGAGTAACTATTCTATGAGTTTATTTGTGAATTAGATAGCGTAGATGCATTTTTATTCATTTTTTTGTACATGAATTATCATTTTACTTCTTTGTTATTTAATTTGTTGTTTATGATTTAATTAATTTAACTTAGTTTTTGCAGGTTATTATGAGGAATATTGTTAGTATGAAATGATTTATTAGTTAGTAGAAGCAAGCTTGCAAGCTTAGACACTAACCCTTGTATGTAATTAGAAGATAGCTAGAATTTCTACATGCTGAAATAGAGTCTAAAATGGAGTTAAAAACAGAGTTTTAAAACATAATTTTTAATTCATGCTTTCTTTGACAGAGTTTCGATGGATGGATAGTCATTAGTCTTTAGTTTTCAGTTCTATTTTGCTGATCTAGTTTCCATTTATCTTTATCTATTCAATTCGTCATTTAGTTGCTTATTTGCTTTCTTGTCATATGCTGAAATAGTGTTTAATTTATGTTTATAAGCATTTCTGTTTTTGCAATTTGAATTGTCAAATAGAACTAGTTTAGTTTACTTCATGCAATTTGTTTCTTAGATTTAGGTTGAAATTTCAATTTGTAGTTAATGATTGAATTTAGTTATGAGTTTTCTTACGTAGTATAAAGTGCAATTGATTTTCATAATCTCTTTATAATTGTTGATGATTAATGCATGAGTAATAGTCACATGGATATGCAAGGTAATTGATGTTTTTTCATAATGGCTAAGTTCTCACTGGATTGTCTAATTCACACTTTTCACTTTCCTATTGAAGTCAATATTGATTTTATCCCTCTTGAATTATGATTCATTTTCAAGTGTCATCGTGATATTGTAAGACATCGGAGGCATTCACACAACCATCAACACTATATTTGAGTTTTCATAGATTAGAAGATAGCTTCTTACTTTCATGTATTAGAATATAGTTTTCTTTCTATTGTAGGATAGATAGTCTTCTTGCTTTGGTAGATTAAAGAGTAGTTTTCTTATCATAGATTGAAGGTTAGTTGTTAATTCCTCTTGCTTTCAATTTAGTAGATTTCTTTTTGTAAATTAGAAATAGTTGTGAAGATTAGTTTAAGAATAGAGTTCACGTGTTTCTTAGTTTAATTAGTTGCTTATTGATTAGTTTACTTGTTGTGGAAGTCATCCTAAGTTAGTTAGTTGTTTACTTTCTTTAATAGGTTAGTTGCTTACTTGTCTATTCTTGCTTTGATAGGTTAGTAGCTTGCTTGTCTATTTTCTTGCTTTCATAGGATAGTTTCTTATTGAATTTAAGTAGGCTAGTTGAAGTAGTTTTGTTGTTGTTATTTGCTTGTTAGATGAATAGTTTTCTTTTGCTTATTGTTATGAATGAACTAGTTTGCTTTAAGTAGGTTTTTCATTTGCTTTCCTAGAACTATCCATCGATCCTCCGTTCAAATGTTAATTAGGGTAAATAGTTTGAATTCCTTAGTAGGGTTTGACCATTAGATATCTTTACTTGGATAGATTATCCTTTAGATAGCCACTTCCTTAGCCTTTCTACCTTGGCATATATTTTTCTACAACTCTAAGTTTACTTAGCCCGGGTTGACAATTTAATTGAGGGTTTTTAGTGTGTTTTTAGTGCATATAGAACACCCATCAAACATTACAACCATAAAACAACACCTTTATAATTTTATTTACATGTGGAAATCTTATCCCCCAAGACTAGTTTTCTACAACATATTTCCAACAAATCCTTAAGGTTCAAATGTATCAAATTATGACCTTTCTACCTTAATTTCATAGCTTAAACATGAATGTATGAAATTAATAGTTACTTTATTTACTAATTTGTAGAAGATGGTAAAAAATCCACTTCTATCATATGACCTACTTCAAAGTAGTTGTTTGTGACACACTCTCTCATTTATCCAATGCCTTATGACTCCATTAGCTCATGATTGATAGGAACTATTTTCCTTCCATCTCTTTTTATCATTTGTGTGTCCTTCATTTTTATATCTTGTTCTCATATTGACATCATATAATTCTTACTCATGTAGTTACATACCGGGGTAATTACAGAGTGAATGGTGCAAATGATGATAAGAGACCTGATAGAAATATGTGGGGAATCCAAATTTGTTTTTAATTTTTTTTTTAAATAAATACAGTGTCGTCAGAAATATGACCCCATGAGCTATGCGTCCGATGGAAATTCCATAGGTCTGATGGCCTATGGAGTCAGATATTTGACTTCCTAAGGGACATGATGGTTCGGCTCCATGAAGTTTTCATCTGACAGCTAGACCATAGGTCTGGCGCCCCTATGAAGTCGTATATTCAACCCCTATAGGGTAGAATGATTCGACGAATGTGGAAGTCATATAACCGACGACTTCTATTATGTTTCAACTAACCGACCACATCCCACCAACACTTAAAAAAAATGAATTCTGATGAATTTTAGACACGTAACTGTCGAATTTCATACAAATTAACCGTCGGATTTTGGGTTCAAATGTAGTTTTGTTTTTTATTAGGATGTCGATAATGAATCCTTGCAACTTGATATTTACTTCTTGTTCTTGTATATTTTTCTTTATGAACTTTTGGAATTGAGTCTTCTTCATACCCCTGGCTTGTTTGTACTTCGACATTTTAAGACCTCTTTACATTATTTGGATTTGCATCCTTTTGAGTCGTAAGGGTGACTGGCTCTGTATTAACTCCTTTATCCATAATTGGGATGTTTACATATGAACAATTCTCTAGTTCCATAGGTTCAGTCATTGTCTCTGTTGGTTGTGGAGCCTGATTATCTTCTTGTTTCATAGGTCTTTGTTTTCAGTCATGTTTATACCCCATGAAGATTTTACACCCCTACACATGGGGGGGTTGTAGGGGGGATTGCCCCCTCTGCGGGGTATGGGGGACTCATCCCCTGGATGGGTGGTCCGAGGGCAAGCGACCCCCAGCAGACAGCATTCCCCAATGGGGGTTCGGGGGAGAAGACCCCAAAGGAAAATTTTCCTTGCAAATGTATATTGTAATTTCATAGTAAATATGGATTGTTCATTATAAGGTCATGGATCTGACGGTAGAATTTATGTTAGGGTTTTCTTCCCTAGAAGGAAACCCTCTTTTATGAGGGAATTGTATTGGCGTTGTGTATCATGGTGAATATTGTATTCTGAGAGAGGAGACTGTGAGAGAAAGAAGAGGAAGTTACAGTAGGTGGGTTGTAGGTTGTATCCCTTCATTTGTTGGATAATAATAAAGGAAGGAACTGACAATTTATATGGTGGACGTAGCCCACACTAGGTGAACCACATATATCCCTATATCTATTGTATTGTGTATATTCTATGTTTTATTTCCACATTTTTTTTATTTTATTTCTCTGTGATCCTATTTTTTTAACAATTGGTATCAGAGAGAAAGGTAACTCATAGGAAAAGAGGGTTCCTAGTTCGAGTGGGAGCAATGGAAAAAGATGGAAATTTTGAGGTCAATAATTTGACGGTCAAAACTACCAGTTATGGAAGATGAAGATGGAATATTATTTATATCAGAAGGATTTATTCCTACCATTGGGTGGAATAGAAAAGAAGTAGACAACCATGAAGGATGAAGAATGGGAGGTTCTTGACAGAAAGGCACTAGGAACGATACAGATGAGCCTGGAAGCATCGGTATCTTTCAATATTTCAAAAAAAAAGACAGCAAAGGAGTTGATGTTGGACACACCTACCACACTTAGAGGGGGGGTGAATGAGTGTGGGGCTCTTTTTCCAAAAACTTCCCTCTTGCACAAAAACTCATTAATTAGCATTCAACATTTATTCATTACCCATTGTTGTCATTTATAACTAGTTATATGTGAGCACATATCAGCAACATATATCAACAATATATCATCAACAAGTCATCACCACAATGAACACAAAGAACACAAGATGTATNCTACAATCCTTGGGGTTTATCAGCAACAACTGAATAGAGTACAACTCTACAAGAGCACCAGCTCTATATGCAAGAATCATCTTGCATTCTCAGCACCAACTGAGATGAGGCAACAATCCTCAATAGATATCAATCTGTACCATAAACAAGAGCATCAACCATGCACCAACATGTGCCAAACAACCTGTAATCAACCTGTACCATAAACAAGTCCATCCAACCATGTACAAAGTATATACCAATCATGTGTCAACCACTCATCAACAATGACTCATCAATATGTACAAACATCATCAACTATACACCTCATGTATGCGCCAACTCATCAACTACTTGTCTCAACCATGTACTCAACATGTACCTCAACCAAAATCCCTCATCAATTTCATCATCAAAATCTAATTTGTAGCTCTGAAATAGACCTAGTGTATCTGATCACATTCCTGCAAACCTTCCTTAAATTTAACAGCAAGATACTAGCATTTTCATCAAACTTTTCTTTAGTCTCACATGCCTAGTTTTGGATTAGTCAACAACCCTAACTTGAAGTAATCATAACTTTGAACCTTTAATGTATAAAGATCTGAAAATGATACAAAATGTTCTTCAGTGTGTTTTATGCAATTCCTCGAAGTGGCACTACTTGGAACCTCTTAGAAAAGTAGTTATGGCAAAAATGGCATACCTTGCTGAATTCTGGCTTATTCTAGAGAGCGTCCTTGTAGAGAGTGCCCCGCACAAAATGTTTGATTAAATGATCTAAAACTATTACAAAGAATACTTCATACTTTACCCTAAATGACACATTTGGTCTCACTGAATTTGGATCTGTTATGAAGAAGTTATGACATTTTTACCCGAAACACCTGATTTTGACTAGTTTCAGGACTGGCCACAAACCCTATTTTCCACAGAGTGTAAATCCAAAAATACAACGACCCACAAGCTAAATTTGGAACCACATATACTTGGATATGTTTTCTCACTTGCAAAGCAATTTCAAGATCTGAATCATTATAGAAAAAAAGTTATAGCGAAAATGGTGAGATGACCTGAAAATAACATACCTTAGAGAGCACCATCAAAAGAATTTATCCTTCCTTGCATTTCGGCCTTCTTTTCTTCACTTTCCTCAGAATTTCAACTAATATATCATTTGTAAACCTCAAACACATATAGATATTCAATATGATCAAGTGTAATTCAAATGAGAGAGCCTTGCCTCTTATTTATACTCTCCAAGTAGCTTCCTTAAAAACATATTCTAGGTCACTTGGCCCCACTTTCCTTATTTTAGGGTTGGGTCCACTTCTAATTTCTCCATTAAAATTAT
>ML786551.1:85921-116277 GCA_009831015.1 Picea engelmannii | reverse complement strand
TTTCACCAACAATTTCCTTGATCTTCATCTCGTTATTCCTCATACAAGCATGGGTCCTCCAACCATTCTTCTAGGATAACTCAATCCGTAAAGCGTCTTCCCGTGAGGGATTTCACCATAAGGGGACCACTTTGGAGTTCATCCATTTGTACACATTATTAATCATGATAAGACAATAATGAGAGCATGGGTCCTCCAACCATTCTTCTAGGATAACTCAATCCGCAAAGCGTCTTCCCGTGCGGGCTTTCACCATAAGGGGACCACTTTGGAGTTCATCCATTTGTTTACCTTTGCATCGATTGGTTTCCACTTGGACATATAACATTCTCATCAAGGGAATCATATCAATCAATTACTTGACATCAACCAATGACATCAATCAAACCATTGGCATCAATGACAACATGATCCAACAGTTGATGGACGCATTGGATAAACTAACCATCGACATCCAATAAGGTATTTCTAATGAAGATATTATTTAATATGAAGATGTCAGAAGGTGGGTATGTTCCAGATCATTTAAATGAATTTAATATGGTTACTAATCAGCTAATTTCTGTAAAAATGGAATTTAATGATGTGTTCATGGATCTTCTAATATTGTGCTCATTTATATAAAGTTGGAAATGATTGGTCATGGTTGTAAGTAACTTTGTCTCTAGTTCAAACACGTTAAAATTTGATGATGTTTTTGGTGTTCTCCTTAGCGAGGAAATGAGACAAAAAAGCACAGGTGAGACATCAGGTAATGTGTTAAACATTGAGAATAGGGGAAGACAAAAGGATAGAGGAAAGAACTTAGGGAACCATGAGAATTCTAGGAAGGGAAGATCCAAATCTAGACTGGGAAATATAGACTGTTGGAATTGTGGAAAGAAATGAAATCTGAAGAAATACTGCAAAGCTCCAAAGAAACAAAGAGATGGACAATAGGAGAAAATTCAGGAAGAAAATGTAACAGGTGATGTGTTACAAGATGCTTTGATTCTTTCTGTCGATAATTTTTTTAGTATTGGGTAGTATAATCGGGGGATTCATTTCATGCCACACCCCATATTAATAATTTTCTATATTATGTTCAAGGTGATTTTGTACAAGTTCATTTGGGTGATGATGCACCGTGCAAAATTGTTGGAATGGGAAAGGTAAAAATAAATCAAAGGAATGGAAACCAATGGTTGTTGAAAGAGATAAGACATGTTCCAGATCTAAGGAAAAAACCAATTTCAACAGGGAAGTTGGAAAGTGAAGGTTGTAGATCCATATTTACAAAAAAGGTGTGGATGGTCACCAAAGGATCACTGGTGATAGCAAAAGGAGAGAAGGTAGGTACATTGTATTTATGTACTGGTAATATTGACTCTTCTATCTCTTTAGATTATATAGGAGTGGATACAACATTATGGCATCATAGGCTTGGACACATGAGTGAGAAGGGGATGCAAATACTTCACAAAATAAATTTGTTGCTAGATCTTAAACAACTTGATTTGGATTTCTGTGAGCATTGTTTTTATGGAAAACAAAAGAGAGTCATATTTCTCAGAGTCAGAAAATAAAAGAAGAGTGAAAGGTTAAATCTTGTGCATATAGATGTATGGGGACCATCTCATGTATCATCTCTTGTTGTCTCTCTTTATTATGTTACTTTTATTGATGATGAAACTAAAAAAACTTGGGTTTATTACATTCGACAAAAATCAGATGTTTTTGATACTTTTAAGAAATGGAAAGCTTTGGTTGAGAATGAGACAAGAAAAAATGTTGAAGTGTCTCAGATCAGAAAATGGAGGTGAATATTGCAGCAAGGAGTTTGATTATTACTATTCATACCATGGGATTCATAGAAAGAAGACAGTTCCAGGAACACCACAATAAAATGGTGTGTCATAAAGGATGAACGAGACAATCATGGAGCGTGAAAGGAGTATGTGATTGCATGATGGGTTTCCCTTATAGTTTTGGGAAGATTTTGTAGATATTGTTGTTTACTTAATAAACAAAGGACCTTCAATTTCTTTGAATGGTGGAATTCTAGAGGACGCATGGACAGGTAAAAAGGTAAACTATTCTTTTCTGAATACTTTCAGTTGTGAAGCATTTGTCCATATTGATAAAGAAAATAGAACAAAGCTTGAGGTAAAATCCAAGAACTATACCTTTATTTGATACGGTGTTAATGATTTTAGTTATAGATTATGGGATTATGAAACTCAAAAAATGATTAGGAGTAGAAATGTCATATTCAAGGAGAAGGTCATGTACAAAAATCAGTTGCAGGGAAAGATACAAGAAAAAGAAAAACTAGAATACATTGTGTTTGATGAGATCACTGAAAAAGAAATTTCAAAGGTATCGGAAAATTAAAATGTACAACAACATGAGCAACAAGTACCTCAAACTTCTGCAAGTGTTGTTAGAAGATCTACCAGGTTAAGTAGACCCCCTGAACGATACTCTCCTTCATTGCATTATTTATTGTTAAGGCACAATACTTGCTAAGGTTTTGCAAATGGGGTAGCAAGCTAAGTGGGCTTGATTGTGGGGAAAAATCCACAGTTAAGCGCGCTTGAGCCAGAGGCGTCTTGGGATGGGTGACCACCTGGGAAGTCCTGGTTACCGGGTGCAAGCCCTGGAAGTGATGATTGATGCTATGCGATTCATTTCGTTGGCTTCAATCCCATTTCTTCATCCCTGTGAGCATCACCCGATGAAATGAGTGCTAAGTGGACTATTCAAATCATGAGAATTATTGGTTAGTTGAGACTAATACTCATGAATATGGGTCATAGATTAATGACTTACACTACGCAGTTAATCCCAAAAATAATATCTAATATCTTGCACTGCGGAAGCCCCTATATACTGCATTATTTATTGTTGACTGATTCTGGTGAACTAGAATGTTATGAACAGAAAATGCAGGTAGACACTAGAAATAAGTGGGAGCAAGGAATGAAAGAAGAAATGGATTCCTTGGTAAATAACCATACTTGGGACTTGGTTCAGTTTCCTGCAGGAAAAAGAGCATTGCAAAATAAATTGGTTTATAGGTTGAATGAAGAAGATGGAGGAAAAAAGTGGTACAAGGCTAGACTTGTTGTAAAGGGGTTTCCACAAAAGAAAGTAGAAGATTTGCATCTTGAATAGTTAGGTGTAAAAACAACTTTTCTCCATGGGGATTTATATGAAGAGATTTATATGCAGTAGCCATGGGGGTATCAGGTCAAAGGGAAAGAAAATTTGATAGGCATGTTGAATAAGAGCTTGTATGGCCTAAAGAAAGCTATAAGGCAGTGGTATTTGAAGTTTGACATGTTTATGATAGAACGAGGTTATAATAGATATCATTTTGATCACTGTGTTTATTTTAAAAGGATAAAATATGGAATCTATATTATCTTGTTATTGTATGTAGATGGCACGCTTGTTGTAGGATCTAATATGCAGGATATAAATGTGCTAAAGAATAAATTAGTTAATTCATTTGTGATGAAGGATTTGGGTGCTGCAAAGAAAATCCTTGGTATGAGAATAACAAGATATAGGAAAATTTGCAATTTGACATTATCTCAGGGTGAGTACATAGAGAATGTGTTGGAGAGGTTTAGAATGAAGAATGAAAAACCAGTTAGTACACCTTTGGCCAACCATTTAAAATTAACCAAGGAAATGTGTCCCAATACATAGGAGGAGATAGAATACATGTCCAGGGTCCCTTATTCATCAACATTTGGAAGCTTGATGTATGTGATGGTTTGCACAAGACCGGATATTGCACATGAAGTGGGAGTTGTGAGCAGGTATATGAACAATCCAGGTAAAGAACATTGGGAGGAAGTAAAGTGGATTCTCAGGTATTTGAGAGGTATTTCTACTCATGCATTATTTTTTGGAGGTTCAAACATTGTTTTAGATGGATATGTTGATTCAGATATGGCAGGTGATAAAGATAGCAGGAGGAGCACCACAGGGTATTTGTTTATTGTAGGTGGAACAACGGTAAGTTGGATTTCAAAACTGCAAAAGGTTGTTCCACTTTCAACAATAGAGGTAGAGTATGATGTTGCTACAGAGGCTAGTAAAGAGATGATTTGGTTACAAAGGTTTATGGAGGAATTGGGAAAGAAGCAAGAGAACAGAAAGTTGTACTGTGACGAGAGTTCTATTCATCTTGAAAATAACTCAACCTTCCATTCGAAGACTAAGCATATACAGATCATGTACCAATTCATACGATCCATCTTGGAAGATGGATGTTTGAAGTTGGAAAAGATACACACTAGCCAGAATCTTGAAGACATGTTAACAAAGGGAGAAACCAGGGAGAAATCAAGTTCATGCTCATTTTATGTAGGTTTTCAAGCATGAAGGTGAATATGAGAAATTTTCCAGGTTCAATGTGGAGTTTATTCTAGTAGGTACAACAACATTGGAGTTGTTGTGATCAGTCTCCAATTGGGATATTGTTGGTTGTGGAGCCTGATTGTCTTCTTATTTCATGGGTGTTTGTTTCCAGTTATGTTTATACCCCATGAATAATTTACACCCCTCCACGTGGGAGGGATTTCCCCCCCTGCAGGGTCCGGGGGGCTCATCCCCGTGGCTGGGGGGTTTGGGGGAAAGTGGCTCCCCAACTAAAAGTTTTCCTCAATGGGGGTTCGAAGGCAAAGCCCCTGAAGGAAAAATTGCCTTGTAAATGTATATGGTAATTTCATAGTAAAACTGGACCGTTCATTACAAGGTTACAGATATGAAGGTAGAATTTATGTTAGGGTTTTTTTTCCCTATAAGGAAACCCTCTTTTATGAGAGAATTGTATTGTGGTTGTGTAGCATGGAGAATATTGTATTTTGAGATAGGAAATTGTGAGAGAAATAAGTGGAAGTTACAACGGTTGTGTTGTAGGTTGTATCCCTTCATTTTCTAGATAATAATAAAGGAAGGATATGGCAATTTCTCTAGTGGACGTAGCCCACACTCAATGAACCACGTATATATGTGTCTCTATTGTATTTTGTATCTTATGTGTTTTATTTTTGCATCTGTTTTATTTTATTGCTCTCCAGTCCTATTTTTCTAACAATCTCTTTATCAACAAATGATTATTTGTTGATAAGTTGATCTAACTCGTTCTGTAGTGAATTCTTATCACTCTTTAACATTTTAATTTGTGTGAGTAAACTTCGATTATGAGCCCTTAGTCATAACATTTCTTCCTCATTATCTGATTTTTTGACTTCTCTTATAATATCTTGTTTCTCTAGATTTTCATCTTTCATATTTGTAATTTGTTCAATCAATTTATGATTAAGTTTCCTTAGGCACGAAATTTCTTCCTCTTTTTTGGTTAGTTTCTCTTTGAGACTTTGATTTTCTTGTTCTAGATTTTTATTCTCTTGTTTCTTGTCTTTTGACTTACTGATTTTTATTAGTAAATTTTGATTATGATTTTTTAATTGTGATATCTTTTCATCTCGTTCTAGTAAGTCTTTCTCCATTTTTTTTGTTTCTAGTTCTTCAATTTGTGTCATGAGTTATTGATTTCTCTCTTTGAAGTAAAGATTATTTTTCTTTGTTAACCCATTAAAATATTTCTCCATCTCAATTTCCAACTGCAATTTTTTATTGATGTCTTTATAATTTCCTACTTCGCCTTTTAATATTAGTGATTTTCTTTGTGAGTTATCTTGATATTATTCCATTATAAATGATTTCCCACAAATTGGACAAAAACGATTGTGATTTTTAAAAATTGTCATATACTCAAACTCCATTTCGAAAAAAGAGCATTCAGTCCAAAATTTAGATTTATATATTGAATTCATTGTTCACGATTTTTTTTTCCCTAAAATTTCTTCAGTTGCCTTCCAATTTAATAAAATGTATTAAACAACTTTAATAATTCCATGTATCTTTTAAACCTTGTCACTTTTTATTTAAAATAAATTTGTAACTTATGAAAAGTTATCTCTTTCTTTTAATACCCTCTTCTTAATTCTCATTTATAAATATCATTTACACAAGTTAATTGGGATTGAATTAATATTACTCCAAAAGACTTCGGTCATTGACTTTTTTTTGGCTTCGACCCCAAGTGTAAAAAAGTTGTAAAAAATTACCACTGTAAATTATTTTTAAATATTGTAGGAAAATACCATGGGTCAATGGTTTTCCAAAACCATGGGCCTATAAACTACCAATAGTAGTATCATAATTTACTCTTCCTTCTTCTTTGGACTTTTTCCTTTAAATTTAATTTTTTATGTTCTTCCTTTTTCTTTCTTTTCTTTTTTGTTCTTCCTTTATTTATTTTTTTGTTTTTTTTTTTCTTCTTCTTGATATATGGTACTAACTTCTTCTAATTTTCTGGCAGAGAAATGATTATTTCTTCAATGGTATTTTTTTTTTTTAAGGAAAAAATTCCCTAACGTGGTCAATGACCTATATTTCTCAAAGAAACTCTGAAATGGTGGAGTTGTCCAAAATATGGATCGAGACATAGTGGATAAAGAATAAAGGGTTGCAATCCTTAATTCCCGAGTCGTGAGGATAAACAATGTCATCCCCCTTGATGGAATAAAGTGTAGGACATGAAAGGATGAGGATTTCTGATATATGTGGATATTGGTGGCCACCCACCTTTTCCAACTAGCCCAAAACCGTTTTCTAGCAATTTTGGCAATTTACTATTTTTAGCAGTTTTTAACTTTTGGGGCCATTTTGAGGTCCTAAATGAAGGTTTTTTGAGGTCAAGATTCTCATTGATAGTCAAAGGCATGATTGAGCCCCCAAAATGAATCTCCTCTATGATACTTTTTCGATGGGCTATCATACACCTAAAACGAAGATCGTATGCAAAAGTTACGACCCCGAGAAGTTGATGTACTAACTTACCCAAATGGGGCCCACATGACTTTTGGCGCTTCATCTCCTAGGGTTAGGTTTTTGGATGTCTAGGTTTTTTTGGAATTCCTATTTATTGTAAAAATTCCTTCAGAGCCTCATTGTAATCATCTTCTTGCGAATGCGAGTAGCCGTCACATCTCTTCTCAGAGATAAGTTGCCACCATTATAGCAAGTCTTTCACTCTATATTTTTACAGTCTCTGTACATTTATTTCATTAATAGAAATCATGTATTACAATATATTTGTTTTTATGGTTGCATCTCTGATACATTTTTTTATATTATACTTGAATATCTATGATATCTCTGTGCATTTCTTTATTATATCTCCGCTCTCATTTTGTGCTGAAAATAATCTGGATCAATGGTATCAGAGCAGGTTGTTCTTGATCATTTTTTCAGTGCATGTCCCTGACGAGGTCCAAGTATAGAAATTTGGGTCTTGATCTTGTCTCTCTTGAGGACAATTTCTCTCGCACACCTAAGAAACCCTCAATGGAGAAAGAAAAGAAAAATGATGGAGTAGACGATCCTATCAATCTGTTGCTTTAGCAAGCTCTCACGCGACAGAGGGATGAAATGATAGATACTTTTTCCCACATCCTTCTACACCTGTCGATATCAATAGGTGCATCTTCATCAAGCGGCCACTTTGGAGGCACCTCGCCTTTCAAAGTACAAGTAAATTTTTATATTCTTGTATTTGAAGGACAGATAGATGTCGAAGCCCTAGACAAATGGTTAAATATGCTAGAAGGTTACTTCTCTATTCACAATTTTTCTAACAGAGAAAAGGTCACCTTCACACTCCTTAAATCTCTCCCCCATGTCAAACATTGGTGGGAAACTTACTGGGAGAAAATTTCCACAGAGGAGTCTAGAATATATGGGGGCGAGCACACTTGGGATTTTTTTTTGGATGTGGTAAAGGAATAGTATTACCTTGTTGAAAACTATGAGGGCCAGTACATGAGATGGACCACATTGCGGAAAGAGAGAGGCCAAGCAGTTCTAGAGTTCACCAATACCTTCCATACCTTGCGCACCAAGCTAGGTATCAAAGAATTCGAATGACATTTGGTTCTGAAATATCGTGGGGCTCTACACAGATACATCCAAACTGAAATGGATTTTCTCGACATCTCATCACTCAGTGTTGCTTATCGATATGTTGTTAAAATTGAGCAGAAATTTAAGCACCAGAACAAACGGGAGTTTGGGTCTACAAATACGCAACAACCAAAGTATGACAAAGATGGCCCTAACAAATAGTCTCTTGAAAACCAGTCCAAGCCATGGGAAACGAAGGGTCATAGAAATACAAAGAAGGACACCGAAAAATGGTGTGATTTCCACAAAATCCCCTGGCACAACACCGATGAATGTCGCTCAAAACAGTCATTGGTGGCCGAGATTAAAGACAAGGAGTTGAACCCTAATTCAGAATCCGATTCTAAAAATATTGGTAAAGGACAAATCATTGATGCAAACCCGACTGCTATTGTCGCGATCATACCAATTCAACCAGAAGAACCAACAGATACTGAAGAGGGGGGGCGCCACAGATGTGGGTGAAGGGGACCCCACTGCATTTTCTTGTTGATAGCGGAAGACAGAAGAATATCATCTCAACAAAGGTCGTCAAATAGTTGGGATTGTCGACAACACTACACCCGCAGCGATACAACATCGGGTGGCTTCACCAAGGACGAGATATTCATGTCAACCGACAATGTTGATTGTCATACGGAATCCATCCCTTCAAGGATGAGGTATTCTGTGATTTTTCCCCACTATATGTCTTTGATGTTCTCTTGGGCCAACCATATATGTGGAAGCGTCATGTTGTTTATGAGTCTCAACCCTGCAATGCCATTATTTCTCTGGGGGGTCATCTCTACAGAATACCAGAGGTAGTTCTAACTATTGTTCCACCTAAATGTGTCGTAAGGTAGTATCTCATACTACAAAAATCATCTTCTTCACAATTTTTTCAAAAAGGGAAGAGAAGGATACTGCAACCACTACAGCCTCAGCCCAAGCACCTTCTATCCAATAGAAGCAGGTCGACAAGATTACAGCAAAACACAAAGATTCCTTCTGCACAGAGTCATCTCAGATAGCTCGACTGGTTGAACAAATTAAACCTCGCCAGCAACAGGTTCGTGACAAACTTCCACAAACTAAGCAACACGACGTCTCCAGCAAGGCAAGCAACTCACCAAGACGTAGATTCAGCAAACGCTTTTCCCTCTCCCCTGGGCACTCAACGCAATGGAGACCATTTCTTCCTAAGGAGGGAGGATTGATCTAGGTGGATATCGATGGCCACCCACCTTTTCCAACTAGACCAAAACCGTTTTTTGGCAATTTTGGCAATTTACTATTTTTAGCATTTTTTAACTTTCGGGGCCATTTTGAGGGCCTAATGAAGTTTTTTCAGGATAGAGATTCTCAATGATATTCAAAGGCATGATTGATCCCCCAAAATGAATCTCCTCTACGATACCTTTCCAATGGGCTATCATACGCCTAAAATGGAGATCGTATGCAAAAGTTATGACCCCAGGAAGTTGATGTACTAACTTACCCAAACAGGGCCCACATGACTTTTGGTGCTTCATCTCCTAGGGTTAGTTTTTTGGATGTATAGGTTTTTTTGGAATTCCTGTTTATTGTAAAAATTCCTTCAGAGCCTCATTGTAATCATCTTCTTGTGAATGTGAGTATCCATCACATATCTTCTCAAAGATAAGTTTCCACCATTCTAGCAAGTCTTTCACTCTGTATTTTTACAGCCTCTGTACATTTATTTCATTAATAGAAATCGTGTATTACTGTATATTTGTGTTTACGGTTGCCTCTATGATACATTTATGTTATATTATACTTGAATATCTACAATATCTCTGTGCATTTATTTATTATATCTCCACTCTCATTTTGTGCCGAAAATAATCTGGATCAATTGCATTGTCCATATCATTAAAAATGATCTATCTATAGGGTTTGATTTTGATAGTATATATTGGTACTTTTTTTGTTTCTTTATGTTCTATGCAACAAACCCTAGATCGGGTCATTTGATGTATTTTTTTTCATCTGGATTTATGAGCAGAACAAAATGAAACCACAAATTTATAATACTAACACAGAGACACAGTGAACAATAACAAAGATACAGTAAAATTTAACTTCTATTAACTAATAAATATGCTTAAAACTATAAAATGTAGACTAAAAACAAGCTTGCTAGAGTGGTGGCATCTTATCTCTAAGAAGAGATGTCACGGCTACTCTCATTCACAAGAAGATGAGTACAATGAGGCTCTGAATGAATTTTTACAATAAACATGAAAGTCAAAACCCTAGACATCTAAAAAACTAACCCTAGGAGATGACGTACCAAAAGTCATGTGGGCCCCTTCGGGCTAAGTTGGTACATAAATTTCTCGGGGTCGTTACTTTTGCATATGATCACTATTTAGGGTGCACAAAATCTTGTTGGAAATGTATTGATGATAAGATTCATTTAGGGGGGTTAATGAGAGCCTTTGGATATTATTGAGGTTCCCAATCGCAAAAAAGAATCGTTTAGGCCCTCAAAATGGCCCCAGAAGTTGAGGAATAGAAAAACTATTAAAATAGTAAGTTGCCAAAAAACTAATTTGAGCCAGTTGGAAAAGGTGGGTGGAAACCAAAATCCTCCTAGATCAATCCTTCTCGCTTAGGAATAAATGGTCTCCATTGCGTTGAGTTCCCCCATAAGATGAGCATTGAGTGAGCCATTTACCTTGGTGCAAGAGTTGCCCTACTTTGACAACCTGATAAAGGTGGATCCTCTGCTGGAAAGTTCCCTTGAACTAAGTGTCCACGATATGATCAGTGGATTCCTTTTTCATGTAGTCAAGGTTGATCTCGAGTACATAGCACTAGTTGGGACTACCTCGAGAATCTTTCATTGCTTGGCAGAGAAAAAGGGAATAGCATTAGGTGGGACTACCTCGGGAATCCTGTACAATTTCTTGTTCAAAGTAATAATAACACTGTGAGGCCTAGAGTCATATATAGCATGACTTTTCCATAAATAAGGTTGGCCCAAAAGAACATAAAAAACTTCAAGGGGAGAAACATCACACAATACCTCATCTTTGAATGGCTTGATGTCATATGACAGGCGACATTGTTGGCTGACACGAAGATCGCTTCCTTGACAGAGCCATTCGATGGTGTAGGGTTGTGGGTGAGGCATTTTCTACAGGGATAGATTCTTGAAGACCTCTACTGAGATGAGGTTATTTTGGCTACCACTATCAATGATGAAGTGCAACAAAGTGCCTTTTACACACATCTTTGAATGAAAGAGGCACTCGCCTTCCTCTGGATTAGCAGGTTCACCGAGATGGATCTTGGTGGTAGAAACAATGGCACTTGGTTCTATGTCAATGATCTGTCTCCCCTTTTCTAGTTCTAACTCAAAGTCAGAACCTGCACCTGATTTAGAGGATTTTACCTCAAACACCACTGAATTCTTTGAGCAAAAATCAACAGTGTTATGCCAGGGGCTCTTATGGAAGTCGCATCATTTCCTGGTATATTTCTTCATCTTCCCATTCTCCTTCTTTTCTTATGGCTTGGAATGGTTTTCCTGAGGTTTCCCATCTTTGTTCTATCATTTTTAACGTGGGTTGGGGTTGCCCTTACCGTTCTTCTACTGTGAGGGGTTTCCAAACTCAAACTTTCATGTCTCTTGTTTCAACTTTTGTTCGATTTTGATGACATATCGATAGGCTGCACCCAAGGATGAGATGTCCAAAAAATCCATTTCTATATGGATATATCTATGTATACCATCATGGAACTTGAGAACCATATGTAACTGAAAATATTTGATACCCATCTTAGTGTGCAAGGTATGGAAGACATTAGTGAACTCTGGCACTGTTTGGTCTCTTTCCTATCGCAGTGTGGTCCATATAGTATACAAGTGGTTATAACTTCCAACAGGGTAGTATTGTTCCTTAATAACATCCCTCAATGAATCCCAAGTGGGTGCAACTATTTCCCTCTATTTCCTTTTTCTCACAGAAAGTATCCCACCAATATTTGACATGGGGGACGGCCTTGAGGAGTGCAAATGTAATATTTTATCTATCGAAAAAGTTGTGGATAGAAAAATTACCTTCTAGAAGGTTTAACCATTTATCTAGGACATCCTCATCTATTTGACTTTCAAATATAATAATATCAAAAGTAATGTGTACCTTGAAGGGGGCGGCACCTCTGCTTGAGGTGGATATTTCGCTTGTCGACAGTCGTTGAAGGATTTGTGTAAATTTGTCCATTATATTGTTCCTTTGTTGTTCAAGGGCTTCCTCGAGCAACATTTTGAAAGGATCTCATGTCCCTTCGTATTTCATTTTTCCCACCATGGACAGTTTCTTGGGCATGCGAGAGCATTTTTCCTCAAGAGAAACAAGCTCGAGAACCAAATCTCTATACCCTTGTTATGAGGAAAATATCTCTATGGCATGGGGTAAACCACAGCAGACAGAATGGCATGCAGAAATAAACTATATTCCCAAGTATGCTATATAAATTAAATTCTTACAAGACAAGGTCAAGATCCTACCCTGCCCGGGCATTCGATGAACACCATCGTTGAGCATGCAACTCAAAGCTTTATACCTGCAACTTGTCCTCAACAACCAATATACACAAGCATGTGGTGATAGTAGATAATTTTAGCATATATATTAGCATAATCCATTAACATACATGATAAATACACCCATGGCATCATAATTCAAATATTTTCAAGAAACCAATTGGACAAGAAAATAGTATTTCTATTAAAATAATCAACAAAAGTATGTAGGTGACAAATTGATGTAATGGCACATATAGGAATCAAGATACTAAGTACCTCTATAAGGGCCTCCACCACTTCAATCCTCCACTAAAGGAAAGCTCATATAAAGGACATAATGATGTTCTCCATCACAAAGAAGGAAGAGCTTGGGGGTTGAACAATGAGTTCATACTTTCAAGGATAAAGGGATTTAGACTCAATGTGAAGTGAAATTTCTCCAGAGTAATTTTTCTCTCAAAATTTGAATTCTCTCTTTTTCCAAGGTTTGGATATGGCTCAATCCATATCCTTCAAATGGAACTGAAGGGTTGAGTCGGAGCGTTTCTAGTAGATGGAAGGTCAAGGATCATGGATCTCGTGACATGAAATGGAAACCTGACATAATTTTTAATTTTGAGCACCAAACCCTATGTACACAGGTTATAGTGGAGAAACTTGCATATACGCTTGTTGTCTAACTGGTAGGGTGCGTATATGTGGAAAAATGTTCTTTTTGGATTTGGAAGGTACAAAAGGGGACTTCAAGTTTGCATAGGGAAATGTACAATCCATCCAAGCAAGTTGCATGGGGTCAGGAAACATTTTCTATAACAGATTCCCCCTAATGTGTGAGGTCATAGGAGTATCTACGATGGATCAAATACATTATAATTCCAAGAAATGGAGTAATGGAGACTCTGTTGGAAGTGCTAGTTACTCATGAGAATATTACAATCCATAATGACTTTGTACACATGGCTGCAAATCTGAATTACACTACAGATCCATGTGGAAATATACCAAATAGTTGTTCATGGCCATGAATAGGAAATACAAAGTAGACACATTCCATAGGCTTTCATAGTCACGAACAATCCAGTCTCAAAATCAATTTGAAGATATATGTATAGAATGGAGTACAATTTGATCTCCTGTGATCACTAAAGTCATATAGGTACTGGTCCAATGAAAGACAACAATAGAATAGGAATGTTGCTACGGTAAGTTGAAGGTCTTCTACACTATCTGTCGAAGGTGCAAGTATACATCATGTGAATAGAGGAGTTGATGTCGAACACAATGAGACTTTGTTTGATTACCGGTCATTAAGGTATACCATTAACAAATGCGAGATAACCTACCAATAATGAAAGTAGGTATCAAAGCACCGAGTACATTCTTACAATTGTGAATAAGGGTGTTGAGGTCGAACACTTGAAGAATCCATTGATCAGGATACATTGATGTATTCCCAACTATAGATGGTGGTAGAACCCACCACTGATGATTGTAAGCCTCTAGGTACTCATAGGAATCTAGGTATCATTTCTAGAATAGATGAGTTGAATTCAATGGAAGGACACTCACTGAAATGAGAGCATTAAGGAATCTCTCATCAATCATCACGAGGTATAAATAAATAGCTTTATGATTAGGAGGAGCTCAAATGAATATGATGTTCATGAACCAATGACCCTATGTGTCTTTCACATGCACCAGATGCAAGTAGTGCATGAACAATACCCTCTGAATAGCATCTAAAAAGGAAGACTACCGACAAAGGCAAGGAAACCACCAATAAGCCTAATGACATCCAAGACATTGCATGAATCCCAACGTGTGAATAGATTTCTTACTATTGAACACAAGGGAAACCCCCCAGTCAGCGACCAATGAGGAGATGTCAATTAGAGGGTTCAAGGTTACCTACTGTTGGCAGCCAATTCAATTTTTTCTATTGCCCTACAAGCTTCCTACACCTATGTCTTATGAACTTCAAATTACCATCGCTTTTTGCAAATAGACGATATTTTCATTTCATGCGACACTTGAAACTTGATTTCGATTTAGTTTTCACGACTGAAAGCATGAAAAATCCTCCATCGTTTTGAACTGTCATGATCTTTGCATTGATATTTTGAATGGCACTTACCTTTGGTTTATCACTAAGTGGCTAGAAGGATTTTCGAACTATGCCTATTTTCCTATTCTTACTTTGATTACGCAACTTGATTTTATTAAACTTATGAGGCATTGAGCAGTGTTGGTTTATACTTGGCTCATTGAATCACATGAGGGTCATCATTTAGTTTTGTTTGTATAAATAATATGATCCTTATGTTAAATTTTTACATAGCCCTTGCCTTGTCAATTTTATGAAATCGATTGTCACAATGTTTGAAAACTTTTGATTAACAAATTTATGCAATGGCGCATGGTTAATTTTTGGGTTTTATTTTACATTGAATGACAATGGTTTGAAATATTATAATGACACATTGGTATATCATCCACCGTTTAATTCTTTGGTTGAACGAATGATATGGTTTTGAGTTGTGTTATGATTGATTGAATAGAGGATTAATTGGCAGTTGTACTGGTGTAACGTTGATTGTATGGCATAACACTTACCATTTCTTTCATTGGTTGGCCAAATGATATGATTATTGAGCTATGCTATGATGGTTTGAATAGCTATGTAAGCTGACAGTTGTACCTTTCACCATAACTATCATGCATGGCCAGAGATAACCTCCAACCCCCTCGCACACTTTGCATCAATGCCTACCTCCTTACCAAGGTTATCTTTGTTGATCTTTGGGAAAATCTCTAAACCTACTCTGTTCAAACCCTTGTCCCTTAGCCCATCTCTCTGTGTGTTATCTCCTAGCTCATGAAGGGAAAATTGAACCCTCATGGTTTTCAGAGTCGATTGTGGTTTCATTTTGCCAGAGAAAACTGCCCCGAATTTGCTCCCAGAGTCACGTTTTTGCGTGAGTGATTCTGGGCAAACGGATTCGAATTAGCTCAAGCCGTTGAAAACCCAGAACCATTTTTAGCCCCTTTACCCTCAATGCGAGTGGTTTCCTCAAAAATTGAGTGGATATAGATATCTAGCTCTCATTTTCCAGGTCAATTTTTCAGTGGATGGAACATACGTTTTGAGTCTGTGAGCATTTGCCAGAATGCTTATCACTTCTCCAGACCTGTGCTTCAAATCCCTTCTGCCTGTCCAACCTTGTGCTTCAACTTCTTGTTGAAGACCTTGATCAATCGTCACACAGGTATGGAAGTTTGATATCATTTCATTTTGTAAATAATCGCTTGTTTATATAACGAATTTGAATTCGTTTTGAATAGCTCTGTTTCCAGCATTGATTTGCTCAGTTACATTGCATGCATTCTATATATGGACTGGCTTTGAATAGAAACACATTTTAATTCGATTTACGATTTGATTATGCCCAGGATTACGATTTGTTTCTATATTTGACTTAATCATGATTCGATTTGATTGTTACCCAGTTATGATTACAATTGTTGTTGATGGGTATGATTATTATTGTTGGTCATGTCTGTTAACTGTTTAATGCTCAACAAACGAAGTCTATGGCAAGTTTGGTGGATGTTGTTATGCATGTTTCGTTTTGAATATAATCGTATGCACAGTTTTACAGCCATAACAAGTCAATTGTGATTGTGTTCGATCATGATCGTATCGATTATGATTGTGTTGATTACATCATGATTCACTGCTTAATTTCATTTGTTATGAAACAGTCCTGTTATGATTGACCTGATTTTGTGGCAACTGAAAAACAGAGCATTCTTACCCTGTCCCGATTGTATTCTTTTTCAATTTGAATGATGAATTTGCTTGAACTATTAGTGATTCGTTTTGGATATTTGTTAAAAGAAATTTAATTGGATTGTTTTAAAAAGATTTTATTTGATTGCTATCTAGTCCTGTATGTTATTTTTGACTAGCTACAGAATCAGATGATTCTGTAGCTAAGTCTGTAGGATCATTTTTTTAGTATTTTGTTAGTCAAATATCTTTCTAAATTGATATTTGTGTTCTATTGCAGGTAAATTCGAATTTGCAATTGAGTGGTTGAGCAGTTAGGGGATATTTCAAAGATTTCACTTGCATTTTAGTTGCTTAGTTTAGTTGATTTTGGGATATCTCCCAGATTATGTAAAACAATTTGATATTATCCATAATGAGGTTTTACCTTGTGAAGAGACCTATATATACTTATGATTTTTGTAATAATCATCATCGTCATTCGTGGGAGAACAAGGATATATGGATTTCTAATACAGACTGGAGCAGAATTGATGTTTTGTCATAGCTTTAGCTTCTCAATAGATCAACATTTTGTTTCAAGTTTTGTATATCACTTTGTTTATGGTTTATGATTACTTTAGCTATCTAAATCAAATGCAAATGATATCATTTTATTACTATGATTCATATCTTGTTTCTTCCAAATAGATAAAAGACATAAGAGTTGTTAATTCATTTTTTGAATGACAGGTTTATCTTCTTCATGAATTGAATTGTTATATATAAGTCCTTGCATAATAGGTTTCCCTTATTGCAGGAATTTATAATCATAAGGTTGTTATGATTTTCTTTTATGTCTTGTTTGTCCTGTAAAACACTTCAAGGAGCAGCATAGCTGATCGTTTACGAGAAGCATATGGATTAACCGGTGTGAGTTTTCCTCCTCTGAACAGCTCAGAAATTATCATACACAGGGCAGACTTGGAGCGTTTCCAAGTCAATTAGTCTTTTGCTTACTGTTTTCATTAAGTATTTTAATATAGATATAAGTTTAATTAGATTTATATTAGATTGTTTAATTTCAGTAAATATATTAGATTGTTTAATTTCATTAATGTTTATTTCTTTTTCATAAAATATAAAAATCAAAAAGAGGTCCTTGGCTGTCTTAGGGCAGCGAACACATGATTTTTGCAGGTTTTAATTAAATCTATAGATTGTTTATAATGTACATTTGTGAATGAGAAATATTGTAGCTGATAATTAGATAGTTGATTTGAGTTATTATAATAGTAATTAGTAGATTGTATATAATAGTTAGAATAGCCATATTTAGTTTTAGTTCATATAGTAGATTAGTATATTAGTTTTTTTTTAATTATTAGTTAGTTTAGTTTCTTGTATTTTAGTTAGTTTGTTTTATTAATTTCTTTTAGTTTTAGCTTGTTTAGATTACTTAGCTCAGATCAATTTTCTCTTTGGTTTTCTTAGGAGACCTTAGAGCGGCCAACGGAGCCATTAAACTCATCAGGGTGGTCCATTCCAAACGGCTTGGGTTATTTAGACAACCCCGGAACGGTTCCACTCTCCCAGTTGACGAATGGACAGTTTCGCCCGTCAACAAATGGCGATAGAAGGAGGGCCAACTGACAAGCTGGCCTTGTAGGAGCCTTTATTTTTTAATGTATTCAATTTTCCCCATGGCTCCCAAAACAACTGTGTTGGAACATGCTTTCAACTTCTCATTACCCGATGTTCCCAACGACAAAGTATCATGCTTGTCCAAACTCACCTTTGATGGTGAAGGCAATACATCTGGTAAAGACCACCTTAACAAGTTTTGGTGCAAATGCATCAAACATGACATCTCAGACTTAGGAGTTTTATGCAGACTATTTGCTTTTACTTTTAGAGGTTGAATCAAACAATGGTTTGAATCCTTTCCAGCATGTCACATCTTTGATTGGTTTCAATTTGTAGATGTGTTTCTAGATGCTTTTGAAATTTATGATTTTGATCAATTATGTGAAGAGTTTCATACTTCGCTAATCAACGACGATTCATCTTCAGAAGACATTTTGACAAGAGTCTATCATATCCTTTGTAAATTTAATCTCGATGACATGTCATTGGCATTAAATCTCTTCTATGATCCTTCCATCCCTTCCATCCAGTCATGTTCAATCACGAATGAAGAACCAATTGCAAATCCTGTCACTCAACTGCTAGAACAATCTTCTTCACATGAAGAGGAAAATTCTTCCGATAATGTTGAACAAGCTAGGGAGGTAGAATCTATTGATCAGGCTCTTATTGACAACCAAAATTGGTTTTTCCTTTGAATCATTGTATTTTCAGTCTTCGAACAGTATGGAAGATGATTTGTTTCTGGCTCAAGGTGAATACCCACATTCTTTTGACTCATGCTCTAATCAACATTTGAAATCAGTCATTGAAGAACACTTAAGTAACGAAAATCTTCTTGATTGTTCTAGTACTCCCATGAAACTGATTAGAGAAGAAGTTACGCAACTAGAAGAATAAACCTTAAACCTTCATCCTCAAAATGCACTTTGTTCACAAGAAAGACTAGATGATCGTCACATAAATTTTGAATTATCTAAAAAGGCTAATCCAGATGATCATATTATGTTAAGGAATTCGTCACCAGAACAGAGTAAGAGTTTTAAAGAAAGTGAAGAGAATTGTCTTGAGAATACCATTGTTGATTATCATAGTTCAAGAGATTCTTTTTATCTACTTATTTCTGATTCCTTTTATTCTTTATATCCTGATCTATTCCTGGATTCTGGTGGACTTGACATCTTACCTACAACATACTACTCTTTTCCACCACAATCATATTCTTTTGATATGCTGAATTTTGGTGAAATTAATTCCGAGCATAACATTGATAAAACCGGATTTGATGCTTGTTCACTTTCATCACTCACATGGGAAGAGGACATGTTGCAAGATGATTTTACACAGTTTATTGTTGAAAAGGATGATGCATTGTATTTTATGGAGATCAAACATTCTAACTTGCATATTCGTTCTTTTCTTAACTCGAATCTTAATGTTTATGCTTTACATTTTGCAATGATCAATCTCATCGAAGGAAACATTCAAACCAATGATCTGACGAGTGTCATGAATCCTCTTATGATAAGTTTCCCATTGATATATTTGTTTCATCAAATTCATGGTTTACATCCCCATTTTTGTGACAGAATCTTAGAGTGGCTTGAATATTCATATATGAAAAAATTTCATAATAAAGACAAAGTTGTGCTTGCTTTCTTTTTACCTAAGAATCTTGAAAGTAGGCGTGACATGTTTCTTTTAGATCCGCCATGTGAAGAAATTAATGAGTACTTAGATAACTATCAGAAGGATGGGGCCTTTCAGCCTTGGCTGATGGTTATTCCATTTCCTCATAATCCTGACGAGTTTTTCAAAACTACATACACTCAACCATGCCATTATGACCCTTATCTTGACAAGATTGCGCAATGGCTGGAGGATTCATACAACACAAATATTCAAGGAAATGGTAAGATCATGCTTACTTTGTTTCTAGATGTTGATTATGAAGGTAAGCGTGATATGTTTCTGTCATTTGTTGATATATTACCATTCTTTTTAATAATGCTTGATCTTGTTTTCATTGCAGGATTAGAGTTACTCCRMTGGMTACATTGGAAACATGACTTCACRTAGCATCCTGATTTGTTTAGTAGTTAGGGTAGGTTTAGGAATAGGTTTTTCTTTCAGTTTGAKTTCTCACTAKTTYTGCTTTTAATAAATGCAGTCATGAACGCAAGTGRGCGCAYCACGAGAACCATAATACGGTTGTTKTCAGKGAAGTCCCCTTGATCTCTTTCTCTTTGCTCTTAGTTCAACATTTATTTTCAAAAACACAGTATCGTCATGAAAATCTTAAATGGAAAAGTAAAGAGATAAATAAATCTGAATCAACCCTGACCCAAGGTACCATGAGTAGGACTGCTTTCCCATCATCCGGGATTTTCCTACTTTCTTTCAGTTTGTCAAGGGATTGGTTGCATGAGGTTTTCAGATGCACCTTCTGTGCATATTTGTTTTTGTTTTTCTTGTTTGGATTTCTTTGCTTTACAATTTTTTTTTTCGCTGGTGTGTTTTGATTTCTCCCTTATGCTTACTAGTTTTTGCTGTTGAAACACACATACCTGAATTTTTGAACTGTTCAGACAGGGAAAAAGAAGTTTCTTCGCTGAAATAACTTCTGAAAAATTTGTACAAACATCAATGGTATATTTCTGAAATTGATATCTATGTTGGACAATTTTGTTGTTTGAAAGAAGTTTACCGATTTCGATCTCTGAGTAAAGCTTGTCATGATCATCTATTGTATTTTTACGCTGTCCCTTTTCCGTAAAGGAATGACTCAAAAGATGTCTCCCTGTCATAGGAAGTGTTTTGTAAATAAAACATCTCTGGAGCTAAATAAAGGACAGTGCTAAAAAATTATGATGAGGTCTAAAAAATATGTTAAAATATCAAGACTTTCAGCGTCACCCCGCTCAACCATATATCTACAAAAGAAAAACAAAATTATTAAGAAGAGTTGTGGGTAGTGCTTATAAACCCACCGGGATACTGAACAGGTCCGCTGGCAGCGGGTAAATGCAAGCATGGCGCCAAGACAACTTCGTCGGGGTACTGAATAGGACTGTTGGCAGTGAAGCAATGTCAGGTACATGAAAATCTGCAAAAATTATAAGAAACCTCTTTAATGTCCTTTATGATGATCTAGAACTTCTTGACAGGATACAGATGTCAGAGTGGGTTAAATGGAAACCCTGTCGAGGCTATGGACGCCTGCTGGCAGCAGTGGCTATGCCAACAGTATTGAATATTTTATCTTTAATATCGTGACTTGTTGACCTTAAGACTGTTATTGGTTTTCATCTTTTAAAACACTGCTGGGAAAAAATGATTAATGATGATGATTGTACGATTTTCTGATTGTTGTTTTTGAGTTGAAATTTTCTTTTCTTTCCTAATCTGAGTTTATTTCTTTTGACAGAGATAACTTCTTCTCCCAGTGTGTCGCCATTGTTGGCAGCCAATTCATTTTTTTCTATTTCCCTACAAGCTGCCTACACCTATGTCTTATGAACTTCAAATTACCATCGCTTTTTGCAAATAGACGATATTTTCATTTCATGCGACACTTGAAACTTGATTTCGATTTAGTTTTCACGACTGAAAGAATGAAAACTCCTCCATCGTTTTGAACTGTCATGATCTTTGCATTGATATTTTGAATGGCATTTACCTTTGGTTTATCACTAAGTGGCTAGAAGGATTTTCGAACTATGCCTATTTGCCTATTCTTACTTTGATTGCGCAACTTGATTTTATTAAACTTATGAGGCATTGAGCAGTGTTGGTTTATACTTGACTCATTGAATCACATGCGGGTCATCATTTAGTTTTGTTTTTATATATAATATGATCCTTATGTTAATTTTTTACATAGCCCTTGCCTTGTCAATTTTATGAAATCGATTGTCACAATGTTTGAAAACTTTTGATTAACACATTTATGCAATGGTGTGTGGTTAATTTTTGGGTTTGATTTTACATTTAATGACAATGGTTTGAAATATTATAATGGCACATTGGTATATAATCCACCATTTAATTCTTTTGTTGAACGAATGATATGGTTTTGAGTTGTGTTATGATTGATTGAACAGAGGATTAATTGGCAGTTGTACTGGTGTAACGTTGATTGTATGGCATAACACTTACCATTTCTTTCATTGGTTGGCCAAACGATATGATTATTGAGCTATGTTATGATGGTTTGAACAGCTATGTAAGCTGTAAGTCGTAACTTTCACCATAACTATCATGCATGGCCAGACATAACCTCCAACACCCTCGCACACTTTGCATCAATGCCTACCTCCTTACCAGGGTTATCTTTGTTGATCTTTGGGAAAATATCTAAACCTACTCTGTTCAAACCCTTGTCCCTTAGCCCAGCTCTCTGTGTGTTATATCCTAGCTCCTGAAGGGCGAATTGAACCCTCATGGTTTTCAGAGTCGAATGTGGTTTCATTTTGCCAGAGAAAACTGCCTGAATTTGCTCCCAGAGTCACGTTTTTGCGTGAGAGATTATGGGCAAATGGATTCGAATTAGCTCAAGCCGTTGAAAACCCAGAACTGTTTTTAGCCCCTTTACCCTCCTTGCAAGTGGTTTCCTCAGAAAAAATGATTAATGATGATGATTGTACTTTTTTCTGATTGTTGTTTTTGAGTTGAAATTTTCTTTTCTTTCCTAATCTGAATTTATTTCTTTTGACAGAGATAACTGCTTCTCCCAGTGTGTCGCCATTGTTGGCAGCCAATTCAATTTTTTCTATTGCCTTACAAGCTGCCTACACCTATGTCTTCTGAACTTCAAATTACCATCGCTTTTTGCAAATAGACGATATTTTCATTTCATGCGACACTTGAAACTTGATTTCGATTTAGTTTTCACAACTGAAAGCGTGAAAACTCCTCCATCGTTTTGAACTGTCATGATCTTTGCATTGATATTTTGAATGGCACTTACCTTTGGTTTATCACTAAGTGGCTAGAAGGATTTTCGAACTATGCCTATTTGCCTATTCTTACTTTGATTGCGCAACTTGATTTTATTAAACTTATGAGGCATTGAGCAGTGTTGGTTTATACTTGACTCATTGAATCACATGAGGGTCATCATTTAGTTTTGTTTTTATATATAATATGATCCTTATGTTAAATTTTTACATAGCCCTTACCTTGTCAATTTTATGAAATCGATTGTCACAATGTTTGAAAACTTTTGATTAACACATTTATGCAATGGCACGTGGTTAATTTTTGGGTTTGATTTTACATTGAATGACAATGGTTTGAAATATTATAATGGCACATTGGTATATCATCCACCGTTTAATTCTTTGGTTGAATGAATGATATGGTTTTGAGTTGTGTTATGATTGATTGAACAGAGGATTAATTGGCAGTTGTACTGGTGTAACGTTGATTGTATGGCATAACACTTACCATTTCTTTCATTGGTTGGCCAAACGATATGATTATTGAGATATGCTATGATGGTTTGAACAGCTATGTAAACCGACGGTCGTACCTTTCACCATAACTATCATGCATGGCCAGAGATAACCTCCAACCCCCTCACACACTTTGCATCAATGCCTACCTCCTTACCAGGGTTATCTTTGTTGATCTTTGGGAAAATATCTAAACCTACTCTGTTCAAACCCTTGTCCCTTAGCCCAGCTCTCTGTGTGTTATCTCCTAGCTCCTGAAGGGAGAATTGAACCCTCATGGTTTTCAGAGTCGATTGTGGTTTCATTTTGCCAGAGAAAACTGCCCGAATTTGCTCCCAGAGTCACGTTTTTGCGTGAGAGATTATGGGAAAATGGATTCGAATTAGCTCAAGCCGTTGAAAACCCAGAACTGTTTTTAGCCCCTTTACCCTCATTACAAGCGGTTTCCTAAGAAATTGAGTGGATACAGAGATCTAGCTCTTGTTTTCTAGGTCAATTTTTCAGTGGCTGGAACATGCATTTTGAGTCTGTGAGGATTTGCCAGAATGCTTATCACTTCTCAAGACATGTGCTTCAAATCCCTTTTGCCTGTCCAACCTTGTGCTTCAACTTCTTGTTGAAACCCTTGATCAATTGTCACACAAGTATGGAAGTTTGATATCATTTCATTTTGTAAATAATCGCTTGTTTATATAACGAATTTGAATTCGTTTTGAATAGCTCTGCTTCCAGCATTGATTTGCTCAGTTACATTGCATGCATTCTATATATAAACTAGCTTTGAATAGAAACACATTTTAATTCAATTTACGATTTGATTATGCCCAGGATTACGATTTGTTTCTATATTTGACTTAATCATGATTCGATTTGATTGTTACCCAGTTATGATTGCAATTGTTGTTGATGGGTATGATTATTATTGTTGGTCATGTATGTTAACTGTTTAATGCTCAACAAACGAAGTCTATGGCAAGTTTGGTGGATATTGTTATGCATGTTTCGTTTTGACTATAATCGTATGCACAGTTTTTACAGCGATAACAAGTCAATTGTGATTGTGTTTGATCATGATCGTATCGATTATGATTGTGTTGATTACATCATGATTCACTGCTTAATTTCATTTGTTATGAAACAGTCCTGTTATGCTTGACCTGATTTTGTGGCAACTGAAAAACAGAGCATTCTTACCCTGTCCCGATTGTATTCTTTTTCAATTTGAATGATGAATTTGCTTGAACTATTAGTGATTCGTTTTGGATATTTGTTAAAAGAAATTTAATTGGATTGTTTTAAAAAGATTTTATTTGATTGCTATCTAGTCCTGTATGTTATTTTTGACTATCTACAAAATCAGATGATTCTGTAGCTAAGTCTGTAGGATCATTTTTTTAGTATTTTGTTAGTCAAATATCTTTCTAATTTGATATTTGTGTTCTATTGCGGGCAAATTCGAATTTGCAATTGAGTGGTTGAGTAGTTAGGGGATATTTCAAAGATTTCACTTGCATTTTAGTTGCTTAGTTTAGTTGATTTTGGGATATCTCCCAGATTATGTAAAACAATTTGATATTATCCACAAGGAGGTTTTACCTTGTGAAGAGACCTATATATACTTATGATTTTTGTAATAATCATCATCCTCATTTGTGGGAGAACAAGGATATATGGAGTTCTAATACAGACTGGAGCAGAATTGATGTTTTGTCATAGCTTTAGCTTCTCAATACATCAACATTTTGTTTCAAGTTTTGTATATCACTTTGTTTATGGTTTATGATTACTTTAGCTATCTAAATCAAATGCAAATGATATAATTTTATTACTATGATTCATATCTTGTTTCTTCCAAATAGATAAAAGACATAAGAGTTGTTAATTCATTTTGTGAATGACAGGTTTATCTTCTTCATGAATTGAATTGTTATATATAAGTCCTTGCATAATAGGTTTCCCTTATTGTAGGAATTTATAATCATAAGGTTGTTATGATTTTCTTTTATGTCTTGTTTGTCATGTAAAACACTTCAAGGAGCAGCATAGCTGATCGTTTACGAGAAGCATACGGATTAACCGGTGTGAGTTTTCCTCCTCCGAACAGCTCAAAAATTATCATACACAAGGCAGACTTGGAGCGTTTCCAGGTCAATTAGTCTTTTGCTTACTGTTTTCATTAAGTAGTTTAATATAAATATAAGTTTAATTATATTTATATTAGATTGTTTAATTTCAGTAAATATATTAGATTGTTTAATTTCAGTAATGTTTATTTCTTTTTCATAAAATATAAAAATCAAAAAGAGATCCTTGGCTGTCTTAGGGCAGCGAACACATGATTTTTGCAGGTTTTAATTAAATCTGTAGATTTTTTATAATGTACATTTGTGAATAAGAAATATTGTAGCTGATAATTAGATAGTTGATTTGATTTATTATAATAGTAATTAGTAGATATTATATAATAGTTAGAATAGCCATATTTAGTTTTAGTTCATATAGTAGATTAGTATATTAGTTTGTTTTTAATTATTAGTTAGTTTAGTTTCTTGTATTTTAGTTAGTTTGTTTTATTAATTTCTTTTAGCTTTAGCTTGTTTAGATTACTTAGCTCAGATCAATTTTCTCTTTGGTTTTCTTAGGAGACCTTAGAGCGGCCAACGGAGCCGTTAAACTCGTCACGGTGGTCCATTACAAACGGCTTGGGTTATTTAGACAACCCCGGACCGGTTCCACTCTCCCAGTTGACGGATGGACAGTTTCACTCGTCAACACCTACCCATAATGAAAGTAGAACCAGGGTGCATGGTAGGACTACAACTTCATGTGACTCTGAGATTCACTGAGGGTAAGGCCGACATGCAAAGTCAAGGGTTCTGAGAAATGGTCGACATAGGCTTATAGACTTCCTTTGAAAAATAACATGAGACATATGGATAACTCAGGCAACATAGACTTGATAATAAAACTTCGTGATGCAGGAGGCATCAACAAAATCTCCATAAGCACTAGAAGAATAACCATTTGGAGAAGTAAAATCTAAGTAACGAGGTCATCTTCCTATGGTCATGCTAAACCCAAACTTTGGATGATAGTGGACTCAAAATTGTGTGCTATGTTCAAAGGAGACATGACTACTACCGATATGAGATAATATTATTTTTGTGCCCATTTATTTTTGTTTTCATAGGCAAAGAAATGCTATGATATAAGAGAGGAAACAAGAGTCATGAGTAAGCAACTAGATCCAAACAATGGAACATACCTATTCTCAATGCAAGGAAGTGCATGTAGGGCATGGGCACTTAGGGTAATGTTTCCTCTTAGGGTATAGGGTGTCAAGATGCAAAGGATATAAACAAGGCTTTGTTTGGCTAGTGATGCAAATTGCTAAGGTAAGAGGATTTTAACGAGAAAGAGGGAAACAAAAATAGGCTTAATACTACAAGAAGGAGGATGGAATGTGATTACAAATTAACTCCAAAGAATTTCCTTTTTCGTAGATATAGTCCCCTAGGCCTGGAAAAAGTATAAAATAATACCCAAGAGAACTCTTCTAGACAATGTTGACTAGAGTATTCATTTTTCGTAAGTAGTCTACTTGGTCCAAAAAAGGGTTAAACTTACACCAAATAGACATATTTTAAAATCCATTTAATGAGTGTGAAAGAGACAATTTCACTCGCAAATATTTTCGCTTTTTAGAGAGTTGGAAAAGAGCTTAACCAAGACTTAGATGGGGGAGTCCCATAGGTGAAGGTTTGAATGCTTGTGAGTAATAATATGAGGTTTGAACGCAAAGTCATATCAGAACTATAAGGAACTCCTGGTCCTATGGAATAACTTTTGCATGGGTACCAAATGGAACAAAGGTTCTAACTAGGGTACCCATGTTAGGTAAGCCTATACCACTTAATAATGACACTTCTAGTAGCAGTACAAAGGTTTTGTGTCGCTAATAAATGGGTTTGTTCCTAAGGTATATAGATCATAGTCATAGGAAAATGCAAGAATGAAAAATGGAGTGAGAACCTATCATATATGCTAGTGAAAGAAAATACTTGTCAAAGGCACGAACGGGTGGTATGACTCTATAAACCACCAAACATCCTAGAAAAAACCACCAAAACCAACTCTTACCATTGTACTATTAGTCCATAAGGTCAACAAATCAGCCTAAACCATATGAAGTGGGTAAAAAAATTCTAATAATAGTAAAAAATAGACCATTTTACCATACCATTTGATTTTTTCCCCACGATCTTCAAGTATCGATTGCGGGAACTACGATCAATGAAATTATCAACCGTCTGGAACAAGTAAGTGCCCTTCTCCTCTTCATTTTTAGTGGTTTAAAATTCAAGTTTAGTCCTCATTTTTTGAGTTTTAGAGGGTGCAACATCTAAACTAGGGTGTACGTGAGTGATGGTTCATCGGGTCATGTACATTCCTTCATGTATGTGGGAAAATCAAAGACTTCCCACATATATGCGGCCATATACGTGACTGTTACCATGTTATCCTTTGTACAAGTTTGTAAACAACTTTTTGAAAAAATTTAACTCAAAAAATGACTTTCCTTTGGCATGATGGTGATTGAATGGAGGGAGAGGGAACATGAAGACGTAAATGCAGCAGTGGAAAGGTATGCAAGGGCCCAACTAGCTTTAAAAATATGTGGCCTTTATAAATTTTGGGCTCTCAAAGGAATGAGGGATCAAGTGATGTTACTCCATATGCTTGTAAAATATTGGGATTCATAAATAGAGGCCTTCAATATCGATGGGAAACCATTGAGGATTGAAGTGGACGACATATATTTTATCACACGATTGTCTCATCGGGGCAAGGTAGTGAATCTCAAGGCCCAGGGGGCATAGGGTGGTATGACCATGGAGGAGTACATTGCCACCCATGTTGTTGCAGACACAGATAAAGTAGGGATCCAACTCCGAGTCAAAAAAATCAAGAACTTGAGATTAAATATCATCACGCTTGTTCTTACATGGATTTCAAGGTCAGCATTGTTGCACCAGGCCTCAAGGCCACTCATGTTCTATGCAGTGGAGTGTTTACGACCCATTTTTTATGACTGGTGTACCTCATTGCTAGCTAACATGAAGAGCAAGCTGGGAGATTGCAAATAGGGAAGAAAGAGGAACTTCATATTTGCATCTATTATGTGTAGTTTTTTCTTTTAGCCCCATGCTTGAGCCCTGAAGTAGATATTATTCCACATGGATTGTGCAATCCAACCATGTCATGGTGGATCGATGTGATGAGGAGGCTAGGAGGTGGTAAGGTGCTAACCCCCTACAATGATGGTTTCTTTCTCTGGTGGCATCGACGGGTCATAGCCATTGATGACTACTCTTATGCTAGGATCAACTATAGAGGAGATCTAGATATGATTTTTCCACTAAGTTCTGCCTATGGTGATATTGGTAAGAATTTTTTTTATATATATTTCATTTTGTTTTTGTTTTTTTTCAAAATGAATAAAAAACACAAATATTTTTGTATGGTATCATGTACTAACAATTTCTTTATCGTGTAGATGTAGGTCCATGATGACCAGATGGATTCCTACGACATCGACAGAGGAGTTGGGGAGATGAGCATGCGAGAGGAGATGCGGAGAGATTGTTGCAGAATGTGCAGGGGAGCATTTCTTGATTGATGCATAGGATTCCTATGGTTCAAGTGGAATATCTGTCAGAGGCTATGTAGTGGCAGGTGTTAGCACTCTGTAATTTGCCCAAGGTTGTGGAGGTAGTCATAGAGGCAACATCAAAACCACTTCGAGTATTGGATCTAGCCCTCCAAGACTCAAAGAGGGATCTCTCTATCAAATTTAGATTTGTTTGATATAGGATATTAGGCTAGCTATGTAGAATAGGTTATGTTCTTGGAGTTTTCTGATTGAGACAGCAAAAGAGGACCATTGGGCTATGGGGTCTAAGTTAACTTTGAAATTAAACACAGGTCTATAAGGTATTTTCACAGGGAAAGGTAATGCAGACATTGTATCCTTTAGAAATAAAATGATGTACAGAAGGAACAAACGAGATAATCAACTACAACAAAAAAGCATTCAAGAATTTATTTATTGTGGTATCAGAGGAAAACATTTAGATTTTCAAAAGCACTGCACAGAGTATCAGAGATAAATTATGTGTTAAATATCCTTTTGAAAATTATAAAGAGAGAAACATAATGAAGAATGAGTAGAATCGCATTCAATGAAGAAAGAAAAGTTCACCAATTGTCGACATACAAGAATCCTGTGAAAAAGTCCCTTTGTATTCCTGGTGAATCGGAAAAATACTACAGAGAATAGCCTTCCTGGGTGTCAGAATCAACAACCATTTTACATTAAAATCACATCAATAAATAGGATATATCCCCCCTCAAGTTTAGGAAGTTGGATTCAACCACCTCGGCTAAAAATAGCAACAAATCCCCAAAAATCTGGAATTGTCCACCATGAAAGACAGGCTAAATTTCTGCAAACAAGGGGTACACTCAGACATCTATTTCTCTTCAAATCTGACACCTTGGAAACAAATGAAGGATTTTATTGTAGATGAGCATGTTATGGGAAAAAACCTCCTTTTGTTTCGCTAAATTTGCCTCTAGCTCGCCGAAATAGCCCCCGCAAAATCAGGACTGTAACAGAAAAATGTAAAACTAAAAAAATGGGGCTCGAAGATGGCTTTGATTCTCCCTTCTCATGGAACCTGTGAAAAAACTGGAAGAATTTTTTGTTCTTCAGCTCACGATGAACAAAAACCTCTTTATTTTTTTTTAAATTCATCTTTGTTTGCCCAGAAACGCCTTCGGAAAACGACTGGTTGAAAATGCTACGAAAGCGATTTTTTGGGGGAAGGGTGGTATTCCAGACCCCCCGAAGTGGTAA
>ML786551.1:60273-85794 GCA_009831015.1 Picea engelmannii | reverse complement strand
TTTTAGGAAACAACTTATCGGACCCCATGAGTTGATGGGACGTGACGGGGGGGTCTGATATGCATGGGGGAGTGTGGGTAGGAACTTAGGATAAGTGTTTTAATTTTTAGTTTTGCTTTTAATTTTTTGTTTTTACTTTTTGTTTATTAGTTTTATGTTTTGTTTTTTATATTATATGTTTTATTAAGTTTTATTTTTGTTTTTATTTGATGTTTTATATTTATTTATTTTATATTGTTTTATTTTTAATGTTTGAATATATATTTTGTTTTGGTGTATGTTTTTATATGTTTTATAATTTTGTTATATTTTTATTTTATGATTAATGTTAACATTTAATTCTAACTAACTTAATTACTCATTTAATTAATTAACAATTAATTAATTACTAACAAGCTAACTTAATTATTAATTAATTTATTATTAATTAGTCTAACCTATTCTAACTACACTAAACTTATTACTAACATTATTTGATTTTTCCTTTAACCTAATTTTGTTTATTCATGCAGGGATAAGATTGGCGAAGGGGTGAAGGAATGAAGGGTGAGGGACTGAAGGGCGCAGCGGTGGATGAAAGATGAAGCAGGGTGATGGAGGATCGAGCGAAATGGATGGAGGGGGGAAATGGAAAACAACCGAGCCATATGCCTTCATCACGGTAGCAACGCCAAATCAGTAGTCAAAGAATCGAGTTACCTATGATTATAGGTCCCCAACAACAGGTGGTGGGTGTGCACCGTGCATGGGTGTAACTCTTTCGACGTCTCGCAAACGTCGTAGTGTGCTATCATGATACACATTTGGCGCCACAGGAGTATATTTCATGGTCACATATATAACGACCATATATGTATTTTGAGGGTGTGAGCCCCATTTTGTACTATTACACCATATTTTTTGAAAAGATGAAATATAAAAAATTTGGTCTTCAACTTTACTTATATATGTTACAATGTGTACATGCATGAATGTGTTTTCTTTACTTTAGTTATGTGAAAAATGCCAATCTAAAACATAATTAGCATATGCATCAGACATGATTATAACTTATAGGTATGTGATTATAAGTAAGAAAATCAAAGTATCATTCCAAAATCCGTACTCGTAGGAATCGTCGGAGTAGAGTAAGGTCTCTCACAAGGTAATTGTCATTTAACTGACATAAAACTAACTAGGATTCTAGGTGAACCTCTAAATACCAAACACCATGTGAAATGGTGTCATGTAATAGTTCTATAATAGCTCCAAATGGACGCCACCTAAGGACTCCAGTCGTCCCTCGAGTGAGTAAATGACCCAATAGATGGAAGCCATGTTCCATCTATGACGAATGGCATTGTTTGTGAATCCTAATTAAACTGAAGACTTTGTTGGCATCTGTCAACCAAGGGAAAACTTGATAAGCAAGTCGATGACACAAAGGAAAATATGTATATACACTAAGATACACTAGTATACAAAAAGTCACACCCAAGCTTGAGGGCTCAAGCATAATACCTTTTAAGGTAGAGTCCATTTATGGGCTCATATAGCATATTCCCTTCTCTAAAACACTTCACATGATATAAGGACCATGTCACATGAGGTTGAACTTTCCTTCCCCCAATAGTTCTTTGGCTTGGTCATATAGGAGAACCAAGACACCCTTGGCTTACTATCGAGGACAGATAGACCTATCATACTGAAACTTAACATGTTTTTTATTTTCTTCGATATTTGTAGAGGCATCTCGACATTTCTTATATAGATGCTCTAGGTGCATACGACATTCTTCAAAATTGGGTGTGTCAAGTAGGAGCTCAATTTCCAATTTGAGGGACAAGATTTTTCATTCAATTGGAAGGATCAACTCCACGCCATGTACTAACTGAAAAGGAGAAAAACCTGTGGAATTATTTACCAAGGTTCGATATGCCCAAAGCACAGGGTAAAGCATTAGATTCCAGTCATATTTACTATGGCTAACAGTATTTTTAGAGATTTTCTTGAGATATTTTTTCATCGCCTCTACTTGTCCATTTTCCTGGGGATAATAAGGGGAAGAATGATCGTGCTTAAACCCCAGTTTTGATGCTAACTCCTTCATCATTTCATTCTAAAAGTGAATGCTATTATCAGTGACAATCTCCTTCGGGATTCTGAACAGGCCTATAATTTGGTTGAATACGAAGAATGGTATCATCTTACCATCATATTTAATAGTAGGCATGGTCTCTTCCCATTTAGTGAAGTAATCCACTGACACAATAATATGTTGATGCCCCCCAACCGAATTTGGGTTAGAGTCCATAAAATGTACCCCCCACTTGGTGAAGATATCGACAGTGATGACTGGGTGAAGAGGAGATGGATGTGAGCCCATTTTCCAAGTGAACACCTAGAAAGGGTGACACTTCTTGACCACTTCAACACAATCTTTAAAAATTGACAGCCAAAAATAACTGGCTCACAAATTGTTTTGGGTTGTCGCAAGCCCAGATAGATGACCACCACAAGCCCCACTGTGACACTCACTGAGAAACGATTCATCTTCCTCATGATTCAAGAAATGACGCAAAATATTATCTACTCCTCGATGATACAAAGTGTCACCGATGATAAGGTAGTTTTTACTTTGATGACATATACGTCGTCGATCGTCTCTCGATAGATGTTGGGATAGATTCAAGGTTTGAAGATAAATTAGAATGTCTCTATACCAGGGGTCCAAAGATGAGATAAGGAAGATATGTTCATCTGTGAACAAATCGTCATGAATAATTTCCTCATCTATTCGAGGGAATTTTGTTATCAACTTGGAGAAAACTAGCGATTTCTTAGACTTTTCTGAAGCAAAATTGAGATCAAATTCTTTCAAAATAATAATCCACTTATTGCATTTTCCCCCTATGATACGCTTGGTAAGGATGTATTGAAATGGATTGATATCTGCAAATACGGTAGTTTTGAAAGTAATATATAATGCCATAATATTTTAAATTCATGTACAATGGCCAAGGCTAGATTTTCTACGTGAGAGTATTTAAGTTCAGGACCTACTAAGTTTCAACTGAGATAGTAGACAATGTGACAAAGGATCTCATCATTCTCCTAAACCAAAACCATACCAACCGTCACTTTGTACAAGACGATATAAATAAAATAGTATCTATTGTAGTCTAGAGGCTTCAATAGAAGCGTTGATACCAAGGATTTCTTAAGAGCATCGAAGGATTACTAGGTTCTCTCATCCCATATACACAGAGTATCCTTCTTCAAAAGACACATGAAACCCTCAGTTAAATTGGCATAGTTCACTATGAACCAACGCAAGAAGTTATCCTTCCCTTGTAAACCCTAAAGTTGTTGATTGTTGCGTGGGGGAGGCAATCGGGGTATTTCCTCAACCTTCATAGCATTCACCATGATCCCATGCTCAGAGACTAAGAATCCTAAGAGATGGCCAGACCTAACGAAGAAGATGCACTTGTGAGGGTTCAAACGGATGCAATAGTAATGACATCTCTCAAATATTAATTGAAGGTGAGTGGAGTGATATACTCTCTTGCGAGATTGAGTAGCGAGATCATCAAGGTAAGCTTCGACAATATGTTTGAGATCATGAAAAGAAAAGGTCATGGTGCATTGGAAGGTTTCTACGACATTTTTAAGGACGAAAGGAATTTTTTGGTATGCAAAAGAACCCCAAGGAAAAATAAACATTGTCTTGTGTTGATCCTCGGGTTTGATTTGAATTTTGTTATATCCTTAAAATTTGTCCATAAAAGAAAAAACTTTGCTTCCCATGCACTCATCAAGAATCTGGTTGATGAAAGGAGTCAGGAAGTTGTTCTTAGGACAAGCCTTGTTCAGGTCTCAAAAATCCATATATACATGGATGGTTCCCTGTTTCTTATTCACAGGAATGGGGTTCGACACTTATTCGATCAAGGGAACTGGGTGGATGAAACCAGCATTAACTAGATTCTCTACCTTTTCCTTAATAGCAGGGGCCTTTCCTAGGATTAATATCTCTAAGATGTTGTCTAACAGGTCTAGTATCCAAATAATTCTTGATCTCATGTTCGACAATGTTGTGGTCGATCCCTCACATCTCTTTGTATGACCAAGCGAATACATCATGAAATTATTTGAAGAGATCAGTGTAGATCTGAATTTCTTCAGGCGAACAATCCACACCCACATATATGTTCTCAATTTTTCCAGGAATTCAAGAGATATCGACCATCATGGTAGGATAAATATTCTCCATGTTTCCTTCAGCATAAATACCATGCATATCTAGTAGAACCACGGCGTGATCGACCATCTCACTAAAGGTAGATCTAAAGTTGCCATGTTCGATCCTAACAAGTTCTAGGAGGAAATATGGTGGATAATGCATATCATCCCAAGGTATATCGAGACCATACATGGCCTCTAAGATGGCTTCATCTGAAGGTAAAGTATTTTCGAGGAAATCATCCAAACAAGACGATTTGGTGGCCCATATAGGCTCTAGAACGCGATCCTTCTCGTCTTTCTGCGAGGAGAAAGGATCTAGGTCTGCAGTAGTCTTAAGAATATCTTGATACACAACCTCTATCACTGACAGTGGAATTTCCATCCCAATGTGTGACTGACCTTCACACGATATAGTCAATAAAGGTAGGTTCCAAGGATCATTGAAATACAAAGTATGGAAAGGAACGGACCTCGTCGACAACAAAGACCTACTAGAAATGGCATGAATGTGATGGATTGGTGTCATGAAATCAAAGCTACCCATGAGAAAGGAATACATTCTGACACCAACATCCTCGGTTACCTACCAAGAATTTTCAATCACTGGGATCGAATGTCCAACTTATGCATTAGGACTAGCATGCGCAAAGGACAATTGATCAATCGACATTATTTTTCCTTCGTGAGGAAAAAACAAAGTGCAGAAAACAGACGACATAACCACAGTCATGTCATAAGTCCAATTACATACTAGTAGTAAATTATAGTCAATGGGTGAATCTACCACCTCAACATAAAACTCCATTGTCTTTCCACCCAATTGGACCGGAAAAGTGGGAAGAATTTTGATGCAGGAGCATCTCAAGAGAGCCAGCGCGGAGGCAAAAGACAGCTAGAAAAGCACCCAGCACAAATTTTGAAACTACCTTGAAGTTATTTCACCAATATTAAATGAAATAATTAAGAAGGAGCGCACTTGTATAATGAAATTGGACCTTGAGTGATTCGCTCTCGTCCTTAGTAGATAGAAAGCATTTATGGTAGTTAATGAAAGTAGATAGAATTGAATGTTAGATTAGACAGTTTTAGAGAGCAAGAGGGAAATAGGATATAGACACCCTCATTGTGTATTGTAACATTATTATGATGAGCATGAAGAGTAGGAAGAGCATAGAGGAGAAGCAGAGAGCTGTGTAGCAGACTCCATGTACAGAAGTTCTGAATTAATACAAGAAAGTTGTGATTCAGACTCATGGTGTTCATATATTCTCTGTGTATGCATTTTTTAATGTTATGCTCATGAATGGTTTACTCTTTCTGTCATGCAATTGCTTTTATGCTATGTATGAATGATTTATTGTTGAATGTTTGAAATCTGAGAGGAAAGGGTAATGGAATGAGTTTCAATTGTTTCTCTATCTGAGCAAGAGTTCTTGCAAGGAGTGCAGTTGAATTGTCTGCAAGGAGTGCGTTGACAAAGGGTTCAGAGGTTTGTATCTGAAAGCTCAGGATAGATATCTTTTGTTCTCATTTACATAGAAGTGCAGTCAGGCATAGGAGCCGTGCAAGGAGTGTGCAGGTCGAGTGAAGCCTCGGGGTTGCGAACCTAGGCGAAGTATCGAGAGACTGCTACTACAGGTGTGCGTGGAGTCGAAAAAGTTCAACACTTGAAAGTGCCTGAAAGTCTGCCGCAAGGAGTGTGTGCAAGGGTTTTTATAAAATACGCAAAGTCATAGAAAGCTCAAAAGGATTTGAACCTTCGAAGGAGTCGAAGGAAGGCACGAGGCCCAGTACCTTAAAAGGTTGAAGGAAAAAGCATAGTAATGAGGGACCACAGGAGGATAGATTCTCAGAGGAAGAACGGACAGTCGAAATTCTCTGTGGAGAATTCACGAAGTCCCGTGAGTCATCAGATATCACGAAGGAGCTGGGGAGATACCACAAGTACTCCTAAAGGTTCTAAGCTCAGGAGGAGTAGGACCATAGATCCAAGTCACAAAGGTCGTTGGATTTGCAAGCAGATTCCTATTTCGGGATTTCATAGGTGGAAGTCTCGTAAACTTTGCAACAAGAATCGTGATATCATGAAATACGAAGTCCCAAAGGATGAAAGGATGGTGTGGGACCATAGGAGTCAGCAAGGTGGACATGTGGCACAATATCGACGTAGAAGTCAACCCAGTTGATCGTTTTGGAGTTTCGTGGAGTGAAAGTTCTGAATTCATTGCATTAGGATTCACGATCTTGCGAAATCCGAAGTCCTGACAGTAGTAAAGGGGTGTTGAAAGGTCAACCTCATGGACGCGTCGGCGTTTCATTAAATCAGGTTTTGGGAATCACGGGGAAAAGTTGCTTGACATTGTGATCGCCGAAATCGCGATAAGGAAAAATATGAAAGAGAAAGAGGAAGGGTCAGCATTGACTATCCTTTGGGTTTCGGAGATCTGGAGAAAGGTGCTTGACCACCGAATCCGCGTAAGTGAGAAGTACGATCTCCTGAAGTACAAGGGGGAATTTCTCAAAGTTAGTTGTGGGTGCAAATTTCCCGAGAGAAATAGAAGAGCCATTACGAAATCTCTTCGAGCCAAGGAGAGAAGAACGATCCTGTCTATGCAGACCTCCCAATCTGTGGGTTGAGGGGTTGCGGTTGCGTCAGGTTTGGTATCAGAGCCCAGAAAGTTTTCTTTTCTTTTTGTAGCAGGGAAAAGGAGAATTCACCATGCCGTCGAGAAGAAGGGACAGGCAAACACCCGATCAATCAGAGGAGAGGGAAGTTGAGAAGAAGAGGTAGGTAGATTATTGATCCAGCCATGAAAAAAGAAATGTGTGATTTACGCGCTAGACTTGAAGACATGGAGACAGCACAAAGGTGCACAGTCAGTGTTGGGGATCTTAGTGATTCTGAAAGTGAAATTGAGGCTGAACATGAAGAAGAAGTTGCAGCTAAAGATGCATCAAACGAATGTTTGATCAGAGATATTGCAAGAATGGGTGCAAGAGAAAAGATGGACATTCCAGTTTATGAGGGAAATCTGGATGCAGAGGAGCTTCTAGACTGGATTAGAGCTCTAGAAACATACTTTGACTATGAATATGTTGAAGAGGACAAGAAGGTCAAGCATGTTGTCACAAGATTGAAGGGACATGCAGCATTGTGGTGGGATGAACTATAAGCTGACAGACGCTGCAAAGGCAAGCAGAAGATCAAGAGTTGAGATAGAATGATCGTGAAGATGAAGGAGAAATTCATCCCCGGAGATTACCAGATTACTTTGTTCAGGAGAATGCAGATCCTAAGACAGAAGCTAATGACAGTAAAAGAATACACTGAAGAATTCTACAAGCTGAACATCAGGGTAGGTCATCAGGAAAGCGATGATGAAAAAGTTGCCAGATACATGAATAGTCTAAGATATGACATTCAGGATGAGATGATCATGGTAACCATCTGAACGGTGGAATATGCTTATCAGATGGCTCTAAAAGTTGAAGAGAAGTTGAGCCGAAAGAAAGGTCAAAGAGGTCGAGGCAAAAATCAGCCCAGAGGCAAATCAATTGCCCAGGATAGGAATCGAAAGCCTAAGGAGGAATGGAAGAAACCTTAGACTCAAACTGAGAGAGGTGGAAGATCATAGCGAGGGAAATATGTTGAATAAAGAGGACAGCATACTGAGCAAAAAGGAGATTATGCTGATAATAATACTTTTCCTCGTACTAGAGGTTGAGGAAGAGGAAGAGGTGGAGTAATAACATGCTTCACATGTGGAAAGAATGGGCACAAGTCTTATGAGTGTTCAGACAAAAATAAATAAGGAGGAGAGACTCACATCGCCGAAGCATAGAGGCAAGATTTTTAGGCAGAAGATGCTGAAGGCAGAAAATCACTGATGATGCGAAAAGATCTTTTGACACCAGAGAAGGAGTTGGAGAGTTTAGTCCAAAGAACCATACTTTTCCAGACTGCTTGCAAGACCAAGGGCAGGGTATGAAAATTCATTGTGGACAGTGTTAGCATGGATAATCTCGTTTCTACAGAGATGGTAGAAAAGCTGGAGCTAGAGACGATTGATCATCCAAACCCATACAGAGTTTTGTGGCTACAAAAAGGACACCAGGTAACTGTCACTAAACAGTGTTTAGTTGAGTTTAAGATAGGGAGATATAATGATAAGATACTATGTGATGTTATTCCCATGGATGTTTGTCATCTATTGTTGGGTAGACCATGGAAATATGACAGGAATGTGATTCATGACGAGATAATGAACACATACACCCTAGAGAAGAATGGGAGGACTCACATGTTACTTCCAATCACGGATAAGGAGGTGAAACCGGAAGTAAGAAACATTGTACTTCTCATGAGTGGGAAGGAACTTCTTACAGAGGTTAAGAAGAAGGAGGAACCTCAATTTATTGTGGTCAGGAAACCAAAGATTGTTTTGACCAGCACAAAAGTAGATGATTTACCAGAGGAGATTCAGGAACTGCTAGAAGAGTTCGTTGACATAGTAGTGGATGAACTACCTTGTTCGTTGCCACCGATTAGGAGTGTGAGTCATCATATTGATCTCATTCTAGGAGCCCGTTTTCCAAATAAAGTCGCGTACAGATTGACGCCACAAGAGAATGAAGAGGTCAAAAGACAAGTCCAGGAGTTGTTGGACAAAGGATTGGTCAGGGAAAGCTTGAGTCTGTGTTCTATTCCAACAGTACTCAGTCCGAAGAAAGATGGAGGATGGAGGATGTGTACTGACTTGAGGGCTATCAACAAGATAACCATCAGGTGTAGATTTCCATTACCAAGGATGGATGATCTGATGGAGTGCTTGAGTGGAGCAAAGTATTTTTCAAAGATTGATTTGAAAAGCGGTTATCATCAAATCTGCATGAGAGAAGGTGACAAGTGGAAGACAGCATTCAAAACCAACGAAGGGTTGTATGAATGGCTTGTTCTGTCGCTTGGCTTAACAAACACGCCGAGTACCTTCATGAGGTTGATGAACGAAGTCCTAAGGGATTTCATTGGAAAATTTGTTATCGTATATCTGGATGACATATTGGTTTTCAGTAAAATAGTAGCAGAGCATATGAAACATTTGGCTATAGTGATGCAGAGGCTACAGCAGGAGAAGTTGTTGATAAATATGAAGAAATCCTCATTCATGAAGAAAGAGCTCATTTATCTGGGATTTGTTATTTCTACAAATTAGTTGAGGATGGATCCAGATAAGGTGGAGGTAATCAAGAATTGGCCATCACCGAAGAATATCTTTGAGGTGAGAATTTTTCACAGATTGGCTAGTTTCTACCGAAAGTTCATTAGGAATTTCAGTGGAATTAGTGCACCGATGATGGATACAGTGAAGAAAAGAAAAAAATCTTTTCACTGGACTGAAGCGGCTGAGAAGAGTTTTAATCTGTTGAAGAGGAAGATTACGGAACAACCAATTTTGGTGTTATCATATTTCCAAAGGACATTTCAGGTGAAATATGATGCAAGTGGATTCGCAATAGGGGCAGTCTTGAGTCAAGAGGATAGGCCAATAGCATACTTCGGCGAGAAGCTGAATGAAGCGAAAGTGAAATACTCCACTTATGATAAGGATTTTTATGCTATTATTCAGGCATTGAAGAAATGGAGGCATTACCTGATCCCAAAAGAGTTTGTATTATATAGTGACAATCATGCATTGCAGTTTGTGACTCAACAGGAAAAGTTGAATCAGAGACATGTCAAATGGGTGGAATATATGCAAAATTTTACTTTTGTGATTAAACATATTTATGGTACTGCTAAGAAAGTTGTTGATGCTTTGAGTAGGAAGTGTTTGCTATTGTAGGAGTTCAGAATCAAAACGTTGGGTTTTGATGACCTCAGGGACATGTACAAGGATGATCCAGATTTTAAGGGAGTGTATGAAGAAACTAAGAATCCAATTCTCAGGGATAGGAGCCAATGGAAAGAATACATGATCTAGGAAGGATTATTGTTCAAAAGTAATTAGCTTTGTATTCTGAAATGCTCCATGAGGGAGAATTTGTTGAAGGAGAAACACAGTGGAGGATTGGCAGGACACTTTGGTCATGACAAGACATTTGCAAAGTTGAATGAGTCATATTTTTGGTCGGGAATGCGAGAAGATGTTAAAAGATTCATGGAAAGATGCAGAATTTGTCAGCATTCAAAGGGAAGGAAACAGAATGTAGGGTTTTATCAACCATTTCCCATACCTAAGAGGTCGTGGGATGCAATCAGCATGGATTTCATATTGGGGTTGCCAAGAACACAAAGAGGTTTTGACTCAATCTTTGTGGTGGTGGATAGATTTTCCAAGATGGCACACTTCATTCCATGTTAGAAGACCAGTGATGCAACTCACATTGCGAACCTGTTTTTCAAACAATTCATTCAACTTCATGGCTTGCCAAGGAGCATAGTTTCGGATCGAGACACTAAGTTCATAGGACACTTTTGGAGGACCTTATGGAAGAAGCTGGGAACTAACTTGTCATTTAGTTCAGCTTATCATCCTCGGATGGATGGACAAACGGAAGTGGTGAACAGAAGTCTGGAAGACTTGCTGAGAAGATTGGTGACAGAACACCATAGCCAGTGGAACCACTTATTACCACAGGCAAAATTTTCTTATAACGACTCAGTTAACAGAAACACAGGGCAGAGTCCATTTTAGATTGTCTATGGCATGCAGCTGAGAGTAATTTCTGATTTGAGGGATTCAGAACAAAATGCAACTAGGAGTACTAGTGCAGAAGATTTCACAGAGGCGATGAAGGAACTTCATAGCTAGGTGAAGGAACGACTGCAGAGTTCAAGCCAAGAGTATAAACGAAGAGAAAATCAACACAAGAGACAACTTCAATTTGAGATTGGTGATTTGATTCTGGCACATTTGAGAAAGGAAAGGTTCCCGAGAGGAACATATAATAAGATGAAGATGAAGAAAATCAGACCATGTAAGGTCTTGAAGAAATTTGGAGCGAATGCTTACGAGATTGAATTACCCGATGGGATTGGAATTTCTCCGATATTCAATATCTCATATTTGTACCCATATAAATCTGAGGAAGCAGGGATAGGAAATGAGAAGCCAGTGATCCAGTGGACAAAGAAAATTCCAATTGCAGAAAAGCCGCAAATGGAGCTCCTGATTTGTGGGTTGAGGGGTTGTGGTGGCATCAAATTTCGTGGGGTCAAAATGAACGTCCATCAAATGCAGTCAACATAGTCATAGATTGGGATAGATTTGGAGAGATAATTGTTTTCCAACATATTAGGGACATCACGTACGTCATGAAACCTTCATCAATTACAATGCGTTTGATGGTAATTTTTTTGTACTCCCCATCGATTTGAAAGGCGATGTGGTAAGGCAAGTGAGGCTTAACATCTGTGACGTAAAACTTAATAACCTTCAAGACACACAGGTCTAGAGCTCCTAAAGTGAATAACAAGGCATTCCTCTGTGAAGGACACGTCTAGAGCACCTCCAAATATGACATCGCACAATAGGTTTGACCCGAATCTTTGACAATCAAATAGTTCTGGGTAGCTCTAGCATTAGGATTGTGGGCAGAGCATTTTAGTACTCCCTTCGAAATATGAGGTGGAGGTTTTGGCTTTTTGATCTACAAGGGTGTTTCCAGAGAAGGGGGAGACTCTAGACCTGTAACAGTTTGTGAAGAACCATAATCATGAGATTGAATGACTACATCAATCTGATACTTGATCATATTCAGGCCACCTCCATGTGTTGATGGGTTTTGACTCCCTCTCGACACATTTTCAGTGTTGGAGGACATTGAAGCCATGTGTTGATTATGTGGAAATGGATTGGTAAACACAACGGGTGATTGTGATAAGATCCTTGAGGCTTCCTTGATTTTGGGGAATAGGTGGGTAAAGTGATCATATTTACAAGTTTTACAAGGAAACTTCACCTTCCATTTTTCTATCTTTCCCTCACCAACATTATTATTCAATCTATCATTGTTAGTGTCATCCTTGGCTTTGTTATTATTTTTACCACCCTTATGATTATTACCTCATCCTTTCCTTATATTCTCTCATGGTTTGTGGTTACCATTTGGGTTGGAAAATGACTGTACAGAATGCACATCCATCAAATGAGTGGGAGTGGAGGATGAAGTCGAAGCTTGTCCTACTATAGGATGGCTTAGAGACAAATCCTTCAACTGGTTCATCACCAAGTCTATAGACTTAGAATTTGTAGAGCCTATGATACCATCAACATGAGGCATAGGATTTTGTCTAGGGTCATAATTCCAGAAGAATTTCATACAACATCCTAAACTAAGCATATATGAGGTCCAGTTGTTGGGCTTTGAAAATATCTTCTTCCTCGGATGTTACTCCATTTGTAGAAACATCCTTCGAAATATAAGGCAATAAGGACTTAAGGAACCACTCCAAAAAAAACTCCGGAGGAATGTAGGCTTTAATCAACCTCTTCTGTCTACACCACTCTTGGATATGGTCTGAGATATGTGTGGCTTTATCTTGGTGGAAGGCTGACAAAATTTATATGCCAACATCATAACGAATCAACAACTAGAAGTGGTTTAGAAAGACCAAAATCATTTTATTAAAGTTTTGGTATGTTCCCTCGGGTAGCTCGATGTACCATTTCATGGCGACCCCTATGAGGGTGCATTGAAATAGTCTCAAATGAATAGAATCATCATTAATGGAATTGGATGAGCACCAAAGATGAAAAGTAGTAACATAATCACTCGTATCCTAGCCATTCTTTCCCTCGAATTTTCGAATGTCTGAAGGAAGCTTGGTGGGGGTGGGGGGCCATGAAGGATCGTGACACACCATTTCATTCATTAATCTTGACAAATCTAGCAGATTAAGCATGGACAGAAAAGGGAGTCGGGGTTGCAACATATGATCCCATGCTCCCTGGAAAGATTGGTTTTGAGGGATTGCAGGCCATATAGGGTTCTATTATATACCATGGCCCTATCCGGTAGGGTATTATCCTCCTCTAAATTCATTCATAATAGGTTGTGTGGGCACCATACCTGCAAGGGTGGCATAATGAGAGTTATAAACATTTCCCCCAGATGGAGGAGCTCCATGCTAGGGGTTTCCCATAGCGTGAAATTGAATCCGTCTGGTTGGAACTCAAGAGGATAGGGGTGGATTTGTCATAACAAATGCATTTTGGGGAACAAGCATGGAGGGAGAAGGGGGAACGGATGGAATATAGGAAGTGACTTGTCTACCTGGTTGAGTACTTCATGTAAGAGCATTGAGACTAGGATTATACCTAGAAGAAAAAGGAGGCTAGCCTCCCACCGTAGGATTCATTTGGGGAATATGAAATCCACCAAATGAGAGAGGAGCATGCATAGGATCCATTCCCTGAGGTCCAAAACTAGGATTTTCATTAATCGCGGGAATGGAGGATGAAAATTGCAACGTCATATTGGGCATACCAAAATAAAAAGGGTTAGAGACCGAAGGTATGGACTGATAATTGTATCTCAACGTACCAAAAAGAGACCTAAAAGGGTTCATTTGTATGGGTCGAGTAGAAACCACAAGCCAAGTAGTTGTAAGGATAGGAACCTCTAGCACCACAATCGTCGCGGTTGAAGGAGTCGAAGAAATCCCACTAACCACAAAAGGTATAGGAGTTGAGGGACTCCCTATGTCATTTGTATTTCACTTAGTGCTCGTAACTAGATAATCACAAGTCTGAGGGGTGGATATGTATGTACCACATCTATTAACTTTGTGTATTTTAGAAGAAAACTTCGGTAAATACTCAAAATGTGGTGGTAAATTCAGCAAACGATGAGACCTACGAGGAGGATGATCTTGCTCCATGATGAATCAAGACTTGATATATGAAACCAAATCCTAGGGCCAACTAACAATCAAAGAGCACACCAAAATAAAGAAAAAAAGGCACACAAACGGGATATAGTAGCTCAAAAGGGGCCTCCATTACTAGAGTAGGTATGCCTCACCCAAGAGGGGCCTGATATTCCCTTCAAAATATTGGAGGTATCATAATCAATTATAAGGGACCTCATCGGCTTAACAGCGTAGTCGGTCATATCCCCCCGGAGAGGTAATCCTCCATAAAGGTTGTGTGTTCTCTGACCCTTATCTGACTCAGGGTACCTGCAAAATAACCCCTAAAAGTAACCTATGTGGCTACCTATTTCAAGAAACTAGAGCCACCACAATATAACCAATGCATTGGTGAACAGTTGTAATTCTGGTCCACCGTATGGGGAGGGTAAAAAATCCTGAAATCTTTAAATCACTACCTCTCATGGAGGTAAAGGTACTATCAAGACCCCTATATGTGAATGGAACCACATAAATATCTCTCACGCTAAGAAGGTATTAGAGGGTTATCTCTACAACCAACTTTGAATTAACTTTTTCTTAACTCAGGTGTGAGTGGAGCCTCCTGACATCACTAATTACACAATGGGTTTCACCACTCCTTGGTCAGACACATTTTTATTTTAATAGCCTTGTATAAGTTTACTCACAAAATCCTATTTGAATGCCCTATGTCATATGTGTGTTTTTGTACCCTGAGAAATAAAATTATTTTTAATCAATTTTAGTTAGTCAACGTTAATTTTAATGGCTTTTGTTTACTCAAGAGGTGTGGTCATGAAACTGATGATATTATGACTCATCATATCAAAGAAACGAATATAAAAATATTGTTAAGTCCTAATCTTAAATTCTCAAGAGATGGTAAGATTTTAAATGCAACTTTCAATGCAATTTCTACAATTTCAATAAAATAGAATATTTCCACATGTGTCAAGATCAATACTAAGTAATCAAAAGAGAAAATTCCATAATGAAAAATGAGCAATTTTTTTTTCTATTTTCGATATAAAGAAAATAAAATGCAAGGATTGAATAGCAGCTTCACATACAAACCCCACTTAAAGAAAAAAGATAAAATCCAAGTAGGATACCAAGAAGAAAACACTCATACCAATGTGCAAGGACAATCAATGAAAAATATGATAAGAAAGAACACCACCCAAAAATAAAACAATAAGAAGGTTTCCTATCACTCTGTAAGTACTTAACTGTTAGGTTAGAGACCCAAGAAAACTCAAAAACCAACCAAAATCACCCAACAAACATCAAACTCAACTAGTAATCCTAAAGAGTTGATGTGCGCGATTGTTTAAGAAAAACTTGTATATCTACGCACTCTACAAAAGGACAGCTCGCATATGTACGTGCCTATCAAGAGAAAAATCGTGTATATATAGTAAAACATTGCCATAGAAAGGATTAAGCCAAGAAACTCAGATGCAAATTAAAAATGGTTTTCAAGCAATCATGTGATAAGGAAACTCGAGCTAATAGAGAGAAAGTCAAGGAGAAAAACATGCCAAACCCCAAACAAAAAATCATTCCCTAGTATGGTCGCCAATTTTGTTACGAGGAAAATCTCTCTATGGCATGGGTAAACCACAACAGACGGAATGACACACATAAATAAACTCTAATCCCAAGTATGCTATATAAATGAAATGATAACAAGACAAGGTCAAAAGCCTACCTCTCTTGGACGTTCGATGAAGACCACCGTTGATCACACAACTCAAAGCTTTGTAACTGCAACTTGTCCTCAACAACCAATATACGCTATCATATGGTGATAATATATAATGTTAGCATATAGATTAGCATAATCCATTAAAATACATGGAAAATACTCCCATGGAATAATAATTCAAATATTTTCAAGATATCAATTGGACAAGAAAATAGTATTTCTATTAAAATAATTACCTGAAGTATGTAGGTAAAAAATTGATGTAACGACACATATCAGAGTCGAGAAACTAAGTCCCTCTAGTTGGGCCTCAACCACTTCAATCCTTCACCAAATGAAATATCATATAAAGTAGATAATGAGGTTCTCCATCATATAAAGTTTGAACAATGAGTTCAAACTTTCAAGGATAAAGGGATGCAGACTCAATGTGAAGTGAAATTTCTCCAGAGTATCTGTGCTCTCAAAAGTTGAATTCTCACTTTTTCCAAGGCTTGGATATGGCTCAATTTATAGACTTCAAATGGAAGTGAATGGTCTATTTGGAGTGTTTCCATTATATGGAAGGTCAAGGATCATGGATCTCGTGACATGACATGGAAACCTGACATAATTTTAAATTTTGAGAAACAAATCCGATTCACGGGGGTTGTAGTGGAGAAACCTGCATATACGCTTGTTGTTTGGCTGGTAGGGTGCATATATGTGGGAAAATGTATTTTTTGGATCTCGAAGGTACAAAAGGGGAATTCAAGTGTGCATAGGTAAATGGACAGGCCATCCAAGAAAGTTGCATGGGGTGAGGAAAATTTTTCTATAACAACTCTGACCATGTTGGGGACATGCATTAAAAAAAATGACAAGGAGCATACCACTCTGATACCAGTAATCCATATTTATGAGTAGAACGAAATGAAACTACATATTTATAATATTAACAAAGAGACATAGTGAACAATAATAGATATACAATAAAACTTGACTTCTATTAAAAACTGTAAAATGCAGACTGAAAACAATCTTGTTAGAATGGTGGCAGATTATCTCTAAGAAGAGGTGTGACGAGTATGCTCATTCTCAAGAAGATGAGTACAATGAGCCTCTAAAGGCCTTTTTACGATATGTTTAGTGGATGCATGTTCCATGCAGTCATGTTTGAGCTATGTTGGTGTCAATTGTTCTGTTATCTCTGAGGTGTCCAATAACAGTGGAAAATAAGCCCGAAGGAGGTCCACATTGAACATTGGATGAAATCCAAGGAAAGGGGGAAGGTTGAGCTCAAAATTATTGTCACCCATATCCTTGGTGATGGTGTAGGGTCCATAACGGAGTGGAAAAATCTTATGATGAGTCCCTGTAAGGATTTCTTTCTACAAGTGAATCCAAACTTTGTCTCCCACCTAAAACTAGTGTGGCACCTAGTGTTGTTCATGGCACTTCTTGTACCTGGCATTGGACTTTTGTAAAATATCATAAACATCTTGGTATATGTGTTGGATTTTCTCAATGAACCAGGTGGCTTTGTCAGCTTCAGTTGGAGCATGCGATGAGTCTACCTAGGTGGTCGTAAGGGGTAGTGTAACATCCATGGGACCCAATGGTTGAAATCCCAACCCCACCCAAAATGGGTTGTGGTTGGTTGAGCTATGTATGTCTTTGTTGTAGTTATTCTGAACATAGGGAAGACTCTCATCCCAAGTGTGGGGATTCTTATAATTTTACATGTGCAGGATGTGCACGATCATCCGGTTGATAACCTTGGTTTTTCCATCCGTCTGGGGGCGTAAGGAAGTGGACTTGGTGAGCTTGGTGTCTAGCGGTGACCAGAGGATTGACATGAATGTGATAAGGAACCGACTGTCCTAGTCTGAGATAATGGTTTCTGGGATCCCAAACTGTACCCAAAATCGTTCAAAGAAGAGCTTGGTAGTGGCCTCTATTGTGATGCTCTTCATGCAGGCGGCCAAAATCCCCATCTTGGAAAGCAAACAACAACAACAAAAAATGTAGTCATTAATCCGCGTGGTGGATGGAAGGCCCGACATGTATTCCATTGAGATGGATTCCCAAGGCCTATAAAGACTAGGAAGAGAAGTTTAGAGGCCTTATTTCTTAGTGGTCAGTTTGGTAATAGCGCAGGCAGTGCATGACCAGATATACTTGTTGACATTCTATCGAAGTTTCAGCCAGTAGAAATGTCAATGCAGCACTGCCACTTTCGTTTCCACGTCGAAGTGTCATGCCACTCGTCTATAGTGGACTTCCCAAATCATCTTCGCTCACTCGCTTGATGGAACGCATATATAGACCAGATGGCACAACAACCTATCTTAAAGATGCAAATTAGTGACAATTGTGTTTGCGACCAACATCTAGTAGGTGTTGACGAAGTCAAGATCTGCCTCATAGAAGGGGGGTCATATGAAGGTGTCACGACCACAAGAATCAAACATTGTGGTGAGTGTCGCAACTGGAGGTTGGATGAGGCAATTAATGACTCTGTTGGTACTTCTTGTTTTATAATTGATGTTGAGGTGGAACTGTTGCAAATATGTGGACCACTTATGATGGCAGTCATTCTACATTTTCCCTTTTGTTTGCATGAATTGCAATGGCTTATGATCACTGTGGATGAATGTCTCCTTCTCGAGAATGTAATGCCTCCACTGGCAGCAGTCTTGCATAATGGAATACATTTATTTTTCGTATTTAGGGTACTTACGGATGACATCTGATAGTGTCTCACTATGATAGGCCATAGGGTGGTCGTGTTGAGTGATCTTCATGCCCACAACATAGTATGAAGCATATGTCTCGATTTCAAAGGATTTTTGTAGGTCATGTAATAAAATCACTAGGGCGGAGCATAAGCACTGATTCATATAATTGAAAAAAAATTGTTGAAACAGGCCCCACAAATTTTTTTCCTTACCACCACCCTTGGTTATTTGGTTGAGGTCCCATGCAATATGAGAGAATCCCAACACAAACCTATGATAGAAATTGGCAAGGCCTAAGAAGCTTCGAAGCTCAATGAGCGTTGTTAGGGTTGTCCAATCACATATGACTTGGATCTTAGTTGGATCAACATGCACACCATGTTCATCAACAATGTATCCTAGGTATTGGATATTGTCCATGTCGAAGGAGCATTTTTCCAAGTTGTCATATACCTTGTGTTGTCGCAAACTATGCAGAACTTTTTGAATATGTTGCAAGTGTTCTTCCCAAGTCTTGTTGTAGATGAGGATGTCATCGAGATACACCACCACAAAATAATTAGTGAAAGGATGAAATATATTGTCCATCATCCTCATGAAATTTTTTGGGTCATTTTTCAAACTAAAGGGCATGATGAGCCATTCAAAAAGACTTTCTTTTGACTTGAAGGCAATTTGACATACATATTTCTATTCTATTGGGACCTAATGGTAGCCAGAATTCAGATCAATCTTACTGAAGTATTTGGCCCCCTTGATCTAATCAAGGAGATTGTTGATTTAGGGAATCGTGTACAAGTCCCTGACTATGATTTTATTTAGGGTCTAGTAATCAATGCAGAGTCACCAATTCTCGTCTTTCTTTTGCACCAGCACGATTCAGCTTCCAAAAGATTATGAGATGGATCGGATGTTCCCCTTGTGGAACAGTTCTTTGATCTAGCGCTTGATATCCTCATTTTCTAGTAGAGAGCAATGATAGACTGACCCACTGGGTAGCGGTGCACCGGGGGTCAAATCGATGGGATGCTTGACCTAACAATGCAGAGGTACCCCAATAGGTGATGTGAATATGTATTTGTATTCTTCCATGACCTTATCCACTTTATTATGTTACATGGAGAGGTCGGTCATAGAGGCCATGGATGTGGTTGTAACCTTTCGTTCACTCTGAGAGTGAATCATGAAGAAGAAAAACTTCTCAATTTGAGAAATAACCTTCCTGCAATTCTTGGAAGAGATCAAGGAAATAACACTAGGTTGAACTACCTCGGGAATCCTATATAATTTCCTATTCAAAGTAATAATAACACTACGAGACCTAGACTCATATAAAACATGACATTTCCATAAATAAGGTTGGTCCAAAATAACATCACAAACTTCAAGGGAAGAAACATCACACAATACCTCATCTTTAAATGGCTTGATGTCGTACAACAGGTAACACTATTGGTTGATGCAAAGATCACTTCCTTAACGGAGCCATATGATGGTGTAGGGATGCGGGTGCATTTTTGTTGGTAGGGATAGCTACTTTATGACCTCTATTGAGATGAGGTTCTCTTGTCTACCTATATCGATGATGAAGTGCAACAGAGTGCCTTTACCCACATCTGTGAATGAAAGAGGCGCTCACCTTCCTCTGGCTCATTAGGTTCATTGGGATGGATCTTTATGGTAGAAATAGTGGCATTGGGTTCTACGTCAATCATCCATCTCCCCTTTTCTCTTTCTGACTCGGAGTTAGAACCGACATCTGAATCATAGGCTTTTACCTCAACCACCAATGACTACTTTGAATGACAATCAATAGTGTTATGCCAACGTTTCTTAATGAAGTCACACCACTTTGCGGTATCTTTCTTCATATTCCCATTGTCCTTCTTTTATTATGGCTTGGACTAGTTTTCCTAAGGTTTCCCATATTTTCTCTATGCTTTTTTCTATGGGTTGGGGATTCCCTTGCCCTGCTTCTACTGTCAGGGGTTCCCAGACCAAAACTACCATGTCTTTTGTTTCATCTTCAGCTCAATTTTGATGGCATATCAATAGGTCGTGCCCAAGGATGAGATTTCCAAAAAATCCATTTATATCTAGATGTATCTATTTCATAGAGGTGGGGCCATCCAGAGGTCTCATGACCGCAAGAACTGAGCACTATGGTGAGTTTCGTGATTGGAGGTCAGTTGAGGCAATCAATGACTCTGTTGTTACTTCATGTTTTATACTTGATGTTGAGGTGGAACTGCTGAAAATATGTGGACCACTTCTAATGGTGGTCATTTTGCAATTTTTCCCTTGTTTTCATGAACTTCAATGACTTATGATCAGTGTGGATGACTTTCTCCTTCCCGAGAATGTAATTCCTTCACTGCCGGCAGGCTTGCACAATGGAGTACATTTATTTTTCATAAGTAGGGTACTTAGGGAAAACATATGATAGTGTCTCACAATGATAGGCCATGGGGTGGCCATGCCAAGTGATGAATGCATCCACAACATAGTCTAAAGAATCTGTCTCGATTTCAAAGGGTTGTTGCAATTTAGGTAATGAAAGCACTGGGGTGGAGCACAAGCAGTGCTTCAGATCATCGATTGCTTTATGTTGGGATAGGCCCCACAAATTTTTTTCCTTACCACCACCTATGGTTATTTGGATGAGGTCCCATGCAATATGAGAGAATACCAACAAAAACCTACGATAGAAATTGGCAAGGCTGAAGAAGCTCAGAATCTCAGTGAGTGTGGTTGGGGCTGGAAAGTCACGGATTGACTTGGATCTTGGTTGGATCAACATGCCCACCATGCGCATGAACAATGTAGCCTAGGTATTTTATCTTGTCCATGCCAAAGGAGAATTTTTCTAAGTTGGCATATAGCTTGTGCTCTCATAGAGTGTGAAAAACCTGTTGAATATGTTGCAAGTGTTCTTCAAAAGTCTTGTTGTAGACAAGGATGTCATCCAGATACACCACCACAAAATAATTAGTGAAAGGTCGCAATTCACAAAGACCTTCTTTTTACTTGAAGATAGTTTTCCATACATCTGTATGTACTATTGGGACATGATGGTAAATAGAATTGAGATCAATATTACTAAATTATTTATCCCCCTTGAGCTAATAAATGATATCTTCGATTCGGGGAATCAGGTACCAGTTCTTGAGTGTGATTTAGGGCCTGGTAATCAATGCAGAGTCTCCAAGTCTTGTCTTTCTTCTACACCAACACGATTGGGCTTCCACAATGTGATGAGATGGGTCAGATTTTCCCCTTGTGGAGAAGTTCTTGGATCTAACACTTGATATCCTAATTTTATAGTAGAGAGTGGCGATAGACTGGCCCATTGGGTAGAGGTGTGTTGGTGGTCAAATTGATGGGATGCTTGACCTGACAGTACAGATGTACCCCAGTAGGTGATGCGAAGATGTCTTTGTATTCTTCTGGGACCTTATCCACTTTCTTTTGTTGCATGGAGAGGTTGGCCACGGAGGCCATGGATGTGGCTGCAACCTTTTTCTCACTCTGAGAGTGAATCATGAATAAGACAAATTCTTGGTTTGAGAAATTACCTTCCTGCATTGCTTGGCAGAGATCAAGGAAATAGCACTAGGTGGGACTACCTTGGGAATCATGTACAATTTTATGTTCAAATTAATAATAACACTGCAATGGATAGAATCATATACATCATGATGTTTCCATAAATAAGGTTAGCCCTGTTATCCCCGATTTCATGGGATAACTAGGAGATCATGTATCGAGGCCCACAGGTCCTAGAAATGGAGTACCAAGAGCAGGATTGACCTAAGCATTGCCCTAGAGGGCCCATCTTTCTTTTTATTCATCATACTTGTCCTGTTAGCAGCAGTAGCATCCATCACCTTCGGCTTGGATTTGTATTAGAGAAGACTCTTGCTCCATGAGGTAATTGGTCTAGGTATCATGGTATGTGTCATGTTTGATCATTATAACTTTCAGATATATGCATCAGATTCCTTTCATTTCTGATGACTGCTTGGATCTTACACTAACCCACTTGACCATGGTTGGGGGGGTTGACAGAGTACCCTAGCAAGCTTGTACCCATAGGTCTTGGTTAGCTACCAGGGGGGATTTTGAAGAGAAATCGTCCTCTCCCATCATATTATCATTTTTACATCTTATCTCCCATTCATATATCCCATTCCCCTAGTCCTGACATTAGGATGACCTATTTGTGGGGTTAAACCTTATCCTGTGGGAAGAAGGGGCTAAAGGCCCAGGGGGTAAAAGCAACTGGTAAGAGATAAAATCTATAAAAAATAAAACCTAGAGATGTCTCACCCAGGGATCCCCAAGAAGGCAATAAAAAGCCTCTCGATAAGAAAAAAGAGGCACCCGAAGAAAAACAACAAAAAACAAGACCTAGCCAAGAGGATGGGGGGTCTCATCATGATCCAACCCATTATGTTCATAGATACCTAAGAGTATGACATTGCCATTATCTGGTTACCACGCCAGGGCAGTGACCTTTGGTTGCATGGCCAAGGGAAAGAGGGTCTCATCACAAGCCAACCTTATCATCTATATGAAAGTACTTGTGGGTAACACTGTCATCTTTGGTCACCATGCCAAGGCAGTGTCCTCTAGTTAGACCTTGAAATAAAAAGAAAGAAAAAATGATAAAGAAAAGAAAGAATAAAGGAAATAAAGGGCTTGGAAAGAATTGCATCCATGACAGGTACAGCTCACCTCCTACAAAGGCACCCACGGATAATGTCCACCCATGTCTTTCACTATGTCTGGACATCCTTAGACCACACCACCTTGTATTACATGGCTTGGATGATATCCTTTGGAAACTCTCCTTTTCTTATGGATGTTGTCCCAATAGGGCACTTTGTATTTCTCTTCAGCTTTGTATAGTAGGTAATTGTAATGTCTTTGAGCTATTAGATGATATTCTAGGAGTTTTATGCATGCATTTGATAAAATTAATGATGAAATATGATTTACATTGCTATGATCTCGAGGACTAATGAGCCCATGGAAGGTGAATTTTTTGATGCGAAGGACCATGCCCAATGGACAGTTACCAAGTGGACCGGTACACATGGGGAGATGATTAGTTTGGACCTCCATGGGGCTGAAGATCCCATTAGATGGTTGTTGGGACCTCATCAGGGGCAGAGACAGGACAGTGATTGGTCGAGCCTTTGCACGAGAGAAGAAGAAGGACATTTTCATCCAGAATGATTTGGCTAAGCCCAGCCCTAGGGGGTTGACCCACTACAGGTGGAACGTGTCCCTCTGTTGACCCAGGATGTCCTCTAGAGACCCTTGACATCACCTCCAGCGCATGGCAGTTTGACAGGGTAGTTTGGCATGTGTGGCAGAGTTTGGAGGCCTAAAGAGGGCCAACGTTTATCATATAGTGATGTGATTTTCCCTAAAAGGCCCAACGTCTCCCTCAAAGGGGCTAGACGTCTTTCTCATTGCTCATTTAGGGTTTTCTTTTAGCAGCTTAATGTAAAACAGTATGACTTTTAGTTATTAGCCTTGTCGGCTATTTTAATGACCTAATTTTAATTAAAGTTCATTGGATGATATATATTGAGGATGTTTTCCCTCATTTTGAGATAACAAAATACACTCACACTTGTGAGGTCTGATTTTTGCACCCTCCTAGGGTATTTTTGTTGTCTAAGTGAGGCACACTTGCTATTGGAAGGATATTTTTGGCATATTATGGCATTTCTCTCAAGGAAGGTTTACAACTAGGGTTTTCTTATGCTTCTCTTCATGATATGTAAGTGATTTTCTTGCAAAACTTCTTAATTGAATGGTTGTAGGTGTAATTTCTTGCATTTTCTTATTAAATTGTTGATTTAAAACCCTAGGTAACAAGCACACAAGTGGGTCATTGTTATATGTCCCCTTAGAGAGAGATTTTTCAGCCATTGAAGAAGAGGGATTGAGCCTAGCCTTTGCTACACTCATCTTGCTTCTTCCCTTGAGCTAGCATTGAAATTTATAGGTTGAAAGAGGGTGACGTCCTACACCTAGGTTATCTACACCTAGGGCCATCATCTTTTAGGGTTTGAAAGCCTTGTCCTTACAACACTTTCTCCCTTAGACTTATTGTTTATGCTAGTCATTTTGCCAAGTTGACCTAGAGAAGGAGGAAAGAGCACGAGGCCTTGCTTAAGAAACACCAGAGTGAGCCTCTTTCCCCTAGGGTTTTGATTCTAGGGCCTTGCCTGTGATAGCTGAATTAATTTAAACAACCATTGAATTGCAACACAACAATAAAATTTAAAAGTTACTTCATTAAGACATTCGCAATCAAATTCATCATCATAATAAAATTTAATAACAAATTTTTATACAAAACAATGCATAATTCTTGGTAAATACCTGAACCTATGCTATCAAACTATTTTTTCCCGCTGCTTGCTTCCTTCCTGCTTCTGGAAAACACTACCCAAAACCGTCCTCCCTACCAACTAGGTAGTTCCCTAGCCCCAGGATATCAATGGATATCCTGGCCCTCCGTGCCCAAAACCCCCAGCAACTCCTGGTGCACTGTATCAATCCCCCTCACAAAATTTCACCTCTCTCTCTGCAAATCCCCAGAGCTTCCAAATCCATCCCCAACCTCCGTAGAATAATCCTCCCCTCAAACTCCTTTCCCCCCTTATCCCTCCTTCACCGACTTCCCTTCATTTACTCCCTACCTAATATCTTATCTCATTCTTTAATATCTTATTCCATTTATTTAATGCTTCTTATCCTTTATTTAATGTTTGTTATCCCACTCATATACATAAGTTTTAATAAATTAAATTATCAACCCTATTAATTATTTACTCACATAATTAAAGAGTTGATTAATAATTAAATAACCATTGACAATTATGAACAAATAATTAATGATAATTAATTTAGTTAATATTATATAGGAAACAATTATTGTTTGGCTAACA
>ML786551.1:45450-56354 GCA_009831015.1 Picea engelmannii | reverse complement strand
TAACCTCTTAAGCTCAATGAATGCACTATCACATTCTTCTGTCCATTCATACCTGACCCCCTTGCGTTGCAAAGTGGTGATGGGTTTCGCTATTTTTGAGAATCCTTCTACAAATCTCCAGTAATAACCCGCTAGCCCCATGAAGCTTCTCACCTCATGGGAATTTTTCATCACTGGCCACTCCATAATGGCCTTTAAGTTCATGTGTTCTTCTACGTAACGTGCATTTTCTACCGCCTCCACCACTAAAGACGGTTTCCACATCCTTACCATAGCTCTGATCTTTGGGTTCAATCCATAAACGAAGCGCTCCGCCTGTCGTTGGTCATTGTCCATATACGAAACATACTTGACCAGTTCCATAAATCTGATCTCATATTCTTCTATAGTTCTATTTCCTTGGACTAGGGCATGAAATGCCCCAACCTGTTCTTCCTCGTAGTACACCGGTATATATTTCCTTCTGAACCTCTCCTCGAAAAGTTCCCAAGATATTGTGTCTGGGTTAAGGTGCAGTTGTCTTTCCAGGTTGCCCCACCAGTTCAGGGCACTGTCCCTTAACTGAAAAATGGCGATCTTCGCCTTTGAGTTGGACACATAGTCCCTTAAGGCAAAACACCTTGTCATGCCTTCCAACCATGCTTCTGTGCGTTCACTGGCGTGACCTCCAGCAAACTCCAGAAGTTTGATCTTTTGCAAATCTCGTGTGATGTCTTCAGGTGGAGGTCCTCCCCATGAATCCCTTGACGCTTTTGGATTACCCTTTCCAAACGGTGGGGGTTCCACTTCAGTCCCTGTCGGTTGTCGCCCCTTTAAAGTCTCGTTGATGGCTTCCAACGAGCGCAGTATGAGGGCTAGTTCGAGTGATGGCAGTGGTGGCGCTGGCGGTGTTGGCGGTGCTTGCGATGACGCTCCCCTGCCTCGGTTCCCTCGAGTCTTGACCATCCTGTATGCTTTGACCTGCATCAACCAAATTTGTCAAGGTGAGTTCCAGGATGTTTTGAATTGGTGCTACTAAACTTAGAAATAGGGTTAGGCGTAAGTTTTCTTTACTTGTCTGTAAACAGACATTACTCCATTAGGGGATTGGCTAGGTTAGGGTTAGGTTTAAGCATATAAGCTTAGTTTCTTCACCCCTATGAAAATAACTATTGGTTTATTTTCCCTGTAGCTACGTTATCCTTGCGCCTCACTCGCCACTTCCTAGGCTTACTCTCCTAGTGAATATGTCGCCTCCTTCCCACTTGTCCTAGTCTGAGCCCTTTTAATTTACGCTTACAACTTGATTAAAAAAGACTCCCGACCTTATGTTTATTAATTTACGTCGATATGCGTACACCTATTGACAATGGCACAATTTATGATCTTTTAATCTTAATTAACCTAAAACCATTATTTGATGGCTATGTATTGAAGATGCTGGCATATTCTTAGTCATCCTCCAATATCAATGGGTCTGATTTATTGTTCATAACTTTCTCGCATTTATCAGGGTATCCATTGGCATGTTTACTTTTTAACATTTACCTTATCACATAAAGAAAAAATGTTGTAAGGTTATATAATTACCACGTTTAATAATTAAATAGGATTAAACTGCGGCAACTGAATAATCATCCACAACTGCCAGCCATGTTTCAGCGTTCACCAGCGCTATGTACCTTTCGGCGTTAGTGTTCTTCTTAAGACGTCGTGTTGAGCACATACGTTCCTTTGTGGGCTCCTCCATTTATGTCTTTGGCGCTTGATAGCTTGGCATGTGACCTGTATGGCTCTAAAAGGTGCTTGATAGCTTGGCATGTGGTCTTGGGTACGACAGTTAAAGTATTTATTTGCGAAATTATTGTAAAAGAAACAACGCATGGTGAGTTGGTAGGGCGGCCATTGTCAAAGATTTGCACGGTGGGGAGGTCCGGGGTTCGAATCCCACGGACTCCATAAAAATTTATACTTAGCCTTATGTTATTTAAATTAAAACTTATAATTATATTTATATCTATATACATATTTTTTTTAAATAATTTAATTTTATACTAGCGAATTAACACTTTTAAATAAATTATAAAACTAAAATTTTAATTAATTAAAAAAAATGAAATTTTAATTATTAAAAAGGGAGTATTAATAAAATGATAATTTAATTTAAAAGGCGCATTAATAAAAATTATAATTTAATTAAAAAAAACGTATTAATACTTTTAAACAAATCATTAAAACCAAACATTAATATATATAAAAATATATATGTGGCATTCACTGGCAGCCTTTAAGGTGAGGATTTTGGCATGAGGCCCACGTTCCTGGCCTTCGGCTTTCAATACCAAACACCTAAGCTCGTCTCTTTCCTCAGCTCGGCGTTCTACTTCGTTGCCTCTTTCGTTTTTCCTAGTCTGCCAGGGTTGTTATTCCGGAGCTGAAATCACAAGGGTTTTCGCTGTATATTGTTTCAGCGTTGTAAGTTTGTTGAGGTTTCAGAACAGAATTATGCATATATAAATTGGATGCACGCAGGGCAAGGGTTATTTTGACTCTCGTTTTGATACATTTGCATGGAAGTGAGGTGAACCTATTTTGTTTGGACAGAATGAAGATCGTTCCAGTACCATGCTCGGAAGATAATTATGCATATCTGATAATTGATGAAGATATAGGAGAAGTTGCAGTGGTTGATCCCGTGGAACCTCAGAACATTTTACAGGAAGCAGAATTACATGGGGCAAACATTAAATTTGTTCTTACTACCCATCATCTACAGGCAATAAAGAAGAAACCACGAAGCCTGCAGAAAGTGTTAAATTGCAACTTATAGAAAACCAATGAAGAAATGTGAGGTCAAGCAGTATTGATGGTGGGTCAGTAGATCATCTCAATGGCTTAAACTTATCTTTAGATTTCAAAGACGAGGAAACAAGCCGAGACTCTGATGAAGGGAACCTTTCGGCAAGAAGTAGTACTCAGCTTAAATCAGATGTCGGTTTAGTGAAGACAGACTCCGAGGATTTGTCAAATGTCGAACGTCAGGCATGTCTTAGCCCTGAAAACAGTTCTCAGCTTCATTATGAAAATATGTATCAGCAATAAGGTGGGTCTTGGCCACCAAACAAAAAAATGAAGATCTCACATGACACAGCCAAGAACTCAGAAGTTGCACCACTGACGAGAAAAGCCAGAGTATCTGTCTGGGATAGATGTGAAGCACCCACAATAATCGATGGTTGAGAAGACACAATGGCTGGAGTTTAGTTCATTAAATAATGTATGTTTGGTGATTGTTGTTTATGTGTTTTCCTCGGCGAGGGAGGACGAAGGCCTGGAGATATTTACCCAGGGAAATAAAGAAGGTTATACAACCACCTGGTAAGTCCATGATACACTTATACTATCTGTAGCGTAGTGTAATTTCTAAAAGTTTTAGTTGTCTCTATAATTATTAATCTCACGGTATTCTAGCGAGGATTCTCCTCCTTCATTAGTCTTTAACTCTCTGGAGTATTTCTCTCTGGTCATGGTAGATACATACATTTTAATCAGGGTGGATTGATCTGAAAATAGAAGGCTGACCTGTTATGTTATGCAAGCACCCTCTACCTCATAAAAATAAACCTTAACAGGACCTTGCTTCATGTGTTCAAATGTGCAAGTGGATTTATGTGTTAGGTTCTTGCTTGTTCTTGTCAATGTTTATGTGTGAGGAAACTTCTTTAAAATGCTTAAATATGTGTTATAATCAAATACACAGCAATATAAAGTGCATCAAATAACACAGCAAACTCACAACAACAGCAAGATGATAAAGGAGTTCACCCCTCTCTGGGCTACGTCTCCTTGAGCCTCCTTCAATGGACTTGGCTCTTTGGGATTAGTTTTTCAAATGCTCATTACAATATTCCGCTCAACTCCAATGGATTTACAGACTGTACCATTGGATTCAGAATACATAAAAACCCCAAAAATGATTGTTAAAACTCTGCAAATGGACAATGGCTCATCCAACAATGACCTCTTCTACATGTGACCTCCAAGCTTCCCTGAACTTGAATGAGGAAAAAATACCTGTAGAAGTCCTCCAATGGATCTGAAACCTATCCCAATGTGTTCAGAGCATCATAAACAGTCAGAAATGACTATTCAGTCTAAGAAAATGGTTATGTGCTCATCTGAGCAATGCCTCAAACAATGAGGGCTTCAATGGTCCCTGGAGCTTCCTCAAGCTTCAATGGTTAAAAAACTGCATTATAAGTCTCCAAATGCCTGTGAAAACATCACCAATGGACTCATAACATCCAAAAACTCCTAGCTGGGCTTTTACAGCACCTGATTTGGTCAAAAACTCCAAAAGTTATGGCCTCTGCCATTTTTCCCCTTCAAACCTGTTGTAACCTGTTTGCCATTTTGCACCTCTGGGTGAAATGAACCTGGCTCCAGAGCGTTTTCATGTGCATAAACCCAGCACACGCTTGTCCTGCAAAATGCGCCAAAATGTAGAACCGTTAAGGGAACTCAAGCCCTCCAAGTCGGAGGTGTTGGGCGCATGGGGGCCATATGGCCACGTCCCAGCGCATAAAAAGGCTAATTGCTTGACAGTTTGAATGTGGGATCGACACATGTCGGGTGTGGGAATCAACCGTTTGAATCACCAAACCAAAACCCAAAACGCGCACACCATTTAATAAACCGTATGGTTATATGTTAAAAACAATGGGATCGTGGGTTACAAACCACACTCCGCGCACAATAAAAATATAAATCGGTCACATGAAATATAACATAAGACCGTGGCTTTATACCTTTAAAACAAAGCCTCCGCGCTCATTACACATGCGGACAGGTCACATTCTGTAGTGATATGCCCGTGGGTTTATTTAAACCACCTCCCGCGCGTATAATACATAGCATTTGCAATGGTCACATGAATCTGGTTATAACCGTGTGGTGCTACCCCAATCGCGCGCCAAATAATATATGTGAAGGTCATATGGTTTAAACCGAAACCACGAGCTGTTATGGAAATACCCCCGCACGTGCCTTTTAACTGAATCGTGGTCATATGTTAATACGGGCGTGACCAGGGGTTGGGGCTTAGCCCCAGCCCTTTTCCCGCGCAAAAATTGAACCCATTAAACTTATATCAAAATTCCAACGCATGATTAATAAAGCCAACAGCGTGGCGCGTTGGTGTGTTGGAAATTGGTAAAGCTTTCAATGGTGGTAGAGGTCCGGGGGTCGAACCCCACGGACCTACAAAACTTTTAATTAACCAAACAATAAACCAACCGGCTGATAAATGGGTGCCACGTGGCAGCCCTTCATTGGGCCACGTGGCACCTTTTCATTGCACAATAATCATGCCACGTGTTGCCTGTTAATTGGCCCACATCACTGCCACATATTCTGTATTGTACGCTGTCACCTTCCATGTCATCTCGGGCCACGCAGGCTGCTGACGTCAGCAGGTGCCCCGTGTCACCCATCCAGTGGTGACACGTGTCACCTCCCAATTGGTCCAACCGTGTGTTGAAAATGCCAAAAATGCATGACACGTGTCACACCCAGGAGCTACCACGTGTCCCGTACGGTCTTGCCACATCACTACACGGCCTCCACGTCAGCTGTACGGCCTGCCACGTCAGCTGTATGGCCTGCCTAGTCAGTATCAAAATTTTGCCTGTTTGGCTCGGCGAACAGACCTCGATAACTTCTCCATATGGACTCTGTTTGTGAAAATAAATATACCGCTGGAATCAGGAGAACGAGACGGACACAATGGCATCGTTTTCTTCGCATTCCGAGCACTTTGAAATTTGAGCAAATTTTTTACCCCTGGTCCAGATTCTGATCACGCCTTCCCACTGAAAGGCTTTTGGACCCACAAAATCTTATAATCATCGATCTAAGCTTCAATACTCTTCTCCTTTCAAAGTTATATCAACTGATTCTACTTGAAAAGACTTTTCGACAATCACCTGGGTACTTTGACATGCCTTGCACTGCAACTGGCTATGTCCCTCAACCACTGCTCTCTAGCTGCTGCTGACCCACTGTTCTCTCTATACTTGGAAGACTGCCAGCCTTCCCACTAAGAATCAAGTCCCTCTTTCGAACTCTTTAGCATCAACAATCCGCTCTCCAATGGCTGCAAAATTTCCTGCGACATCTTGTCACAAGCCAAGAAAAACCATCAATCTTGAAAATAAATTGACACAAGACTGAAAATAAGGACAACAAAGTCTTTTTGCTCTTTAAGCAAGCTATCGCATCTTGTGCTTCATCAAAGCACATGGTTTTTTCCTCCATCTCAATGTAATCAAAATTGACTTACAATTCATTCAACACAATCGACTAAACGCAAGTCGAAACCATGAACGACATAACATAGACGTCAAGCAATATCGACACAAGTCGAAACTCATGGGAAATGTATCAAGCTTCCAAAATGACAAGCCTAAAGACATGATAAACAATCATGCTACCATCATGAGTCATGCATAATGACAATCATCAAGTTCATTGATTATGCACTCCAAAAACCAAATGCATGTGCATATCTTCTTCAACTCTCCTCCCTGTAGAAACATAGGTACTCAAACCCAAGACATGTGGGCACTAATGAGCTGAATATGAAAAGTATATGTGGCTGTAATAAAATGGACAGCATACCCCTCTTTTGCATGTTCCTTACGAGGTGATATAACACAAGTATGCTCTCAAAAGTAAATGCATTCACATGCAAACTTGCCTCTACCAAATGAAGACAAACTGTTGCAACTTGTCAACTTCAACAAAATGAAAAGATAAGGCTGAAATGTGCATCTATAACAGAAAAATGCAAGCCTTACTTACGCAAGAAATCAATCCATTTCTTACCAAGCCAACTCAATGGCGAATCCTTCTGCTGAAAGTCGTCTTCTTGTGAATCCTCTTGGCTCACATCAATGATGGAATCTCCTCTTCCATTCTTGTCAATCTTTTCATCCAACTGCTTCTTGTGCCGTGGATGAGAGGTTGGATACAATGTCCAACATCGGTCAATGAGATGACCCCTCTTCTGACAATGACTACAAATCTTTTGCATTTTCTCTTCATGTTTCCTTTGCTTGGAAAGTTTCCTGAAAATGGACTTTCTTTTCCAACACTTTGAAACATGATGGTTATAAAAACCACAATATGTACATGGTCTTTTTCCATTTTTATATGCAGATTTATCATGTTTAATATAATCAAAAGTAACAGAGTTATAAGCATATTTATACCTTGAACCTTCACCTTTATTGCCGCTTTGAGGAGGTGAATCGGAAGAGTTACAAGCTCTCTTTTGAAGACTCTCAAATCTGCTCTTCTCCTCATGGCTGTCACAACCTTTTTGTTGCACACATTTGCATTCATCTTGAACACAAGTTTTGCATGCTGAAGAGTTTGAACTTTCATCACAAGTTCTTGAACTTTCACCTTGAAAACCTTCTTGAGGAGGTGAACTTGAAACAAAAATTGTTCTTGAAACTTTTTCATTTGTTTCCTCAACTTTGGAATTTGTTCCATCAATTCGTTCATAACCAAGACCACAATATTTAGGTCTCTCTTCAACCATAATAGGCTCAACAATGCCTTGTGCATGCTTGCCTAACCCTTTACCTTCATAGCCCATTTTTAACAATAACTTGGACCCTATTCCTTTTGTGTGATTTTCAAAAACACCAAAGCATTCTTCTTGAGAGGAATTTGAAGGAAAACTAACATTACATACCTCATGTTCATGCATGTACTTGGTAAGGGTTTCCTTTGCTTCATGGAGTTGATTCTCCATCTCCTGCAACTTTTCAAGAAGTTGGTCTTTCTCCTCCTTCATGGCCATCAACTGCTCTTGAAGGACAATGCTCTCTTCCCTATCTTTCCACAACTCTTGTACCATATCCTTCATGGTTAGCAATGCATTAAACATTTCTGTATCAAAGAACTTAGATTTGGAAGATGTAGGAGAACTATCAATGCTTAAAGCTTCCTCCATATTTGCAAGATAACAAACTCAACACAAATCTTGCACAAATACCAACAGCTAAATCAAGCTATCATTGGCAAATACATGAGCAAAATAAACTATTTCTCTGATACCAACTTGATCTGAAAATAGAAGGTTGACTTGTTATGCTATGCAAGCACCCTCTACCTCATAAAAATAAACCTTAACAGGACCTTGCTTCATGTGTTCAAATGTGCAAGTGGATTTATGTGTTAGGTTCTTGCTTGTTCTTGTCAATGTTTATGTGTGAGGAAAGTTCTTTAAAATTCTTAAATATGTGTTATAATCAAATACACAGCAATATAAAGTGCATCAAATAACACAACAAACTCACAACAACAGCAAGATGATAAAGGAGTTCACCCCTCTCTGGGCTACGTCTCCTTGAGCCTCCTTCAATGGACTTGGCTCTTTGGGATTAGTTTTTCAAATGCTCATTACAAGCTTCTGCTCAACTCCAATGTATTTACAGACTGTACCATTGGATAAATAATACATAAAAACCCCAAAAATGACTGTTAAAACTCTGCAAATGGACAATGGCTCATCCAACAATGACCTCTTCTACATGTGACCTCCAAGCTTCCCTGAACTTGAATGAGGAAAAAATACCTGTAGAAGTCCTCCAATGGATCTGAAACCTATCCCAATGTGTTCAGATCATCATAAACAGTCAGAAATGACTATTCAGTCTAAGAAAATGGTTATGTGCTCATCTGAGCAATGCCTCAAACAATGAGGGCTTCAATGGTCCCTGGAGCTTCCTCAAGCTTCAATGGTTAAAAACATGCATTAGAAGTCTCCAAATGCCTATGAAAACATCACCAATGGACTCAGAACGTCCAAAAACTCCTAGCTGGGCTTTTACAGCACCTGATTTGGTCAAAAACTCCAAAAGTTATGGCCTCTGCCATTTTTCCCCTTCAAGCCTGTTGTAACCTGTTCGCCATTTCGCACCTCTGGATGAAATGAACCTGGCTCCAGAGCGTTTTCGTGTGCATAAACCCAGCACACGCGCGTCCCGCAAAATGCACCAAAATGTAGAACCATTAAGGGAACTCAAGCCCTCCAAGTCGGAGGTGTTAGGCGCATGGGGGCCATATGGCCACGTCCCAGCGCATAAAAAGGCTAACTGCTTGACAGTTTGAATGTGGGCTCGACACATGTCGGGTGTGGGAATCAACCGTTTGAATCACCAAACCAAAACCCAAAACGCGCGCACCATTTAATAAACCGTATGGTTATATGTTAAAAACAATGGGATCGTGGGTTACAAACCACACTCCGCGCACAATAAAAATATAAATCGGTCACATGAAATATAACATAAGACCGTGGCTTTATACCTTTAAAACAAAGCCTCCGCGCTCATTACACATGCGGACAGGTCACATGCTGTAGTGATATGCCCGTGGGTTTATTTAAACCACCTCCCGCGCGTATAATACATAGCATTTGCAATGGTCACATGAATCTGGTTATAACCGTGTGGTGCTACCCCAATCGCGCGCCAAATAATATATGTGAAGGTCATATGGTTTAAACCGAAACCGTGGGCTGTTATGGAAATACCCCGGCGCGGGCCGTTTAAATGAATCGTGGTCATATGTTAATACGGGCGTGACCAGGGGCTGGGGTTTAGCCCCAGCCCTTTTCCCGCGCAAAAATTGAACCCATTAAACTTATATCAAAATTCCAACGCATGATTCATAAAGCCAACAGCGTGGCGCGTTGGTGTGTTGGAAATTGGTAAAGCTTTCAACGGCGGTAGAGGTCCGGGGGTCGAACCCCATGGACCTACAAAACTTTTAATTAACCAAACAATAAACCAACCGGCTGATAAACGGGTGCCACGTGGTAGCCCTTCATTGGGCCACGTGGCACCTTTTCATTGCACAATAATCATGCCACGTGTCGCCTATTAATTGGCCCACATCACTGCCATGTATTATGTACCATACGTTGTCACCTGCCACATCATCTCGGGCCACGCAGGCTGTTGACGTCAGCAGGTGCCCCGTGTCACCCATCCAATGGTGACACGTGTCACCTCCCAATTGGTCCAACCGTGTGTTGAAAATGCCAAAAATGCATGACACGTGTCACGCCCAGGAGCTGCCATGTGTCCCGTATGGTCTTGCCACATCACTGTACGGCCGCCACGTCAGCTGTACGGCCTGCCACGTCAGCTATACGGCCTGCCCAGTCAGCATCAAAATTTTGCTTGTTTGGCTCGGCGAACAAACCTCGATAACTTCTCCATACGGACTTCGTTTGTGAAAATAAATATACCGCCGGAATCAGGAGAACGAGACAGACGCAATGGCACCATTTTCGTCGCATTCCGAGCACTTTGAAATTTGAGCAAATTTTTGACCCCTGGTCCAGATTCTGATCATGGATGGCTGGTGTCTTATCTTTTCTGTGAGGCATCTATTTCCATTCTACAACGACCATTAATGTAGAAGGCTTCTACATAGACTCTTTCCTTTTGGAACGGAAGTAGTCTTGTATGTTCTAGGGTTCTGTCAACAAAAAATACCCTATGACAATTGGTTAATTGTATTCTTAGTTTAAAAGAAAGAACATAAGGAAGTAACCCCATATTGAATTTGGGAAATAATGCCACCGATCATATCCCCCCTATTTTCCTACATTTGAATTTTGTAGGCTATCGTTGTTCATTTTCAGCATGTAATAAGAAAAGCAAAGTAGTTAAATGGGTCGTAGTAAAAAAGTCAGAACTTGTTCACTGGACCTTAGCTTTTGGATAGAATTTGGCATTCCATTCCTAGTCTTTCTTTCAATTTCAATATAGATTCGTTTGTTTTCAATTTTTATTAAGGTCCAACTATCCAAACATACAATTTTGACAATTTTTGAAATGGCA
>ML786551.1:0-44600 GCA_009831015.1 Picea engelmannii | reverse complement strand
TTATATAGGAAACAATTATTGTTTGGCTAACATCTTAGGACAATCATATTATCAATTTAATTATAATTAATAATCCTTTACATTTATTTAAGCAGGGTCGTTACACTGCCTTTGCAGCACTTTAGAACCCTTCCCTCCAGTCTTTAATTCATCATCCTTTCAAAACCTTGTGACCTTTTCTTATTTGACTCCATATACCCTAAGGCACTGATTTCTAACCTCCAACATTGAAGTCTTAGTGTACAAAACCATCTTCAAAACTATAACTTTGAAACCCTAACTAACAAAATAACCAAATTAGGGCTGACGTCATAGTTGGTTATCTCATCTTGACACAACAAAAGTTGAATATAAGCAATTAAATGATGATTTTAAGCATTTATTGAGAAAATTGTTGATTGGATACATTGTAGGCGTAGTCATCTTGATAGATATTGATGAATTGATGCTCTTTCATAGCTAATTGACAAAACGTTGACTTCATTTGTATCTATTGCTTCACATTGCTTATTAAATAATATCAGGTAGTTATTGAAGTACTAACCCTTTGAGTTATTGCCTGCATATATATATTGTATTGTTGTTGTCTTGTTCCGGGCAGGTGTTTTCAATTGGGCATACACTTCATTATTGGTTGTTTAGCCGGGCTATCTGACTTAGGTGGTAACCTGTGAGGAGGAAACTTTAACCTTACTTTATATCTTATCCTCTTCAAAGCCCCAGGTTGTCGGGGACGTCTCCCCTAAGCTAACCTCCCTAAACAGAAAGAACCTCCCCATTGAGGTGACATTGGGTGGGGAAGGTTCATGTTACACCTGTTTGATCTCTATCCTTTAGCCTATGACCTAAACTACAAACTGAGCATTAACAAGCCCAAAAGAACATCACAAACTTCAAGTGGAGAAACATCACACAATAACTCATCGTTGAATGGCTTGATGTCATACAACAGGTGGCACAATTGTCTAAAGAGAATATCACTTCCTTAACGGAGCCATCCAATGGTGTAGGGTTGTGGGTGTGGCATTGTCAATAGGGCTAGCTACTTGATGAAATTTTCTGAGATGAGTTTATTCTAGATATCTCTATCAAGGATTAAGTGCAGTGGAGTTCCTTTTACCCACATCTGTGAATGAAACAGGTGCTCTCCTTCCTCTGGCTCATCAGGTTCACTGGGATGGATCTTGGTGGTAGAAATAGTGGCATTGGGTTCCACGTCAATGATCTGTCTCCCCTTTTCTATTTTTGACTCAGAGTCGGAACCTGTATTTGATTCATAGGATTTTAACTCAACCACCAATGACTACTTTGAGTGAAAATCAACAATGTTATGTCAGGGGCTCTTATGGAAGTCACACCACTTCCCAGTATCTTTCTTTGTATTCCCATTGTCCTTCTTTGCTTGTGGCTTGGACTAGTTGTATTGAGGTTTCCCATATTTTCTCTTTCCTTTGTTCTATGGGTTGGGAATGCCATTTCCCTGTTTCTACTATGAGGGGTTCCCAGACCCAAACTGCCACGTCTTTTGTTTTAGTTTCTACTTGATTTTGACGACATATCGATAGGCCACACCCAAGGATAAGATGTCCAAAAACTCCATTTTTGTCTAGAGGTATCTATGCATACCATCGTGTTAATTAAGAACTAGATTTCACTCAGAATATTTGATACCCAACTTGGTGCACAAGGTATGGAAGACAATAGTGAACTCTAGCACTGTTTGGTCTCTTTTCTGCTGCAATAGTTGAAATACCAGCCCCACCTGAAATTAGTTGTGGCTAGGTTGATATATCTATGGATCTGTTGTGGGTATGATAAACATAGGGAATAATATCTTCCCAAGTGTGGGGTTTCTTGAAATTTTTCATGCGTAGGATATGCATGATCATCCGATCGACGACCTTGGTTTGGTCATTCGTTTGGGGGTGGAAGGAAGTAGCCTTGATGAGCTTGGTGTCTAACAATGCCCAAAGGCTCGACCAAAATGTGTTGAGTAACTAGTTGTCCCAATCTAAGATAATGGGTTGTGGGACCCAAGGTGTACCCACACTCGTTCAAAGAAAATCTTGGTAGTGGCCTCCACTGTGATTTTCTTCTTGTAGGCGACCAGAATGGCCATCTTGGAAAAGCGATCAACAACCACAAAAAATAGTCATTTACCCGCTTGGTGGATGGAAGGCTCGATATGTATTCCATTGAGATGGAACCCTAGGGCCTATTAGGAGTAGGGAGAGGAGTGTACAAGCCTTTTTTCTAGTGGTCAATTTGGAAATAACATAGGAATTACAAGAAAGGATATATGTGTTCACATCCTATCAAAGCTTTGTCCAGTAGAAATTTCTTTGTAGCACTACCACTGTCATTTCCATGCCAAAGTGTCCATCCACCCGACTATAGTGGGATTCCCAAATTAGCTTCACTCACTTGCTTGATTGATTGCAGAGATGGCCCATATGGCACATCAACATGTCCTAAAGATGGAAATTAGTGACACATGTGTTTTCTCCCAACATATGGTAGGTGTTGGCGAAGTTAGGATCTTTCTCATAGAGGTGGGGCCATCCAGAGCTCTTGTGGCTGCAAGAATCGAGCACTGTGGCCAGTTTCGCGATTGGAGGGTGGCTGAGGAAACCAGTGACTCTATTGGCACTTATTGTTTTATAATTGATGTTGAGGTGGAATTTCTGGAAATATGTGGACCACTTCTCATGGTGATCATTCTGCAATTTACCTTGTGTCTACATGAATTGCAATAATTTATGATCAATGTAGATGATTGTCTCCTTCCCTAGAATGTAATTCCTCCACTGGTGGAAGGCTTTCACAATGGAGTAAATTTATTTTTCGTAAGTAGGGTACTTACGGACAACATCTAATAGTGTGTCACTATGATAAGACACAGGGAGACTGTGTTGAGTGATGACTGCACCCACAACATAGTCTAAAGAATCTTTCTCAATTTCAAAGGAATGTTGCATGTCATGTAATGAAATAATTAGGGAAGACAACAATCATTGCTTCATCTCATCGAATGATTTATGTTGGGATAGGCCCCACAAAAAAATTTCCTTACCACCACCCTTGGTTATTTGGCTGAGGGCCCATGCAATTTGAGAGAATCCCAACATGAACCTGTGATAGAAATTGGCAAGGCCTAAGAATCTTCGAAGCTCAGTGAGCATGGTTGGGGTTGGCCAGTCATGGATAAATTGGATCTTGGTTGGATCAACATGCACACCATGCACATAAAAAATTTATCCTAAGTATTGGATCTCGTCCATGCTGAAGGATCATTTTTCCAAGATGGAATATATCTTGTGTTGTCACAGAATGTGTAGAGCCTGTTGAATATGTTGCAAGTGTTCTTCCAAACTCTTGTTGTAGACAAGGATGTCATTTAGATACACCACCACAAAATAATTACTGAAATTCCGCAATATATCTTCCATCATCCTCATGAAATTTGTTTTGGAATTTTTCAAACGAAAGGGCATGACCAGCCATTCAAAAAGACCTTCTTTTGACATGAAGGTAGTTTTCCATACATTTGTTTGTTCTATTGGGACCTCATGGTATCCATACTTCATATCAATATTAATAAATTATTTTTCCCTCTTGATTTGATCAAGGAGATCATCATTATTTTTCCCTATTGAGTATCGATTCCTGACTGTGATTTTATTTAGGGCCCGATAATCAATGCAGAGTTACAAAGTCTCGTCTTTATTCTACACCAACATGATTGGGCTTCCATAAGGTGATGATTTGGGTCATATGTGCCCCTTGTGGAGAAGTTCTTGGATCTTACACTTGATCTCCTCATTTTATAGTAGAGAATGATGATAAAATGGCCCATTGGGTAGTGGTTCACTAGGGGTTAGATCGATAGAATGCTTGGCTTGACAGTGCAGAGGTACCCTAGTAGGTGATGTGAAGATGTCTTTGTATTCTTCCACAACCTTATCCACTTTCTTCTATTGTATGGAGAGGTTGGTTATGGAGTCCATGGATGTGGTTATAACCTTTCTCTCACTCTGAGAGAGAATCAAAAAGAAGAAAAACTTCTCGGTTTGAGAAATGACCATCCTGCATTGCTTGATAGAGATCAAGGAAATAGAACTACGTGGGACTAACTCGAGAATCATGTACAATTTTATGTTCAAAGTAATAAAAAAATTGTGAGGCCTAGACTCATATACAACATGATGTTTCCATAAATAAGGTTAGCCCAAAATAAAATCACAAGCTTCAAGGGGAGAAACATCACAAAATACCTCATCTTTGAACAGGTTGATGTTGTACGACAGACGACACTGTTGGTTGATGTGAAGATCTCTTCCTTGATGGAGCCATCCAATGGTGTAGGGATACAGGTGCGAAATTTTCAGGAGGGTTAGTTGCTTGATTATCTCTATTGAGATGAGGTTATTATGGCTACCTCTATCAATGATGAAGTGCAATAGAGTGTGAATGAAATAGGCGATCTCCTTCCTCTGGCTCATTAGGTTCACCGCGCTGGATCTTGGTAGTAGAAATGGTGGCACTAGATTCTATGTCAATGATTTGTCTAACCTTTTCTAGTTCTAAATCAGAGTCATAACTCGCAAATGATTTAGAGGCTTTTACCTCAGCCACCAATGACTTCTTTGAGAAGAAATCAACAATGTTATGCTAGGGGCTCTAATGTAAGTCATACCACTTCCCGGTATATTTCTTCATCTTCCCATTGTCCTTCTTTTCTTGCATCTTGGATTGGTTGTCTTGAAGTCACTCATATTTTCTCTATCCTTTGTTCTGTGGGTTGGGATTTCCCTTACCCTGCTTCTTCTATGAGGGGTTCCCAAACCAAAACTCCCTTGTCTTTTGTTTCATTTTCTTCCTTAATCAATGCACCTTCCTTATGCGCTTTGTTGCTCATCTCTTCAGGCTCTCTTATTTTCTTGCTTTCATCTATGTTTTTGCATCTTTGTCTCTCTTTCTCTTCTTGCCCGCACTTCCCATTTCTCCATTCCTCGGGCTCTCTATTGATTTCTATAGATGTAACCTGCATTCTACCCTTTCTCCATCTGAAGGGGAAGTTTTGTGGTACATTTTGTCAATCATTTAATTGGCCATTCTTTCTATGGATGGGCCAATTGCAGTCATCATTACTAACCAACCACCTTTATGACCTTCTCTTTAATGTTCATGTGGTCTCTTCCATTATTCTGGTGTGTTGGATGTGAAATCATCAAGTTTATAAGCATATATAAGCTTGATGTCCAAGCTTCCTATTTTCTTCACTAATGCATTTTCCTTCATTTCACCCAACCATCCCATCAGTCCTCTACTTCATCAATTTATTCTAGTGCATCATGGCTAGTACTTATCAAGTGTATCATGGCTAGTACTTATCAAGTGTGTTCCCTCTCAGTCAGTGGTTTGGTGTTTATATTAAATCAAAACATAATTACATGTCTCATATTATTAACATATAAGGTTTATGCATAATTACAGTCTTGGGAGAAAAAAGGGTGTTACATTCCCCTCCCCCTCCTCGATGTTTAAAACACAAAGCTTTTTAAAACTATACAATAAAAAAAAATGGGTATGCCAATCTCATAGCATATTCCAGTTCCCATGTAGCTTCATTAGCTCCAATATGGTTCCATTGAAACTTGACCTATGCGATGGCTCGGTTCTAGAGCATCATTTCTTTCATGCCTATGATGCAATTGGGTTTTGGTTGGACTTATTCTTCCAGTTCAACTTGTATTGCAATCCGATCAATAATGTGATTAGATTCATGCACATATTTCTTTAACAAATATACATGGAATACATTATGTGCTCTAGTAATGGGTGGTAAAGCAAGTTTGTATGCTACTGGTCCTATTCTCTCTAGGATTTCAAATGGTCTACAGTATCGGGGAGCCAACTTAGCACACATTCCCACTTTCAAGGAAATTCTCTTGGGTTTTACCCAAAGATATACATGGTCTCCTATTTTGAACTCTTTTGGGCTTATCTTACTATCAACATAACTCTTTTATCTATCTTTGGAAATTTTCATATTCTTCCTTATCTAAACTATGGCTTTCTCCATTTCCTTCAATATCTCAGGTCCAAGAGTATATTTTTCCACTTTATTATCCCAACTAATTGGAATCATGTACTTCCTACCATATAGAACTTCAAATGGGCTCATCTTCAACGATTCTTGATAACCATTGTTGTACCCAAATTCTACCAATGGTAGATACTCTTACAACTACTTGGGTTTATGCATAACATGCATTCATAGCATATCCTCTAGTACTTTCTTCACCGTTTCATTCTCACCGTTGGTTTTAGGATGGTAGGCCATACTAAATGTTAACTGCATCTCTAAATGTGCAAACAAGCTTCGCCAGAAGTTTGAGGTGAACTTGGTATCTCTGTCTGAAACTATGGTTTTGGTCAAACCACACAACTTGACTATCTCTTTCACGAAAACATTGGCAACATTTATGGCTTTGAAGGTAGACATTATGGGAATAAAATGGGTTTCCTTGCTCATCTTATCCACCACAACTATGATTGCATCATGATGTTTGACCATATTTTGTAAACCCATGATGAAATCCATGAAAATCACTTCCCATTTCCACTCTGGTATCTGTATGGGTTGCAATAGTCCCGTAGGGTGTCGATGCTTGACCTTCACATGTTGGAACTCTAGGCACTTTGAGATATATTGAGCAATGTCTTACTTCATCTTAGGCCAATAATGTAGTTTCCTAACTATTGTCACCATTCACTTCCATGAGTATTTTCAATACATCCTATGTGTTTAAACAACAATCATCGTTATCTATTCATGTGAATATTTCGACTTAGACATTTTAGACAACATAAATTCTCTCCTTTTCTTTTTCTTTTTCTCTTGTTTAAACACCCTTTCGTCGTTTTAGTGACCTAATCAAGACTAGGCTTTCAACCTATCTCTAATACCACTCTGTAACACACCCAGACCCCTAAGTCTCCTTTATAAGGGATGGAGTATCGTAATAATCACTTTCTTAATCATTCAAGTCCCCTATATGGAGCTCCATCAACTCTTTCTCATCATAAGCCTTCCAACAATGGTGTTTCTTTTCAGAACTAAGACTTAGATCTAAATTCATGGACTTTCTAAGTTTCCTTGGTATTTGACCTATGTGAGCATTGACATGTGACACCTCGGCATGTTCGTCATCTGACATGGTGACTACGTAGTACCTATGTGTTTCTGTGAAATTCGGTCATTGAACAAGTTCATTCCATGCAGAACCATCAAACCATCGCTCAGACTTTTTACTAGTACTCTCATGAATTACCTCCGACAGTTAGGGTATCGAATAATATCCACCTCTGATGCCATTCATTCAGTGTTATAAATATTTGTGCACATTCCTTACTCTGATACCATAGTATCGAATAATATACCCTTCTCCTTGATAAACATTCATGGGCATAAATTAAAACCTCTCGATAGACGGTTTATATTGATTCAGAGCTTACGACCCTCCCACTAGTTAACTCATCTAAACTCATCCACTTTTGGGTAAGTGACACCTGTCACTTTAATTTACACTAACTGTCCTGCTGGAAATCCATGTCAACCAGGGGATTACACCTATGTTTTGACATCCTCTCATCGGAGTCATGCTTATAGGTCATCGGAGGACTTCTTTGAATCCATCAAGGTCATGCTCCGAAAATGGTCAACGTTGAGCCTGTTATCACCTGCTAATTTGTATTAATTTTCCCAAAGTGTCTTGTTCTTGTGCTATTTTTCCACTCAGATTTTCAAATTTTTCACCAGCTCCGTCAAGCTCCCATCACCTAAATCCTTCACTCAACTGATCATCCAAAATAGTCATGTCCTCCATGAGTCAAAAATTTGGCGAATATCCCAAACGTATACCTAGCCTTAATGCTTATCTAAATCCCTTAGTTTCATCACCTCATTCATTTTTACCCTTACTTTCATATTCTCATTGAAAATAAAAAATATTCCTTTTATTAAGTACCATTATCCTATCCACAAAGTCATGTGTTAAGCCTCATAAGCCCAAAGTCCTTAGAGAATAGAAAAAGGGTTTATTATTATTAATATAAATATTTTTATATTAAAATATTTATATTAATATTTAATCCAATATTTAATTTATGTAATCACATCAAATCATCGACACGAATCTCAATTTATAATGTGGAAAATTCAAAGGTTGGATGGAGGGCGCACATACATATTGGGGATTGAAGTAGCGAGGAGATTAATTATGTGAAGGCGGTCCGAGGAAAACTATTGTGGTTTCTTTCGTGGACATGTGTTTTTACGTGGAGCATATTGGGGGTAAAAGCAGTTTGGATTAAACCACTCCATCCCAAGCCCGACGTAATAAATGCACCATTTATCGTATGTTTAATGTGCGGCATTTTTCCAGGAGTGCATTTCAACAACAATTGTGGAATTTCTAATAAATGAAATTCCTCCTCACGGTGAAAAGGTTTTACGGAGGTAAGATTTAACTTTTACAAATTAAAGAAATTAATGTTTATTTCCATGAAAAATATTTAAATGGGAAGATGCACGTGAACGAAGACTTCGATAAATCTTTATCCAAAGATCTACATAAATAAAAGAAGAATATAAAAGGTATTTTACCAAAGACGGAAGGAAAAAAACACACGGTAAATGTTTTTCCATAGTGAAAAGGTGAATTGTAAAAACATTACACAGTAAAGAAAATGTTTTTTACAGTGAAATTGTGAATTGGGCCAAACAAGACATGGTTTTAAAGAATCACGGGCATGAATTAAATTATGGAAATTCAATTCTACATGATATAAAATATTTGGGAATTATTTTTATTTCAAATATATTATTCCCAAATGTTTAATGAGAATATGGATAAATGCAATTATATTTGAAAGAGTATGAGTGAAATTTCAAAGAGAACGTGGAAGAGGAAGGAGCTGAAGCGTCAGAGGAATCTGCAGGGATCATGAAACGTTTTTTTTTTTCTGAAAACTGTCATTTGTAATCATTGTAGAAGCTGTAACGTTTCATTTCAGTTATTGTAACTGGTTGCACACTGAAGGAAATCGAATTGTATAAGTATTAGAGGTTATGAGTGTATTAGGGGTGGGCAGAAGTGCAAGGGCACAGTTCTGGTTGTTTTGAAATTCATTGTAATTTTATGGGGCTGAATTGAATACATGTGCAACAGCTTTGAAATCTCTATGAAATATTCTAATGGTGGTGATATGAGTTTTGTCCTCCTACATTGTATGTATTTCCTGTGATCTTCTATTACATTTACATTTTCATTTGTTTAAATTGGAGAGTTAAAGGCCCAGAATTTGTCTTGTGACGCTCTTGCCTTAAGCAATTTAAACTGTGTATGTTTCTTCTTAGCTAATTCAGAATTCATTATTATAATGCTCTGATGCAGTTATTTGTTTCTTTTTCCTCTTACCACTCTAATTAAATTCAAGTTACAACTCATATTTTCTGCCTCATTTAACCTTTTTCCTCTGGAGGGTTTTACTGGCTGATCATTGTTTTCATTCAATTTCAAAACTTTGACTCCATAGTCCCGAGTGTTCCTTCCCTTCTTTTCCAACAAATTTATTAAAAAACCCCAAAACAAACGAAATCTAGCCACCAATTCTCAAAAAAATACCCAGTGACACGAGAGAGCCCTCTCTGAGTTGAGCAGACTAGTGCCCAACTCTGAAGTTGGTTGAAATAGTTACCTCTGTCGTTTTTCTTATCAGCCAGAAAAAATTTACAAAGTGCTAAAAGAGCCATCTAGACTCATGCTAAATCCATTCTCCTAGGTATTTTTTGACACTAGTCTTTGCATCGACGATCTCCATCAACTCTAAATTTTTTCGATTTACCTGTAATGATCAACGATTAGCACCAATATAAATTCGAAGTCTTTTTATCAGGGTTATTTTCACAGTACATGAGATTTCTTCCCAAAGGTCTCACTCTGATAGGTATTTTTTGGAACCCTTCACACAACTCTCGGGGAATCTCTCCAACACGATAACTCTGACTACCTATGAATGGTCACGATCTATTCATATCAACATCAATGGTTTCTTTCTGACCAACACAAGTTTTACGGAGTCTTAACCACCCTTTCCATGGACTTGTCCATTTTCAGAGCTCTACAAGACCTCGGCTTCTGAAATTCGAGAACTCAATGTAATCCCGAAGTCTCTATAGAATGTCAAAATTAGGGTTTAGGCCTCGCATGGGTTGTAGGCTTATCATGCCAGGGACATATGGGATATTGGAACAAGTATTTTTTTAAGATCATTCATTTCTACAAGTTAACCAAAAAAAATTATATGTCACCATGTCACTTACCCTACTGCATCCATATCGTGGTTANATAAGGAGAAACACATAATCATTATGTTCTTAAGCATTCACATAATTCCTTCACATCAGTCAATTTAATACATATGAGTTACTTATATGATAAAGAAATGACCCAATCCAACTGACTAAGAGAGGACGCATTTCCTCCCAACCTTAGGCCTTATTGTAGAGTTGCTTCCTACAACATGCCACCCCCATGCCAAGCCATGATACAACCAAGGAAATTGACTCGGCAGGGCTCTAGTATATGATGATCCAAGAAGGTTAGTCTCCTTCTCCCTCTGACACAGCCGAAGTTTCCACTTCCTACTGAGCTCAGGGTCTCTACATATTTATCAAATGGTTTCTCAACTAGATTTGCTCTGCACAAGGCAGTCCCTTATATCCTTAATAGTCCCTCAGCGACCTCCCCTTAACAGTGTCATTTTATGTCTAGTAAGAAATAAGTTACAGCCCATTATTGCTCCAGTTCAGGATCTGGGTCTTCTCTGTTCAGGGTGATCATTCTCTGCTTGGACAAGATTCGTATTTTCTTCAAGAAAGTTATCACTTTCTTTCTTAATCAATGCATTTGACTTCTGTGCTATGTTTCTCGTCTCTCTGAGCTCTCTTCTTTTCTTGTGTTCATTTATGTTTTTCCATCTCTATCTCTCTTGCTCTTGCTTCTCGCACTACACATTTCTCCATTCCTCGGGCTCTCTATTGATTTCTGCATACGTAACCTACATTCCACCCTTTCTCCATCTGAAGGGTCATTTTTGTGGTATGTTTTGTCTATCATTTAATTGGCCATTCTTTCTATGGATGGGCCAATTGCGGTCATCAATACTAACCAACCACCTTTATGACCTTCTCTTTAATGTTCATATGGTCTCTTCTGTCATTTTGTTGTGCTAGAGGTGAAATCATCATGTTTATAAGCAAATATAAGCTTGATGTGCAAGATTCTTATTTTCTTCACTAATGTTTTTTCCTTCATTTGACTCAACCATCCCATCGTTCCTTTTCTTCATCAATTTATTTTTGTGTATCATGGCCATTAATTATCAAGTGTGTTCCCTCTCAGTCAATATTTTGGTGTTTATATTAAATCAAAACACAATTACATGCCTCATATTATTAACATATAAGGTTTGTAAATAATTACAATCTTGGGAGAAAACAAGGTGTTACATTCCCCTCTGCCTTAATAAAACATTGTCCTCGATGTTTAAAACACCATGAGTTTTACAATTATACAATAAAAAAAAATGGGTATGCCAATCTCATGGAATCTTCCAGTTCCCATGTAGCTTCATCAGCTCCAAAATGGTTCCATTGCACCTTGACATGTGCAATGGCTTGGTTCTAAAGCATCGTTTCTTTCTTGTCTAGGATGAATTTGGGTTCTGGTTTGAATTCTCCTTCCTATTCCACCTATATTATAGTCCAATCAATAATGTGATTAGATTCATGCACGTATTTCCTTAACAAAGATGCATGGAATACATTATTTTCTCTAATAGTGGGTGGTAAAGCAAGTATGTATGCTACTAGTCCTATTCTATCTAGGATTTCAATTGATCTGCAGTATCGGGGATCCAATTTAGCACACATTCCCACTTTCAAGGAACCTCTCTTGGGTTTTACCTGGAGATATACATGGCCTCCTATTTTAAACTTTCTGGGGGTTCTCTTACTATCAGTATAACTCTTTTGTCTATCTTGGGAAATTTTCAGATTATTCCTTATTTGAACCATGGCTTGCTCCATTTCCTTCACTATCTCAGGTCCAAATGTAAATTTGTCCACTGGACTATCCCAACTAATTGGAATCATGCACTTCCTTACATACAAAGCTTCAAACTAGCTCCTCTTCAACGATTCTTGATAACCATTGTTGTACGCAAATTCTACCAATGGTAGATATTCTTCCCACTACTTGGGTTTATGCATAACATGCATTCGTAGCATATCCTATAGTACTTTGTTTACCCTTTCATTATCACCATCGGTTTGAGGATGGTAGGTTGTACTAAATGCCAAATGCATCTCTAAACCCACAAACAAGCTTCGCCAGAAGTTTGAGGTGAACTTGAATATTTCTTTCACGAAAACATTAGCAACGTCTATGAATTTGAAGGTAGACTTTATGGGAATAAAATGAGTTTCCTTGCTCGAATTATCCACCACAACCATGATTGTGTCATTTTGTTTGGTTGTCTTGGTAAACCTGTGATTAAATCCATGGAAATCACTTCCCATTCCCACTCTGGTATCTGTATGGGTTGCAATAGTCTCGCGGGGTGTCGATGCTCAACCTTCAACTGTTGGCACTCTAGGCACTTCAAGATATATTGAGAAATGTCTTACTACATCTTAGGCCAATAATACAGTTGCCTAACTATTGTAACCATTAAATTTTTTGAGTCTTTTCAATTTTTCCTACATGTTGAAACAACAATCATCATTAGCATTTCATGTGAATATTTTGACTCAGACATTTTAGACAACATAAATTCTCTCCTTTTTATTTTTATTTTTATTTTTCTCTTTTTTAAACACCCTTTCTATAACACAATTGACCCCGTAATTCTCCTTTATAAGGGATGGGGTATTGTAATAATCACTTTCTTAATCATGTCAGTCCCCTCCATGGAGCTTCATTGCCTCCTGCTCATCATGAGGTGCTCCTAAAAATGTGTGCAGACTCTAAAACCATGTGCCAATGACCTTGGATCCTCTTTTTTGATGGGTGGTGTTGTTCTAGAGTCTGCACTTAAGGCTTAGAAGTACAGTGTCTAGGCATCTGAAAGTGAGTAAAGGGTAGAGAAGGAAGAAACGTCAACCTTCGGCAAGGGAAACTAGGGATGATTTCTGTGTTGGCATTGTCTAGCTTCCAACTGTTCCTGGATGTTTATATCTCGTTCAATCACTACCCATGAACGTTTGAGTTCAACTCGGGTAGTGGTTGTTTTAAGAATACTATCGAAAAGGTTTAAGGCAATATGTGTTTGATCTGATAGTCTGGGTTCGATATTAGGTTGTCTTGTTACAGGGACAGTCATGGAAGAACAGAAAGATAAGAAATACTCAAGGGGAAATTAAGTGATGTCTCAATTTCAGTCGTATAAAAGAGAGTTTACGGTTTCAGGAGTGAAAAGGGGGTGCAAACCAGAGGCCCTTTCCTGTAATTGAGTTATACTTTAATAAAAATGTATGAGGTGGGAGAAAACATTAAGTTGTCTATCGAGTAAGGCTCCTATCAAGGGAGAATCTCACGTATAAACAGAAGAAGGAAAATGTAAAGAAATAACCCAATGAAGCATAAAATATATATAGAATTTTGAAAGTTTTGACTGGTCTTATACCTGTTGATAGCTGGTACAGAGGGAAAACAGTAAACAATATAGAAAACCAAAATTCATTCACTATAGTAGAGGTTGTACTAAATTATAGCGAAGCATTCATCAGATACAAATATGAAATGAAACGAAATATGAGATACAAGGAAACAAACTCATAACACGGTCATGACGGAATTGAGAATCTTCGGATTTGCTTTATATTAACTCTCAGAATAGAAAACCTCTATTACAATCGACACAAAAATCTCCAGCCCCGGTTCTTTCTTTCTATGGTATATTTATACAGTTTTACATAAGATGGAATCTCAATTGTTGCAAAATTTTCAGTTATGATAAGGAGGATAGAAATCATTCCATTTCTTCATCTCTGTCTTTATTTGGTGCCAGAAGCTTGTCCTCGCGCATGCTTGGTACAAGTGACACATCTTTCCACTAGCCGAGATATCAGCCTTGACAGTTCTACTTGACAATTGGCTTCAAAAGAGTAACAATCTCGGGATAATTGCGGTAACCTTTCTTCCATCTATCTGTCTATGATGTCAATAGCACACAATTGTACACTTAGTTTAATCATACATTTATCTATTTGAACTATGTCTGCCATAGTTACTTGTGAGATCTCGATCGAATCTCTTTCCTCTTTTTCATTTAAATCAAGCGATATTTTTGCTATATTCATTTGACTTAATGCCCCGGCATTACCTTCGCTATCAATGCCTAACAGATTGCCATCTATAGAACCAAAAGCCTCTTCTAAAGATTTTGTTACCCTCTTGGTTTACAACTTACCTTCTGAGATACTGTGCTCCCATTCTTTTAATAAAAAATTTCCTCTGGTCTGCTCTGAAATGGAAAACCTGGGAGTACTTCCCAATTCCCTATTGTTTGTAGCTATTACAACCTCTTGAAAAGCGACCTGAGCTGCTCCAGCTTCTCTTTCTCTGACAGATAAATTTTCCAAAACTTGATTAACAGGTAAGAAGTTGTCCTGAATCTCCTCTACCTTGGCAAGTAAATTTCGCTGGGCCATAGAAACTCTACTCCGAATCTCCATCACCTGGGACTGGAACATCCCAATATTTATAACTTACTTTCGGCGATTTCCACTCTAGCCTATAGCTGTTCGATCAAGTATTTTTGTTGGCCCGCTTGTATCTGACCATTCTGAACCACCAGCTCTTCTTGTTTGAGCTTAGTATTGAGCAGCTCTATCTCACTTTTATCGACCAACCTTGCTTGTTCTATCCCTACACTCGCCTGGTCCTTGGCAGCCTCCTCTGTTGTGGCTAGTCTGGCTTCTAGGGTTTTTATGAGGTGATTTTTTTGCTTCAGCTGGTTTTTCAAAACCCTGACTGAAAATTGGTTCACTGTGGCATATGCCCCTAATGTCCCAGCTATTTTTGTCGTGAAATGTTCATTCTTATTTTCTTTCCCATCAGTCAATACTTTGTAATTATTGGTTGTTGATTCCCCTTCCTGATAGAATTCTCTCTTTACCACAACCTTTCTCTTCTTATCAAAGAAGAACTCATTTGGAGGGAGCTCTTCCACCCTTATAGGTCTCAATTCTTCATTTAAAATCCACCCTGCATCAATATTTCCCTGAGTTGACTACAAGGGAGTAATGGATGCAATAGAATCTCCAATTTTCTTAGCTGGTTGCCCCAAAGTAGTAACCGAAGTCTGCTTTTTTGGCGGGTCGGGAGTCTTTATCTATTTTTTTGGACTCTTAGTTTTCTCTTCCCTGTCCTGGTGTTTTTCTTGGCTGGGTGTCGCATCCTTGGAGCCTTCGGTATCTTTTTGTTTCACCTCTGTTGTACTTGGATTCTCACCCCGCAATACTGCAGGAAGACAACTGCATCGATGTTCTTGGAATTTCAAAACATCGGCCCTCTCTTCAGGTGCCAGGGTTTGTATCCAAGCTAAAATCTCCGCATAAAATATTGCACCTCAGAAAATGTCATCCGAGGGTGAATTTTTGTGTTCGAACCTTTTGAGTCCACAACTAGCCAAATGATTACTTACGACCCTTCGCGGATCGTGCTTCTTGAATTCAATAAGAACCAATTTTAGGTCTTCCAGGGATGTTTCCTCAGCTTTAGCATGCCCAAAATCTAACAAAGAATATGAATTTAAATGAACAGGAAAAGATGGCCATACCTTCTTTGAATATCCCTTAAGCTCCTTACTTATGCCACCGATTACTGTTTGTCTAGCAACCTCACGACAAGCCAACTTGTTGGGTATGAATAATGGTAATGCATGCGAGGGAACAGAAGCTCTGAAAACTCTGAGATATGAGAATTCTGCTTCTACATACCAGTCAGCTATATTGCTCAAATTCATCACTATACTATCCGAGATCCTGGGTGGCGGGTGGCCGAAAATAGTGACATGCAGCGGTACCATTACCCAGTTAAAGATTTCATATATGAAATCTGCCAATTTGTTTTCCCACAATTTTGAATGATAGACATGGATGGGCTTGGCCTCTGCTGGAGTCCAACTCCAACTCATTAAGGGAAAGGGTGTTAAAAAGCACACGGCATCCATAATGTATGCGGACATAAAAAATGAAGAAATATTTCCGCTCTCTTTCTGCACCCGATACTCTGTAACTCGACTGGTCAAGCTATCAAACAACATTTTCACCTAGTCGAAGGAATAGCCTTCAGAGACTTGATGTATTAGAGGCACCCATAGAAGAAAGAAATGTGAGGTGTCCTCTCTCCCATATAATCTGCAGGTCATCATAGCTATATACTTGAACTGTGGTTCCAAGGAAGCTATTGAATATATACCATTACTGTCTGGCCTGAACTTCGCAGGGTGTGAAACCCAATCTTTGATTAAGCTGGACATAGTCTTGTCATATTGCACACATTCCTTATGTTTTAACTTCTCCAAGAATTCAGCATCGTATGTAAGGTTCGACATGGTAGGCAACTTGTACATAGCTTGCAGTTGTTCGGGTCTAAAAGTCTCGATGGTGACCTTTTGCTCGTTGATGATGGTTCCGGTTTGTATGTCCACATGGTCTAATGCCCACAGGACCATATCATAGTAAGGGAGCAGTCATGGTCTAGCCGCTACTTTATGCATTCCAAATTGGACGACAATCTTATATTTGGTGGTTATATCGTCTTTTTCATTGTCAATTGAATCATCAGAATAATCCACTAATTCGGCCTGTAGAACATCAGAAAAAAACGACCAGTTCGGGACAGAGTCGACACTTTGAGGTGAAGTATCAGCGACGTTGTCTGAACCTTGCCCCGAAACCTCAATGTTTACTTTAGACGCTTTTCGCGGGGCCATGACGGGAGATCTTTCTTTAGCTCTTCTGCGATAAAAATATGTATACATACAGAAATTAGTTCGCTGAGAAAAGTGTGCTCTACGTAATATAGAAATGAATTTATTATAACGAATAACAGCTCTATATATTCGAAAACTCGGTACTTTTCCAGAACGGATCGGTCAAATCACGCCTAAATATAAATTTAGCAATAAAAACCCAATCTTTATTTGTCGATTCGCCTTGTTTCTAATTAATGCCATAAATTTTGGTGGTTCAAAATGTCAGTTGGCATAGGGAAGAATTAAGATTGCCTCATAAATTGTGCATGCATCAAATCATGGGATATTTTGGCTTAGCTCAATTAATCATGTTTTACCAAAGTTAATTAATCTTTCAGTACTCGTTGCATCGGGAATTTTTGCTTTAACCCTTTGAACCTCTAACACCCGAAATTGCGATGATTGACTTTGGTTAATAAAAACACAATTGTGATTAGGTGCTTAATTAATTACATGATTATTTATATCGCAATTTCACAACTCAGAGCTTCGAAGGTATAGCTTCCGGGAAGTTGGTATGCCGAGTTGTGAAACCGCGAGATCCCGATGATATGTTTTAATTAAAAAATCGGATTAAGTGTTTAATTAATTATGTTCATATCTTTATCGCGACTTCGCGACTCGGGGCTTTGACAGTGTATCTTTTTAAAATAAAATACATCGAGCTGTGAATTTACGACAGAACTTAACCATGACTAAGCTTTTACCTTTAACCTTGATGCAGGTTACTAAAACAAGAAATTCCTGGTTTTGGCTATCGGGGTTACGACAATAAGACTTTTGGATTTATTAAACACCGAGACGTGAACCCCCGATGATGCTTAACCGTAATTTAGGGAAATTTTACTCTCGTTACTGACCTGGGTAAAATTTTAAAACGATTTCGTCGTTTCGTTGTTCGGGACTTGTGAACTATGTGATCTCTAGCATCCGACATACGAAATCCCGAGGTAAAACAAAGGGGGAAAAATATTTGACGAAAATTTGAACTCACCTTGAGAGTATGATAACTATCGTCGCTCGCGTGATAAGACTACAGAGATTTTGAAACCACAGAAGGAAAATATGAAAACCATATTTCGATTTCGAGCATCAAGATATGAAATTCAAGACGGGCTAAAAAACAAAGGCATCTCCAACATAGGCTCCAACTAGGGATCCCGTTTTCTTGTAAGACGGGAAGAACAGTAGAGCATGTGCCAATATTGGCTAAATGGAGTCAATGGCTTTAATTCAGTGAAAAGGTTCCTGAGAACAGGATATCGAAGGGGAAAGAGACTTCGTTTTTTATCTTTGAAAAGATTTTCAAACTTAGATACTTTTTTTTAAACTTAGCCGTAGTCCCTTTCACGACTTTCCCCTTCTCGTTACTGAATTCAGGTCTGCCTTAAGACAATCAAAACAGTTCTAGGAGACCCAACAGATATTGTGGCTATCAACTTGCATCAAAAGAAGAATATTATATGTTTTTAATTAGGAAGCCCTATCTGAACATGGTATGTAGATCAGGTTTTTTAAAAAGAATTGGTTACCAGAGTAGAGTGATATTCATGTATAACAGCCTTATAGATATCTCAGACATTGCTTCATTGCCAGTGAGCCTGTTCAGTACCTCGGTGAAGTTATCTGGCCCCTTTTACTGAATTTCCTTTCACCACTTCGGAATATATTTGTGCATTTAAATGTTGAGACAAGGGTAATCATTTCTAAATTTCCTTTCATCGTCTCTTGGACTAGATGGGGGAAATCATTTCTGAATTTCCTTTCACCACCTGTCTTATAATTTTCTTTTTTAGAGCGCAAAGATGGGGGCAATCAGTTTGTATCAGGGTTGATATCTGTGTAATATTTTGAATTATAGGTATGTCAACTTACTTTGATTGCTTAGTACCAACCTTCCCTTAACCTTCACAACACCTTTGTTCTCAGGGGAAAAAGGGAAAATAACTTTCTTAGGGCATTCTATTTGAGCAAGCCTCAATCCTCCGAAATTGTTGAAAAACCTAGTAAAGTTAGGATCACTTTAAGCGTCCCTTCGTTTAGCAAGGGACCGAGGAGTTGTGAAGACCCTCTTTCTTTCCAAAATCTGCTTTGAAGCTCACAAGGTTGAAACGAAATCTCTTCTCCCTACGTATGTGAAACGGAAAGATGTTGACTTTTTAAAAGGTAAATCCAAAGACAGAAAAGGGTGACAGATAGTGATTTATGGACTAAAAAACAGAAGTCAAAAATTCAAAACTGACTCTTGTAAACCTTTTCCAAGGGCACTTTACTTTGACTGACTGCATTAATTTGAGTGACTTGTTTAATTTGAGTGACTTGTTTAATTTGTCTTATTCTTTCATAAATGATTAAACAAGGAAACATTATGTTATTTATTAGCTTGGATGATGTTGTTGTCTGAATGAGGCTACCTTGGTTTTCCTTAATAGCCCTTCAGAACAAGTCTTTTAGGAAATCTCACCTTTACCTTATCATTTCATTTTCTTTGCACAATATCGAAAATCTTTGGTATCACCTGTTTAAGCCGATTTATTTATGAAACCAACTTTTGATTTACTTCTCCTGCTTGTTTTGTGTGCAGTTTGGATCCTGTAAGAGGCAAATACGAAGGTTATCAGGGCTATTTGAAAGGTGTCGAAAATTTGCGAAAGAAAATCAACATAACAGAATGAAACGGAAAATATATATACACAAATAAAAATTCTATATATGAATATATAAATCTAAAATTAAATGAACTCCCTCTTCTTCTTTTTTTTTGAGGTGATTGTTTATGTCATATAATGCTTCAGATAATTCCCATTAATAGGCGCGTTGAGGATTTCACCGTCTAGATTTTCTAGTAGGAAAGAATTTTTTCCTTCGAGAGCCGAGACTCTGAATGGCCCATACCATAGGTGATCCAATTTACCATGTTTCTCTGCTTCTTCCCTCCTTGCATCCCACCTTAGTACTAAATCACCTGGGAGGAAATCTTTGTCCTTTTCCCTATGGTCGAATAATGCCTTCATGTTGTCTTGATACTTCTGCATCTTTTCATCTACTTCGACCCTGTGTTGTTGAACCTCGATTAGTTGGTTTATCCTCCTGGTGACATTATTAGGTTCTTCTTTCTGATATTTCCACAACTTCATCACGGGGAGTGCTAAATTTATTGGTAACACTGCATCTGTCCCATATACCATCTGAAAAGGAGACATGCTGATAGAATTTTTAGTGCCTCTGTGATTCACCCACAAAGCATACTTTAAATGTACATGCCAAGACTTTTTGCTTTCATCCAAAACTTTCTTAATTATATTGATCAGGCTCTTGTTAGACGACTCAGCCAGTCCATTTCATTGAGGTTAGTACGTTGTAGAATGGCCAAGAATGATATTATACTTTTGGCAGAAGCTAATCGTAGCCATAGATTTGAAAGCCTGGGCATTATCCGCAACTATCTTTTGGGGGCAGCCAAATCTTGACAAGATATTGTCTTCTAAGAACTCTATTACCACTGAGTCAGTTTCCCTCTTAGTCAAAATAGCTTCCACCCATTTAGTAAAGTAGTCTGTGGCAGTTAAGATCCACTTGTGTTGGGCGCTAGAATGCGGATTAATTTCTCCTATGAAATCTAGCCCCCATTGTTGAAAAGGGGCTTCAGTTTTGATAGGAACTAAAGGTAGCGCCAGGAGTTTTTGTTAACCTGCAAATAGTTGACAAGGGTTATAGGCTCAGACTTTGGTGTTAACGTCTGAAAAGAGTTTTGGAGAGTAATACCCAGCCCTTAGAATTTTTTAAGTTGTGGCCCTCCAAGCGTGATGTCCTCCACAAACTCCTTCATGAAATTCACTTATAACCCTTTCTGTTTCCGATTCGACTAAGCAGACTAACAAGAAACTGAGCGGGTCTTCCAATATAGTTGATTTTTGGCGATACAATATTTGACCACATGAAGCTTTAAAGTCCTGTCTTTTGATGATGATAGTTCCCTCAGGCATTTTAGAGTCAGTAGGTAGGATACTATGTTTATGTACCATTCTGATAATGCAAACTTTTCCTCGATCTTAATTGCACTTGTTGGTTCATCAAGCTCGCTTACGTTCATATTTTCCTCATATCCCTGCAGGCAGTTTATATCCAGAGCTCTAAGATTTGATTCATCCAAAAGTTTGGCCAGGCCTTGTCCTTTTATTAATTTAGTAGGTTTGATTTCCAGGTCAAATTCTTGAATCTTGTCCAGCCATCGTCTTCTTTTCCCGTCACTGTCTGGCTGTACCAAAATATCTTTCACAGAACTGGTTGGTACATACACAATGATCTTGGAGTGCAATACATATGTTCTAAATGCCTTAAGTGCTTTACCATGGCATATGCTTGTTTTTCTATTATATCGTATTTAAGTTCTGCGTCTCTGAGACTCTTGTTGAGAAAGGCGATCGGTTGTTCAAAACCCTCTTCGTTCTTTTGGAGGAGCACCGCAGCAATCGTGTGTTCGGAGGCAAATGAAAAAATAAGAAAGTCTTTCAGATAATCGGGACTTGCCAATATAGGTGCCTCGGCTATTACTTTCTTAATATGTGTGAACGACGCTTTGGCTTTTGTTGTCCACTTTACTTCGCTATTCTTTTTCAGTATATCTGGGATCAATTTTACAATTTCAGCGAAATTTGGGACAAATCTTCGTAAAAAAATTATTTTTCCTAAGAAAGATTGAATTTCTTTTACATTTCTGGGAATGTTTATAGTGTCTATTGCTTCAACCCTCTTAGGATCAATCTTAATTACATCCTTAGATACAATATGACCCAGTAATTTACCCTCTTGCATGGCGAAGTGTGATTTCTTGGGGTTTAAGGTAGACCAAACCTGCGGCATTTTTCGAATGTTTGTTTAAGATGTACCAGATGCTCTTCGTCGGATTTGGAGAAGACTGTTAAATCATTGAGATAGATGAATACGAACTTATCCCTCTCTCCGATGAAACTGATTTCCATAGCGTGTTGGAACATGGCTCCTGCATTCATCAAATCGAAAGGCATATTATCATACATGAACGTACCCCAACGAGTAGTAAAAGCTGTTTTTTCTTTATCTTGTTCATTCATGGCAATTTGATTATATCCAGAGAAACCGTCAATCATAGATATTCTATTCACCCCAACTACCCTTTCTAGCACATGATCCATTTTAGGCAGCGGATAGTTGTCTTTAAGAGAGGACTTATTTAAATTTCTGAAATCCACACATAGTCTGATTTCTCCACTCTTTTTTATGACCGGGACCAGATTCGCCACCCAGTTAGAATATCTCAAAGGTACTATAATTTTCACCTCCAGAAGTTTCTTCACTTCTCTCTCAACCACAGGTAATAAAATGGGGTTGATCTGCCTAAGCTTTTGTTTAAAAGGTTTGGCCCCAGGTTTTAAAGGTATCTTGTGATCAATCACGGTAGTGTCGTAAGTTCTTAACTCGTCATAAGACTAGGAGAAAACATCTTTAAATAGTTTGAGTAGGTCCTTATATTTGTCTTTTATTTCAGGGGGGAGAAGTTTATATATTTTAACCATACTGGACTCTTCTTTGGTTCCTATGTCACAATCCTCAACCTCTTTTGGTTGGGGTTGTAAGGTGGATTTCACAGGTATGTCGTTTTGATAAAACAGTCTTTCCAGAGGGATCAGTCCCTTTGGAATCTGGTTGATTTTTAGGACCAGCATACGATGATTTGCGATTTTGTCTCAGAAAGCTTGAGGATCCTCCCCTTCTTGCATGATCCATATCTAGTCATTTTGATTTTCTTGGTCTGCATGAGTTTCAGAAAATTCACCTACTACTTCAAGAAACTTCTTAATTTGTTCATCATCCTCAAAAACCTGCCAATGATGGATATTATCTAGTATAGATGGTCTGTGTCTTATCTCTATGTGATACTTCAATTTAAAGGTTGTAGGAGGAGTTAAAGTTGAAGTCGCTTTAGCTAATGCATCAGCATGTAAGTTCTCTGTGCATGGGATGAAGTGGAAATTTACAGACGAGAAAAAAATTTCCATCAGATCCCAAGCACAATTCCTGTATGATCTTAATCTGGGATGTTTGGCTTGGTACTGTCAATTTATTTGTTTGACTATTAACTCTGCATCTCCGTATACCTCTAGGTTATTTATTTTTAGCTTCCTAGCAGCCTCTAATCCTAAGACCAATGCTTCATATTCACATACATTGTTAGTATAATCTATATCCCATTGCAGTCTGTAAGAAAAAGGAACAACGAGCTTTCCTTCAGGAGCCACTAAAAGCACTCCTGCACCAGCCCCTTCTCAAGATGAGGCACCGTCAAAAAACATTTTCCAGATACCAGTGCTACACATATCCTCGATCATGTAACCTGACTCTTCCTTCTCTATATTGTTTTCCTTTGGACAACCATCTAAACCATCATCAAAAGATAAGACACAATTTCCTAAATCTTGATCTGCAACGTAAATAGGGAAATTGTTCGGATTTTGAGGGTCGTTTATGGTATATGCTAGCCTTGTCTCTCTGTACAACCGAGTAAATTTCCCACCAAACACAGGAATTGTGGAGAATGTCATATCTAGTTGAAGAGAACCCCCCAGCTTGGCTCCCCATGACCTAGACAACAGTAAGCCATACTTGGGGGGAATATCAGCAATAACCACATCCATCAAGATACTCTTAACTGGGACCTGTGTCAGGGTAACTACTAAATCCTTTATCATTCCCATACACTTAACTCTTCTCGAGTCAAAAGAGTAAAGATCTCCGTAAGGTCTAGTGATATGGAGACCCAACTTGTCCATAATAATTTTAGGCATCATGTTATGGGAGGCTCCAGAGTCTAGCATGTAATTATGTAACAGTTGATCGTATACATTTAAGGTGATATAAAAAGGAGAAACAATGTCTTTGGCCCCTTCAAAATGTGGACCAAAAGTGATGTTGGGTTTATCATCTTCCAGGTTTAAAACATCAGAATGGCTTTCTAGCTCTGAGACACCTATCACATTGGTAATCTGCTTCTGATAAATTGGGTTTTTTGTTAATTCTACCAGAGGGATTGGTATCTTAATTTTATTTATCTCATTTTTTAAACTGAAAACTCCGCTCACCTTGTCTGTTTCTCTAATTGGGACTTTCAAATCCTTCCTTTCTGACTTATTCGTCTGGACCGCTTTATTACTCATGGTCTTGGTTGAAGGTGTAATTTTATTAGCTGTATCAGTTCCTTGTGCTTGGGTCTCAAATTTTCCCATTTCGAACTCTTGTGTGCTTACTACTTTCACTTTGTTGTTAGGTAATAGGGTTTCTTCTAGAGTAGGCTCATAATTTTGACCTCTTGGGAGAATTTTCTTAGGTTGAGTAGTTGAAATGGGCTTACTCTTAGATCTCAAGTTATACTTAGGTTGGACCTTAGCCATTATCATTTCGGTTTCTTCATAAGAGCTACGAAGTTCAGTATGATCTATGTCTTCACCCTTAACTGATGATTTTTGAGTGTTTAGAGATTTTTCATAATCTTCTCTAGTCAGATACGGTTGTGTGCAGTCATCACCAAAGTTTGTGACATCATTATTCGAATCTCTGAAATCTTGGAGATCATTCTCTCCTATAAAATTTCCATTCTTTAGGGGAGTTTGTATTTTTTGGTATTCGTTTTTTATCTATCCTTGCTGGTTCGGGGGGTTGGGGTTCCTCTTGAAATACTTTTTGGTGAAAGAATTAGCTTTGGCCTATTCTAGCTCCATTCGAGATATTTTATTAGATAGTTCCTTAATTACCCTGGCCATATCGTCTACTTTGTCATCTGTGTATGTATTAGACCCTGACGGCCTTGCTTGCTCTCTAAAGCGTTTAGTTTCTCAGTTTCCCATTTCTACTTTAGCTTTAAGCTTACCAGAAGCCATCATATTTGACTCAATTTATACAGTGTCATCTTGCATTTGGTTTAGAGTGGCTCCCCTTCTTTCTCAGAAAAGGAGTGCAAAATCTGGTTTGAAAGCCCTTGCGAAAGTTATTTTGGCCACGGGTTGGGACGGTTTAACCTCGGCTGGGATTTTGTTATACGGCTTGTTGAATATTTGAATAAACTCCATAACTATTTCTGAATTCGTTTTTCTTAAATACCCAAACTCAGTTAAATAATATAGGTGGTCCTTTCTTTCGCCCCATTGTCTAAGGAAAGCATCTTCCAAGACGTCATAAGACAAGATAGATCCTGCAGGTAGACTACGAAACCAAGTTTGAACCTGACATTCGAAGGTTTGGACAAGAAGCCTCAAATACATGTCCTCATGTTCGATGCCTAGGATGTCTGTGAATTGATCAAAGAAATTTATGTCTTCGGCTGTGGTCATATCTCCTTCCCCAGTGAATTTCAGCAAATTTTTTATATAATTTTCAGGAAGGTCGTGCAGAGGAATGGGAAATACCAAGGGAGCGTATCTTTCTACCACTTTCGCAAAAACTCTGGGAGAGGGGGAAGGCCCTTGGCCTCCACCTCCTCCTCTAGGAGCTCCTCCACCTCCTCCTCCAGAGGCTGTCATCGTTATTAGTGGAAAGTTGTAAAGGGGGTTTTGGAAGATTAAAAGTGAATCTTTATTTTCTTCACGGGGTGAAAAATCCGAGGATGATTGGTAAGGGATGCGAGGGCTTGGCTCCTCAGACTTGCAAGAGATGTAGCCAGGGGAACCAACGGGTGTGGAAGTTGGATGTGTGAAATATTCTTCGAGACCATGTGAGGTCGGGAAATTCAACTAAAGAGTCGATGATATATCGACAGTATATAAATTTTCTACAGGACTTTTTCCTTTATGTTCTGCATGGATTATCGGACAAGTTTCGCTTCTAACTTTGGAGTAATTCGATGTTAGATCCTTAGTGTCGAAGAGAGGGCTGCGTGAAGTCGAAGGTTTAGAAGAAATTTTGGTCTTCAGTTGCGGGTGCTTAGGTTGATAGACTGCAAGGGTGGTCTTAAGAGATCCTCTCATCTTTAAAATTTTCTCAGGGTCGGTAACGGGTGTGGTTTGTTTACCATCTGGGTTTTTCCTAGTATTCCTTTGTCCGAATGCCAACTTATTAATCGTGGAGTCGCCAAGTGAAATATTGGAAAGCCTTTACAAGATGTTCACTCTTTTTTCACTATCAAAGAGTGGCACTTTCAACGAAATAAATGTCGTTTTCCCAGGGAAAAGATTTCGTAACTTTGGTCCCCGACAACGGCGCCAAAAAGATGTTGTTCCAGAGTCTGTACTTAAGGCTTAGAAGTACAGTGTCTAGGCATCCGAAAGTGAGTAAAGGGTAGAGAAGGAAGAAACATCAACCTTCGGAAAGGGAAACTAGGGATGATTTCTATGTTGGTGTTGTCTAGCTTCCAACTATTCTTGGATGTTTATATCTCGTTCAATCGCTACCCATGAATGTTCGAGTTCAACCTGGGTAGTGGTTGTTTTAAGAATAGTATCGAAAAGGTTTAAGGAAATATGTGTTTGATCTGATAGTCTGGGTTCGATATTAGGTTGTCTTGTTACAGGGACAGTCATGGAGGAATAGAAAGATAAGAAATACTCAAGGGGAAATTAAGTGTTGTCTCAATTTCGGTCGTATAAAAGAGAGTTTATTGTTTCAGGAGTGAAAAAGGGGTGCAAACCAAAGGCCCTTTCCCATAACTAAGTTATACTTTAATAAAAATGTATGAGGTGGGAGAAAACATTAAGTTGTCTATCGAGTAAGGCTCCTATCAAGGGAGAATCTCATGTATAAACAGAAGAAGGAAAATGTAAAGAAATAACTCGATGAAGCATACAATATATATAGAATTTTGAAAGTGTTGACTGGTCTTATACCTACTGCTAGATGGTACAGAGGAAAAACAGTAAACAATATAGAAAACCAAAATTCATTCACTATAGTAGAGGTTGTACTAAATTATAGCAAAGCATTCATCAGATACAAATATGAAATGAAACGAAATATGAGATACAAGGAAACAAACTCATAACACAATCATGACGGAATTGGGAATGTTTGGATTTGCTTTATATTAACTCTCAGAATGGAAAACCTCTATTACAATTGACAAAAAAAGGTCCAGCCCCGGTTCTTTCTTTCTATGGTATATATATACAGTTTTACATAAGATGGAATCTCAATCGTTGCAAAATTTTCAGTTATGATACGGAGGAGAGAAATCGTTCCATTTCTTCATCTCTCTCTTTATTTGGTGCCAGAAGCTTGTCCTTGCACATGCTCGGTACAAGTGACACATATTTCCACCAGCCGAGATATCAGCCTTAACGATTATGCTTGACAATTGGCTTCAAAAGAGTAACAATCTCAGGCTAATTGCGGTAACCTTTCTTCCATTTGTCTGTCTATGATGTCGATAGCCCACAATTGTACACTTGTTTTAATCATACATTTATCTATTTGAACTATGTCTTCCATAGTTACTTGTGATATCTTGGTCGAATCTCTTTCCTTTTTTTCATTTAAATCAAGTGAGATTTTCACTATATTCATTTGACTTAATGCCTTGGCATTGCCTTTGCTATCAATGCTTAACAGATTACCATCTATAGAACCAAAAGCCTCTTCTAAATATTTCGTTACACTCTTGGCTTGCAACTTACCTTCTAAGATATTGTGCTCCCATTCTTTTAATAAAATATTTCCTCTGGTCTACTCCAAAATGGAAAACCTAGGAGTACTTCCCGATTCCCTATTGTTTGTAGCTATTACAACCTCTTGAAAAGTGACCCGAGCTGCTCCAGCTTCTTTTTCTCTGACAGATAAATTTTCCAAAACTTGATTAACAAGTAAGCAGTTGTCCTGAATCACCTCTACCTTGGCAAGTAAATTTCACTGGGCCATAGAAACTCTGCTCCAAATCTCCATCACCTAGGACTGGAACATCCTGATATTTATAACTTTACTTTCGGCGATTTCCACTCTAGCGTGTAGCTGTTCGATCAAGTCTTTTTTCTGGCCCACTTGTATCTGACCATTTCAAACCACCAGCTCTGCTTGTTCAAGCTTAGACTTGAGCAGCTCTATCTCACTTTTATCAGCCAACCTTGCTTGTTCTATCCCTACACTCGCTTGGTCCTTGGCAGCCTCCTCTGATGTGGCTAGTCTGGCTTCTAGGGTTTTGATGAGGCGATTTTTTTACTTCAGTTGGTTTTCCAAAACCTCGACTGAAAATTGGTTTGTTGTGGCATATGCCCCTAATGTCCCAGCTATTTCTGTTCCAAACTATTCATTCTTCTTGTCTTTCCCATCAGTCAATATTTTGTACTTCTTGGCTGTTGATTCCCCTTCTTGATAGAATTCTCTCTTTACCACAGCCTTTCTCTTCTTATCAAAGAAGAACTCATTTGGAGGGAGCTCTTCCACCCTTATAGGTCTCAATTCTTCATTTAAAATCCACCCTGCATCAATATTTCCCTGAGTTGACTGCAAGGGAGTAATGGATGTGATGGGATCTCCGATTTGCTTAGCTGGTTGCCCAAGAGTAGTAACCAGAGTCTGCTTTTTCGGTGGGTCGGGAGTCTTTATCTCTATTTTCAGACTCTTAGTTTTCTCTTCCCCATCCTGGTGTTTTTCTTGGCTAGGTGTCACTTCCTTGGAGCCTTCGGCATCTTTTTGTTTCACCTACGTTGTACTTGGATTCTCACCCCGAAATACTACGAGAAGACAACTGCGTCGATGTTCTTGGAATTTCAGAACATTGGCCCTCTCTTCAGGTGTCAGGGTTTGTATCCGAGCTAAAATCTTGGCATAAGATATTGCGCCTCAAAAAATATCATCCGAGGGTGAATTTTCGTGTTCGAACCTTTTGAGTCTGCAACTGGACAAATGATTACTTACGACCCTTTGTGGATTTTTACTTCTTGAATTCAATAAGAACCAATTTTAGGTCTTCCAGGGATGTTTCCTCAGCTTTAGCATGCCCGAAATCTAACAAGAATATGAATTTAAATGAACAGGAAAAGATGGCCATACCTTCTTTGAATATCCCTTAAGCTCCTTGCTTATGCCACCGATTACTGTTTGTCTAGCAACCTCACGACAAGCCAGATTGTCAGGTATGAATAATGGTAATGCATGTGGGGGAACAGAAGCCCCAAAAACTCTGAGATGTGAGAATTCGGCTTCTACATACTAGTCAGCTATACTGCTCAAATTCATCACTATACTATCTGAGATCCTGGGTGGTGGGTGGCCGAAAATAGTGACATGCAGCGGTACCATTACCCAGTTAAAGATTTCATATATGAAATATGCTGCTTTGTTTTCCCACAATTTTGAATGATAGACGTGGATGGGCTCAGCCTCTGCTGGAGTACAACTCCAACTCATTAAGGGAAAGGGTGTTAGAAAGCACACGGCGTCCATAATGTATGCGGACATAAAAAATGAAGAAATATTTCTGCTCTCTTTCTACGCCTGATACTCTATAACTCGACTGGTCAAGATATCAAACAGCATTTTTGCCCAGTCGAAGGAATAACCTTCGACGAATTGATGTATCAGAGGCACCCATTGAAGAAAGAAATGTGAGGTTTCCTCTCTCCCGTATAATCTGCAAGTCATCATAGCTATATACTTGAACTGTGGTTCCAAGGAAGTTATTGAATATATACCATTACTGTCTACCCTGAACTTTGCAGGGTGTGAAACCCAGTCTCTGATTAAGCTGGACATAGTCTTGTCATATTGCACACATTCCTTCTGTTTGAAATTCTCCAAGAATTCGGCATCATATGTAAGGTCTGACACGGTAGGCAACTTGTACATAGCTTGCAGTTGTTCATGTCTGAAAGTCTCGATGGTGACCTTCAGCTCGTTGATGATGGTTCTGGTTGGTATGTCCACATGGTCTAATGCCCACTAGACCATATAATAGTAAGGGAGAAGTCGTGGCCTAGCTACTACTTTATGCATTCCAGATTGGACAACGATCTTATATTTGGTGGTTATATCGTCTTTTTCATTGTCACTGGAATCATCAGAATAATCCACTAATTCAGCCTGTAGAACATCAAAAACAAATGACCAGTTCGGTACAGAGTCGACACTTCAAGGTGAAGTATCAGCGACGTTGTCTAAACCTTGTCCCAAAACCTCAATGTTGGCTTTAGACGCTTTTCGAGGGGCCTTGACAGGAGATCCTGCTTTAGCTCTTCTGCGATAAAAATATGTATACATACAGAAATTAGTTTGTTGAGAAAAGTGTGCTCTGCGTAATATAGAAATGAATTTATTATAACAAATAACAGCTCTATATATTCGAAAACTCGGTACTTTTCAAGAACGGATCGGTCAAATCACACATAAATATAAATTTAGCAATAAAAACCCAATCTTTATTTGTCGATTCGCCTTGTTTCTAATTAATGCCATAAATTTTGGCAGTTCGAAATGTCAGTTGGCATAAGGAAGAATTAATATTGCCTCGTAAATTGTGCATGCATCAAATCACGGGAGATTCTGGCTTAGCTCAATTAATCAGGTTTTACCAAAGTTAATTAATCTTTCGGTACTCGTTGTATCGAGAATTTTTTCTTTAACCCTTTAAACCTATAACTCCTGAAATTGCGATGATTGACTTTGGTTAATAAAAATGTAATTGTGATTAGGCGCTTAATTAATTACGTCATTATTTATATCGCAATTTCGCAACTCGAAGCTTCGAAGGTATAGCTTCCATGAAGTTTGTATGCCAAGTTGCGAAATCGGGAGATCGCGATGATATGTTTTAATTAAAAGGGAGGATAAAATCGGATTAAGTGTTTAATTAATTATGTTCATATCTTTATCGCGACTTGGGGCTTTGTTAGTGTATCTTTTTAAAAGAAAATACGTCGAGTTGTGAATTTTCGACAGAACTTAACCACGGCTAAGCTTTTACCTTTAACCTTGACGCGGGTTACTAAAACAATAAATTCGTGGTTTCGGCTATCGGGGTTACGACAGTAAGACTTTTGGATTTAGTAAATGTCGAGACGCGAAACCCCGATGATGCTTAACCGTAGTTTAGGGAAATTTTACTCTCGTTACTAACCTGAGTAAAATTTTAAAATGATTTCATCATTTTGTTGTTCGGGACTTGTGAACTATGTGATCTATAGCATCCGACATACAAAATCCTGAGGTAAAACAAAGGGGGAAAAATATTTGACGAAAATTAGAACTCGCCTTGAGAGTACGATAACTATCATCGCTCGCGTGATAAGACTTCGGATATTTTGAAACCACAGAAGGAAAATACGAAAACCATCTTTCGATTTCGAGCATTAAGATATGAAATTCAAGATGGGATAAAAAACAAAGGCGGATCCAACAGGTGGTCCATGCAAAATGTATGTTATGGCATGTGTGAATGCACCCAATTGTCAAATCAAACACCAATAGTCCAAGCACTCCTCAAGCTAAGCATGGAAATGGTCAAAAGAGGCCCCTCTAAGTGTGAACAAACCATGGTCAAAGGAGTCTCCTCTCCTCATATGTGTTACTACACAAACACAAAATTCCATGTGATGTCAAAAATTCAAACCAATTATAGGCTAAGAATGCAAGGTGCTCCTCCAACTATAGATCTTAGTGATGTGGCACACCTCCACATATGCAATTATTCCTAGGGAGATGTGAGATGTCCTATCAAGTGATTAAATATGGATGAAGTTGTGTAGATGAAGTCTCCAAAAGGTGGAAACAATCCACATGTTCCATCATGACTCCAAATATGTGATGATGCCTCAAAAAATGATGCTCATTGAGAAAATATACATCAAAAGCTAGAACCAATGGCTATCAAGCCAAATTACTCCATGACATGGCCTAATAAATATGGTCTTCAAAGATGATATTGATCCTCTTACATCATATGCAGTAATAGACCCAATGTATAGTATTTTCCAAATTTATATAATGGATGGGTATCGAAAAAATAATTTGAATCACATATTTGTGTAGTGGATCGATCGGTTTAATGTTGCAGTTGTATCGAAAGTTCCTCGATTTAAAAATGGCTAAGAGTCCATTTGATATAGGATATTTCCTTCTTATTTTTTCGTTGGTGGATGCATTGTTTTATGGAAGTTCCTTCTTATTTTTTCATTTTTGGATGCATTTTTCCTTGATAAAAAAATAGCTAAAAGATCCATTCAATATAGGATAGTTCCTTCTTATCTTTTCACTGGTGGATGAATTATTTTATGCTTTGAAAATGCTAGTTGAAATCCTTCAAATGAAAATGATATTCAAGCTTGATTCACAAAGAAAGACTTAAAGGATTTGTGTTAGATTAATGTTGGTTTTCTCAAAAGAATCAACGAAGAAAAGATGTGCATTTATAAAAAATAATTAACCAATCTCCCTTTTCTCTGATACCTCACAATGATATTGGAAGGTATGTTGACAACATAGCCAAGTTGAAAGGAAACAGATTGACAAGTTTTTATGCACATGTTTGGTTACTGAATTAAAGTCCTTCATCATTTATATATATGTATGTTCAAGCTTGGATGCAAATGTTTCTTTTATTTTATATTAACCACTCATTCCAATTTACATTTTTTGTTTTCAAAATAGAAATGTACATACAATGATGAAAAGATTGAAGTGAATTCCCTTGTGTGCAAGATTGATTTCATTGAATGGTGATTTTGAACAAGGATCAATGCCCTCTTGTCCATATTTAACCATTTTATTGGCATGGATTACTACTTATTAATAATCCAAGGGAAAGAAGGAAAATTCTACAATGTTTTATAGGACCACTCATTTACAATCAATTTTGGTACCACAACTTATGAGAAATAACTTGAAATTAACCCATTAGTAAACTTGTCAAGAACAAAATTGTATTGAAAAGAATGATTTGTAGTATCATTATGTTGTTATATTCTTACTCCAACATATTACATGCTTCTTGTAATTTTTTCTGGAAGTACTAGTATTGTTTTGTCACAGGTTTACCTTACATGCAGGACAAATAGGAGCTCAAACAACACAGGAAGATAAACTCAGTTTAGTCGATTAGTTACAGGTTATTCTGTGTGTTATTTAGTTTAATTATTCATTAATGAAATGATGATTGCATGAATTAGCTTTGACTATTTATGAATCGTTGTTTCGATTGTACTTTCTTGGTATTTATTAGTTTTAAATATTTGAATATTCCAAAGAAAATAAAAAGATTTATGTGCTTTGTTTATCTCGTATAGAAACACTTTTTAGAACATTCATTTCACAAGATTTCAAGTAAACCTTGCAAGTTGTATATGGACTATTTATAATCATTTGTACATATTCATGTTTCTATTTGAACACTTGTAATTAGTAAACTTATATTCTTAGTATCATAGCCTTAGATTAGTTTATTTCTTTTATTATTTTTTGGACTTTAGTTGGCCAATGAAGCCATTAAACCTGTCGGGTCATTTCATTCCAAACGGCTTGGGTTAATTAGACAACCCCGGTCCAGATTTGACCTTCCTATTGACAATGTGCCACTTACTCCCTTCAACAAATGGCGCTAGAAGGAGGGCCTGAAATTAATCGATGACACGTGGAGGTTGTAAGACTCCCCCACACACTCACGCTCCTTTTGTAACACGTAGTCGCTCCGACACAAACATTACACTTGAAACATCAGCTACCTCAAAAAATAACCCTAATATTCCTGTCGAACCAATGACACCACTCCAACAAGGGATTGACGTCCAAGAAATTGTCTTCCAGTCACTTATAAGAACTCAAAGTGCCTTATCCCGTATTAGAAAACCTGGTAGACAACTCAATCAACCCCTTGAATTTACAAATCTTCAAGAACAACTTGAAGGCACTGGTCTGCCCAAAAACCCTTTAGGTGGAAATACTAGCAATCATGTTGAAGCACTTATCCTTAGTGTTGAAGGATCTGGTATTCCACCTTCCCCACCTGGTTCTTCTCCACCTTCGGGAGGTGAATCCTCGGACGAATGTAGTTCTTCATCTGAACCATCTCAACCTTCGACACCACCAACTCCCATGGAAAACCAAAATAATCCTGTGAGACCTTAGCTCGATCAAGATGTCGTGGTTGTACCTTGACCCCAACACCCACTACCTAAACATCCAAAAAAATGGCTACTCAAATTTGATCTAGATTCAAAGCAATCAGCTGAGGATCACATCAAGGAATTTATGCTATCCATTAGAATCTAGAGTGTCGAACATGAAGATGTAGTATGTATATTATTTCCTTATACTTTTGAGGGAAATGCCTCAACCCGGTATTTTTCTCAATAGCCTCAGACCATCGTCTCTTGGGACAAGTTTGAAACTTGTTTTCTGGAAAATTTTGGAGATGATAAATCTGTGGAAGTCTTGGTTATGGAACTCTCTAGCTTAAAAATGAACCCTAAAGAAAAAGTGAAATACTTTAACCAAATATTTCTAATGCTAAAAAACAAAATCCCTATAGATTCGATGCCTGCAGAAAGATTAATTGTTGCATATTATACTAAGGCTCTGCATAACAACATAGCCATGTGGATTAAAAGGTCCAAAAAGAACACGTTGTTAGAATCTTTTGAGGAGGCAAGTCAAATTGAGAAAGATATATTGAGCTTAAAAGATAATCTAAGTAGTGAAGTTGAAATTGCTTCTTCTTCTAAGAAGAAAAAAGAAATTCTCACTAGACCTCCTCAACCCAAAAATCAACAAGAAACATTAGACCTGGAGAGCTTGCAGAAAGATTTCCAAAAATTGTCCAATCAGGTCATTGACTTGAAAATATCTACCAAGGAGGCGTCTACAAGAAAAGGAAGTTTTAAACCTCCTTTTAGAAAGACTTTCCCTCCAAACTGGCCAAACTCGACCACATAAGGTTTAAATTTTGAAAGTTTACAGTATGCTTTGAAAATGATATTAGAAGCGCATGACAATTATGTTTTTGTTCCTCCTGAAAATTATGATGATACAGTTGAGGAAAAGGAACCAGAAGAGGAAGACTCATCTCCTTCTATTTTCGGGCACTTGTCAGATAGTATTTTCCAAGAAAATTTTGAAACTGTCCATCCCTACGACACTAGGAGTAAAACAAAAAACAAGCCTCCACCCGAAACAAGTAAAAATGTGTTTCTAAAATAGTCAAAGAAAACTGAGATTAGACAAATCCTAGCTCCCCAATTTTAGAGTATGGTTTAATTGAAGATCTGAAAAAATTGAGGGCAAATATTTTTGTTTTTGAACTACTGAAATTTCCTATTATTTTGTAGAAAATGCTTCAAAGAATCGCTGAAAATAGTAAAAAGAATGATGTTAGTAGTAAAACTTGACTTAAACGCAGCTAAAAATGTCCCAAGTAAAAATACATTTGAACATCAAGACAAAAGGGACTTAGCAGAAAAAATGTAGGAAATCTAGATAAACTGTTTCAGGGACAATAATAAAAAATCAGCAGAATTCGGTTGTTTCCACACGAAACAATGTTCCCCCTTTTTTATTAACTTTCAATATTTTTAATAGAAATGTAGATAATTGGATGGTTGATTCCGGTGCATCATCAAATGTGATGCCTTTGTCTGTATGCCAGAAAATTAATGCAGAAGTAAAACCTTCTGATCCTAAAATCATTCAGCTGGATCGAACGAATGTTAAAGTGATCGGTGAGCTTAAGAATATGTTGATTATATTATCATCCAATCCTAAAGTTCATCAAATAATTGATATTATCGTTGTTGATATTCCTAAATTTTATGGTCTATTTTTAAGCAGAGATTGGTCAGAACAGTTGCACAGTTATTTTGCTACAGACTGGTCTCACTTGTGGTTTCCTGAAAATGGGCGATCCAAGAAAATCAGAATAAACAGAGAACGTTACCTTAAGCATACCGTGATAGATTTAAATGACCCAAATGAGCCTTTTGTTACCTCCACAAATTCGATTGAAACGCAGGGAATGAATACCTTTTTTGGTAACTTCATGACTGAAATTTCCTCTATCAATGATCCAGAACAGCAATCCGAAGTTACAGCCTATACTCAGGCACCATCTTTGCCAAATACACCAAGTACTGCTAACGACGCACAAATTTGGTCCCTATATTTTGATGGATCCAAATCCTGAGAAGGAGCAGGTGTTGGTTGTGTTCTCATCTACCCTATAGGTAATAAAACTTTTATTACTCGTTGATTAGAGTTTGAATGCACTAACAACACAGTCGAGTACGAATTACTTCTGCAGGGACTTAAGAAAGCACTAGACATGGACGTGCAAAATTTGATAGTATTCGATGATTCAGAAATCGTAGTCAAACAGGTAAGAAAGGCAATACATTGTTTATCACTGCATCTGAAGAGTTACCAAACCGAGGTATGGGGTTTAATGCATAAATTTCTAGTATTTAATATTAATTCCATTCCTAGGATGAGTATTTCAGACGCTGATCTATTAGCCAATGTTGCTTCTAAATTGTTGCCCGCTGAAGTTTTTTCTCCTAATGTGTTTTCGATCGAATTGTTATTCAGACCATCGATTCCGAACAACATCACAAATTGGGGAGTATTTTATGATGACCAGCATATCATCAACTTCCTACATATGGAAGACACCTTCTAGGATGTAGGTATTGATGAAGACACTCACAACGAGAATATTTGAGACTTCACGGTAATATCTGATCCTTGATTTCCTGTATCGACGTCCGAGCTAGTAAATTCTATCCCCAAATCTGTTGTGAGATTAGAGAAATTTTATGACTTGCAGGACAAGTTTAGAGGGGTAGTCAATTTCAAAACTAACAGTTCCTCTTTGATCTATGAAACTGATAATTTAGCAACAAGAGATAATCCTCAAAATATCAATCTGGGAAAGGGATGTTCTGAGCAAGAAAGATTCGCTTTCATAAAATTATTTAAAGAATTTAAAGATGTATTTGCTTGGACATACAACGACCTGAAAATTTTTTATCCAAAAATCATACAGCATATAATCCCTATGAAACCCCAGACTCAGCCTTTTCAATAGAAATTGAGGAAAATGCATCCTAAATTGGAACTTATCGTTAAAAAGGAACTGAATAAATTACTAACTACAAAGATAATTTTTCCAGTTGGGCATACTCAATGGGTGTTTAACTTAGTCCATGTAAGGAATAAAAGTGGTGAAATTCGACTTTGTGTTGATTTTCGAAACCTAAACCGAGAGTCTGATAAAGACAATTACCATGCTCCTCCAATGGAACAAATTCTACAATAGGTGTCTGGTTCCGAAAGAATATCTTTGTTAGATGGTTTTTTTGAATACAACCAGGTCTTTAGGTCTCCTTCTGACCATCTTAAAACCACCTTTCGTACCCCATGGGGCACTTACGCCTACAGGACAATGCATTTTGGAATAATAAATTTCGGTGCCACTTTCCAGAGTGCAATGGATATTGCTTTCTATGGCCTCATTAACCAGTCAATTGTGGTCTATCTTGATGATGTCACTGTCTTTTAAAAAAACAAGAAAGATCACTTGTATCACCTTAGGGTTGTCTTAGAACAATGTCACAAGTTTGGCATATCTCTCAATCCTAAGAAATCATATTTGTAGTAGAGCAAGGAAAACTACTTGGGTTTATAGTGTCTAAGGATGGAATGATTATTGATCCTGAGAGAACCCAAGCCATTGCTAAACTTCCTCCTCCTTCTTCCAAAAATGCCATGCAATCCTTTTTGGGTAAGATTAATTTTGTCAGAAGATTTGTCCTGAGCTTCTCATAAATGGTTATACCTCTACAAAATCTAATTAAAAAGGATGTTTTGTATCGATGGGGACCACAAGAAATTCAGTCTTTCGATTCAATTGAAGCCCTTTCCCTAATGAGTCCCGATTTTTCTCAGGATTTCAGTCTTTACACGTTTTCATTTGACAAATCCTATGTTGGTGTGCTTAGACGGAAAAACATTGAAAGAAATGAGATACCCATTTCCTTCATGAGATCTTCTTTTAAATGATTAGAACTTAATTACCCCGCAGTAGATCAACAGGCATATGTTGTTTTTAAAGCAGTGAAACACTTCCGGTCTTACCTGTTGAAATCCAAAACCAAAGTTGGTGCTCCTTACGCCATTATAAGAAACTTGTTAGTACAAAAAGAGTTGGGTGAGAAAAGGGAAAATTGGATGATGTCACTACAGGAATATGACCTTGAAATAACCCCTGCTCAAATTGTTATAGGTCAAGGCCTGTGTAAACTAGTGGTTGATTCAGTTGAGGAATTAGAAAGTCAAATAAACACATCAACTGTAAATCAGCATAACAAAAAACATATCAGTTGTGCACAAGATACACCCAATTCTTGGTATGAGAACATTAGATTTTATTTAACACATGGATCTGATCCCCGCAATCTTGATACCAAAAATATAAGAGCACTTAGGCTTAAATTTGCATCTTTCCATTTAATCAATGATATATTATTTCGAAATAACTTTGATGGCATTTTTTTGCGTTGTTTAGAAAAGGAGGAGTCTGAAAAAGTGTTGGATGAACTTCATGTCAGTAATGTCAGTGGTAATTTTGGTGGAGATACCACTGCCCACAAAGTGATAAGGGTTGGATACTATTGGCCTAACTTGTTTAAATATACCCATACGTTGTCTCGCAAATATGTGATTTGCCAAAAGGTTGCAGGATGGGTGAAAAAGGCAGCTTTTCCTTTGCAACCCGTTACTGTAGACACACCTTTTCAGCAATGGGGCCTAGACATTATTGGACCAATCAATCCCCCTTCTTCGCAATAGCACAAGTACATCCTCACAGCAACAAACTATTTTACAAGATGGTCTGAAGATATACCTTTAAAAGTGGTCAACGCCAATCAAGTAGTGTCTTTTCTGAACTCCCACATCATCACTCGATTCAAAATTCTTGAATGTCTGGTTTTTTACAATGCTTCGTATTTTTCTTCCCTAGATATGAATGTTTTCACTCTTGAAAAATGGATCAAACTAAATTATTATGTCAGTTACTACCCTCAAGGGAACGGTCTAACTGAGTCGAAAAATAATAATTTAATCAAGATTATAAAAACAACATTTCAGAAAACCACAAGAATTGGCACAATGCATTGTACAGTGCACTTTGGGATGATAGGGTAACTCCAAATATTTCATTGGTAATTACTCTTTCTTCCTCATCTACGGAAGAGAATCCATCCTCCCCCCACATGTCTTACTTCCTTCTCTGCAATTATCGTAGAAATTTCAAGAAGAAGAGTGTCCTCCTCTAGAAAACCAGATAAATGCCTTATTAAAGTTAGAAGAGGTAAGAATGCAAGCAAAGCAAAAAATTGACCAGCACCAACAAATTGTAAAGAGATGGTTTGATGCAAATTCATCTTCTGATAGGAATTTTGATGTTGGATATTTAGTTCTCAAGTGGGACAAAGCACACAAGGGTAAGGGGGAACATACCAAGTTCCAAAACCTGTGGCTGGGACCATTTGTAATTCCTGAAAGATTAGGTCCTAGCTCTTTTCGTCTGCATAACTTGGAGGGACATCCAGACACTTTCCCAGTGAACGACCAAGCTCTCAAGAGATATTTCGCTTGATGATTTCTGATCCACCCTCTTGTAAATATTTTTAATTTTGTTTTTGTTTTTTATTTTGGTTCTTTTCATTTTTCTTAATTTTGATTTGTTTTCTAAATAATTATGTCTGAATCTCCATTCATTTGTTGAAGGGAATCAAAGATCTTATTCATTATCAGTAGTTGATAACAGTTCAACCACCTGAACAGTAAGTGCTAAACTCATATCAACAGAAGTAAGTTTATGTTCAAACAGTGTTTCTGGTTTCTCATTAAAATTACAAGAAGACGTGATTATCATTAACAAACTTCTAACGTCGTCCCTGTTTTAATAAGGACAACTCAATTGTGCTTCCCCATCCTAGAGATGATTTCTTGACAGAAATCTAATTGTCCAAATCATGATGAAAGTCATCAGAATGGAAAAATGATTCTTAAATGATCAATCTTTTCATTACTAGACTATGAGATCTTCAATATCACCCTGCTCTCTTAAATATCATGAAGTTTCTGGAAATTTATAAACAAATTTTAGAGAGTTGGAAGAACTATAATGTGTGGGAATTGTATGTAAACCCACCAAGACACTGAACAGGTCTGTTGGCAGTGGGTAAATGCACACATAATACCAAGGAAACTTCTCCAGGGTACTGAACGGGCCTACTGGCAACGAAGCAATGTCGGGTTTAAGAAGATCCTTAGGTATGTCATTTAATTTGATCAAGTGTGAATATATTTTTATCGTGAATGAACAACTCTTGGATAGGATAGAGGTAATAGAGTGGGTTAAATGACATCCCTGCCAAGGCTATGGATGTCTGCTGGTAGTAGTGGCCCTGTCAACGATATCGAAGTCACCTGTATAAACATCACTACAATTGTGATTTAAAAAAGACACCATACTACAATTTTGGACAGAAATGCACTCAATGTTATGATTGTGTTATGTTCTGAGTTATTGTTGAAATGCTTGATCTGTCGTTAATTATCTGTCAAATTTATTTCATCTATGAGCCTGATATAAATTTTCTGGTGATGTAGAGATAATTGCTTCATCCAGCGTGTCGCCATTGTTGGCAGCCACCAATTCTATCGAATTTTATCATGATTAAAAATCATCACAAAGAGATAAAATCTTTATGTAGTTGCCTCCTCCTTACATTTATAAACGTTTTTGTCTTTTGGCTTCAAGGAGATTTATTGGGCTAACTTATTTTATGAGTTTTTCGTTTAGATTTCCGTTTGTTTTGTTTAAATTTCATGACTACAAGCATGAAATTCAAACAAAAAACTTGGCTTAGGTAATCATTTTGCAGTCAGTGTTTTCTTCTATTCTTTTACCAAAGAGATTACACTTTAGGGGAACCTACATGTTTATAAGTTTTAAGTTTTATAAGCCTATTGATTAATCCATTGCCACAATTTTATGCATTATGAGATTATCTATGGTTGATTGTACTGTTTAATTATTTGATATCCATAATTGTGTAGCACCTTGGATTAACATTTGAAACATGCTTCATGCTCTTAACAGTCACATTGCTTTCATATCACCTAGTACATGGACTAATGTACTCACGATTACACATTATCCTGTTGTAACATACCCACTACCTAAATCAAATTTTTCTAGTCTTCTGCCGGACCAGAACCCCTAGATATCCCTGGAGGCCCAGCGTAAGTTGGCTCTTTCTCTCTCCTTCTAAGTTCCCATGTGATCGTAGGTCATGATCACGGTTCAATTTGGACACAGTTCATATTTGTATTTCGCGCCTCAGCGCTATAGTAATATCTAATCGTTCGACTCTGCCACCATCGAACCCTGACAGGGCTAGCGACCGGCCAATGCGGGCGAATCCCTATAGGGCCAACAGATGGCCAATAGGAACGCATCCCAACAGGGGTAGAGAACCGCCAATGAGAACAGGCCCCTTCGCGCGGTTAAGTGGAATACATGTGGCAAGAAGGGAAACTCGACACGGTAGTCGACATGACAGGAGGGGGGGGGCACTTCACACGCCACACTATTCTGGACCACCCCTGCCCACCATTAAAGGCAGAATTGCAAGGGGGTTCCGGAATTCACTTGAGCGTCATTGATCATGATGAGTTAATCTCGACCGTTTGAGAGTTGCACATCCAATTCCGGACCCCCCCCTACTGCTAAAGGCAGAGTAGTAAGGGGGCTCTGGAATGGAACCTCAACTGTAGATCTAGACGGGTGGACTTTGACTGTCCATATCTGCTTGCCTCTTATCCTAAAGCATATTCATGTCCCGGCTTAAGTTGACATCTCATCTTTACATCTAACGGTCATTACCGACCCTGAGATCCTCTGAAAGAATCTTGTCCGTCCATTGGGGTTTATCATCATGAGAATCCAGACTCTTGATCACGAAACTCCCAAATCCTTGATCCCCAGTTTCCCGATGCAGTTAATCTCTCGACACGTGGCCTCCATCAATCAGATGGCTCATATCTACTCCGGGGTTTCCACCATGGGAGATCCCGAACTCTTGTCAAAAAGAATCCCGAATCCATGATTCCCTATGAGCCAATTCACCGATGTGGCCCCTTACGTGTTAGCCCTCCTGGCTAAACTCCTGGCCCACGTGACCACTATCTCACAAGATTGCAGCCTTATCTCCTGTCGGGTTTTCAAACTTTCCACTGCCGAAATGGACTCGTCCTCAGGATTCGTGATCCGTCGAATCCCGATATGTCAATATAATCATAGTTGGCCATACAATGGATGCTTTTCACTTTGTTTGTATTCTGGACTTCGCAATTCCGAAGTGTATGGGATTCTTGTCCACGGGATCTCTGATTTCCCCATGGATGACTATCCTTTTGGGACTTTTCCTGCATGCTCTGATTGCTGCCATGTGTCCTCCTAAGATGGATGGTCCTGATCGCTTCTCGTGATTTCTGAGTTTCCGTTGCCGAAATACTCTGGCAACTTATCCCTTCGATCCCCGAAATGCCGACGGGCTGTCGCTCTTGCCCACGTGTCCTCCTATGATGGATGGCTCAGATTGGTTTTGGGATTTTCACTATGAAAATCCTCGACCTCATGTCATCGTGACTCCCGACTTCACGAGTGTCGATATCCCAATGGCCACGCCTCTCGTCGGTACTTTCAAACTCCTATTCACGAGGGCTTAACCCTCATGCATCTCTAAATAAATCCCATGGCTGTTGGGTTTTTCTAGCTAGGATCTAACGGTTCAGATATGTCCCACCTTGTGCACTCTTCCACTACTTCATGGGTGTGGAAAAATCAACGGTCCAGATGTCCTCATGGACCATGGGGGTCTACGATCCCGATTTCCTCGCTATTTACGAAGTTAGAGGAACAAGGGGCAAGGTATGTAATGCCTTGGTTTCATTCATCAATCTAACGGTTGTGAATGACCATGGGTCTTCTGACAAGATCTCATCCATCGATTCGTTACTTATCCTTACGTTGCTACTTCGAAATCTTAAGAGGGTCATTCCTCCTCGTACAGGGTTATTAAGACTTGCACCTTCAAGTCCTTTTTCCAAGTTCTTGGTAAACCTTTCCAAGGAGGGAATCTTTGTGAAGAGATTTGTATTGGGGCATCCTGGGAGATAGACAAGGGGAAACAAGTTCCCGAGGACGGACTGGAAGTCTGACTTGGTTCAACTCATGCATAATTAAATTCATTTATCAACATAAGCCATATGTGGTCTTTCTGTCATAAGAATATATCCATTATTTCTTATCAAAACACTGCACAGACATTCTTATACTATAATCGTTCATAATTTCACATTTCTATGAGCATATATATCAGTATATGAATTTCAAGATGCAATATGTAAAACACTTATCAGAAATAACACCAGAAGTGGGTGCAACTTCTGAGAGGGGTGTTTGTTTCCACCCAACCGTAGACGTAGCGACTCCCAGCGGATTTACCACTAGCCACCCCTAAGCTGAGACCACGATGTTGTGAGACTACATCTCTCTGTCTGCCAGTGACCAAGAGAAAAGGTTGCAATCCTCCCTCTCTGCTAACACTCACTCTGTGTAATGCCAGAGTTCCCCTCGCGTCTACCCCCTCCGAAATCGCTTCTACCTCAGGCCTTATCCTCTTGTGAGGTTGTGTGTGGCATGATTCCCCTCACGCTAATCAGGCCTGACGGCTCTACGGATGGGTGGATTACCATCCCATCCCTCATCAATCCATCCGCCTACCAGCCTGCGAGACATTAAATTCAGGGCCAGCAAGCCGCTTTTGGTTCTCCGAGCTAGTGGAGTCCAAATACGGTGTTAATTCTTGGTGGAAGTTAATGCCACCTTTTCAGGTGCCCTCCACCACCATCATGGTCTCTTTTTCTGCACATCCCCTCTTAGCAATCCTGCAATAATTCAAAATGTTATTCACATTCAATGACCTTTTCCTCAAGGTCCATTTACATCACATATTTACATTTATGAGTTTGCCATAGTTCTTGGCCAGTCCAGTTATATTTACAAGCTGGGGGAAATAGGGTGTTACAATTCCCTCCCCCTTAAAAGGAACATCATCCTCGATGTTCTTATCTACTGACATGTATTGCATGTACAGAAGTAAACAAAATCGGATATGCCTGTCTCATGGCATCCTCCATTTCCCATGTAACCTCATCTGGGCCAAAATGTTTCCACTGCACCTTGACCTGTGAAATGGTTCTCTTCCGAAGCGGGGTTTCCTTTTTATCCAATATGCATTGGGGTTCTGGTAGAAATTCTCCCTCTGGTTCCACCTGGATCACAGACCAGTCAATTATATGATTAGCATCATGTACATATTTTTTCAATAATGAAACATGGAAAACATTATGTGCTTTTACTGTGGGAGGAAGTGCTAGTCGATAGGCTACAGGTCCCACTCTATATAGAACCT
>ML786550.1:509155-528655 GCA_009831015.1 Picea engelmannii | reverse complement strand
ATATCAACATTTTGTTTTGAAGATGGGAGAAAATTACCGTGGCGTCATTTAAAGAAGAGATCCGTGGAGTGTATGCCCCTTCAATTTTTTTGGGCATTCTTTGGTATCCAAATAAGGGCCCTCCAAAATGGACCAAACAAGTTCACAATGTAACATACCTAGAACCCCACCTAGGCACTGTCACAAAAAATCCGACTTCCGTCACTGATTGAATTTTCAAATTTTCTCTAATTAAGCCCATTAGTTCTTTGATACCATTAATTATTCAATACACCCTGCATATGAACACAATTATGCAGTCCTAACAGTATATAATCCATACATAATTATTTACAATTATAACATAACAAATTAACACAAATAACACATTAAAGACACTTATCTTTTAATGAAAATCACTAATTGGCTATAGATCTCAAACATTCCTCCCAATCATAGACTTTGTTGTTCATTTACTCTCAATAGCAGGTCACCCCCAAGTTGGGGCTATGACTCCATTAGGGCAAATGTACTTTCACCAGTCCCATTAAGGTCATACAACACTCAACAAAACAAGACAAGACCAATGGCACCAACTCTAGCAGCGGTCCCACCTCATAGCTTCTCATTCTCCACAATTTGTCCCACCCAAGGAAGTGTACCCCTTCACTGCTCCTCACTCCTTCGGCTGTCCCACTTCCCTTCCAGGGCTTCAACAATAGGATGGCCAGGAAGTCTCAGAGCTCTGTGGCACTTGGAACACAAGGCCGTTCAAAGAGTTACAACATCCATTAGGCCAACACACAAGGAAACCTATTACCAACAATTCTCTCACCCAAAGAGATTGCTCCACAGGCCTAACAACCTGTTTCTTCAACCCAAACCACCAAGGATTTATAGGGTAACAATATTTTCCCAGTGCCCACTCTCCAGACAATGGTACAGATGATGAATTGGAAGAATGGAATGGAATGAAAGAGAATTACACTAATTTCCCCACATTATATATGCATGTTTCTATCTTGACACATGGCACTCAAGGAACTATTTTGACTCCACTTGGTGATTCGTTCCCCCCACTTAGGAACTTAGGATAACATATCAATATAAAGACTTAGGACTTAGGAATAATATTATTTTATTCTTTTGGTTAAGCCCCCCTTGACTTAGCTCCTTTTCTTAGAGGCCCTTACCCCCCTTTCCCTCTTGTGGAGTGCTAGCCCCCCATACTCTTTTATTTGACTTGGTCTGCAACAATGATGTATTTTATTAATATATTTGAGTGATTACATTTTACAATGTTGACTCATAGGCCTTTCAACATATAGGCTCTGCGGCCCAATAATCACACAGATACTTTGGCCCAACACATATATACAAAGACATTCTAGTCCAAAACATCCTGGCTTACCAACCTATAAAACATGTGTATGTTTACAATCTGCGTACCAACCTCAGGGTATTCCATTCCCCTCCCCCTTATTTATGCACTGTCCTCAGTGCATTATATACACACGTACAGTCAAAATTCTTCAAAAAGATCCAAAAAAATGCATGTACTCTTCCCACATAGCATCCTCATGCTCCCATTTTGCATTCCCAGGACCGTAGCAAGTCCACTATACTTTACCAGCTTGATGGCTTGATTTCGGAGAACCTTGAACTTCTCGTTCAATATGCACATTGATTGGACCTGGAAGTTGCCCTCGTGCTCCCCCTGGATCACATTCCGATAAATTACATGATTAACATCAAGAACATACTTTTTATGAAAATATACATGGAATACATTATGAATGCACATGGATGCAGGAAGTGCAAGCATGTATGCAACAAGACCAATCCTCTCCAAGATTTCAAATGGTCCACAATATCCTGTTGCTAGTTTTGGGAAGCTCCCCAATTTAAGTGAACTCTTCTTAGCTTTCACTTTCAAGAAGACATGCTCGCCCACTTTGAATTTTCTGTGTGTTCTGCCTTTGTCTGCATAACTTTTCTGTTTGTCTTGAACAACCTTTAAATTCTATTTTATTTTCACCATCTTTTCTTCCATTTCTTTGAGCAATTCCGACCCAACCACTGCTCTGTCTACTTGGTTGTTCCAACTCACTGTCTTGTTGCACTTTCTGCCATATAATGCTTCAAATGGGCTCTTCTTCAAAGATGCATGATACCCATTATTATAAGTAAATTCCATTAAATGTAGATAATCTTCTCATTTTGATGGTTTATCCATCACATGCATTCTTAGCATGTTATCAATCACCTATTTGACCCTTTCTGTTTGCCCATCTAATTCTGGGTGATATGCCGTGCTAAAATTTAATTTTGTTCCAAATCTTTTAAATAATCCATTTTGGAAATTTGATGTGAACTTGGGATTTCTGTTAGAAACAATTGCTGTAGGCACACCATGTAGCTTGACAATTTCTTTCATGTAAATCTCTGCAATGTTAGCTGCGTTCATGGGAACATTCATTAAATGACACATCATGTTACATATTTTATGGATCATATTCCAAAGCTTAATATAGAGCATGATGATGTTATGATGAGATTGTTTTTACATAGTTTGGAAGGAGATGCAAATGATTAGTTTAGATGTTTTGGCAAAGGGGAAATATCATCCTTTGTAGGTTTTATTCCAACATTTTGTAAGCGATGGGACCTTAGCTATGTGGAAGAAGGGTTGATGATCTATTTGGTGCTCACGAGTATATAGAAGGGGAGATGAGTTACCTAATGTGTACATATCAAAATAACCCTTCGGATTATCTTTTCGTTGAAATCAAGGATAAGGAGATATCGATGTCCTTGTTGAATATATTTAAGAAAAATATGGTGTGCTAAACCAAGGGAAACCTAAAAATGAATCTCACAAGGATGACTAGCTTTTTTTTTAATCCCATGAGCCACTTTTGCATGGCATTTCAAATATAAAAGAAAAAAAGGATGATGAGGTTATTGAATATTATATTGTAGCCCCACATGAAAAATACATTGGTAATAAAGGCATTCAAGCATCCACTTCAACCTCTCTTGAAGACAAGGGTTTAGTAAGTCATTTGTCTCCTTAAAACTCTGATTTTAATGATGCAATTTTTGATGATTTAAAGAGGGTAGATTTTGTAGAAAATCCCTTCAAGATTTTTCAAACCTTCATGTAAGAAACAAGATGACAACCATGAGTATGAAAGCATTGACACACTCTTCCATATTGAAAAACATAGATGTGACAAAAAATGGTTGTATTTTGATGGAGATCCCATTTATAACACCAATAGTGAGAGTCCCAAAGATGAATTTTCAGATTTGGTCTCTCTTGGGAAACCAAACATGGTGGAGGTATATGAGCGATTTTTCATTGTTAACGAAAATGTATATTCTCTCATCACTAGGGTTGATTTGGTGCAACATACAATGTATCTTCATAGAGATGAAAACTCAAAAAATTTTCTAGCCATGTTTTCTCATGAATGAGGCATATTTGTTTCAGAATATGGAGCATGTTTATGAATATAAAAGTGCAGCGACATATATCATCTTGTACTCGTTTAGTGCATAAAAATTCAGCCCAAACATGTGTTTTTGGGATTGCATTTTGTATGGAACAACAACATTTTCAGATTTTGGTTTATTGCAGAAATTTGCAGCCACCCAAAAAAGGGCAACAAGCCCCAAATTATGAGATGTAATTTTTTTTCAGATCTGAAATTGTGTTTCTTAGTCCATGTGCGTGTTTGATAGAGGGTAGTAAATAACGAAATATTTGTTATTGCATATTTTTGGTGGAGCCTCTTAGACTTAAGTTGCTTGAGAGTAATTTTGATGATATTTCATGGCTCTATGAAGGGCTTCATAACATAGATTTTAGAGATGGTGATTACCTCAACCCTATCCACCATTGGATAGAGAGATTGCATTGGTACGTGCCAACCTTGGTATGACTTTAGTGTTATGTTTCATTTTTAGTAGCGTACTTCCATTTCCAGCCAAACATTGTGGATATTCTAGCCTATGTTACCTAAGTGATCGACATATCTTTATTTTGGTTCATAACCAAACACAAGGGAAGATCTCATGATGCTGATAATATGATCCAATGGTTGCATTGAATTTATGATTTCATCTAACATTAACATTTCCATATGTTGGAGTAGGATAGGAAGAATAAGCTTGAGTTTGCCAGCATTAGTCTTTATTTTCCATGTTCTCTTTGGCACTTGGTTTATGCCTTCTTTGTAAAGCTAAATTTTGAAAATTTTGTAATTTGGACAATAGCATTGTGGACTATATGTGGAGTTTTGAGATGAGAGTTTCAACCTATCCCACCATATGTTTTCTCTCGTTGTAACAAGATGCAATGGGTATGCTAGAGATTTGAGGTTCTCATACACTTTTAGGTAGAGTGCATGTCCCCATATGGAGCTAGGTGTTACCCATCATATAGCGTAAAGTTTGTTCCAAGTTGAATACCTTGCCTAAGTAGAACGTGTTTTGAGGATTTTTGGCTTTGGAGCCAAGGTGTTGGTGTTTTAATGCTTATTTGCTTATGGATTATCAACTTTTGTTGGAGGCTTGCATCTTGCACATGTGGAGTGTTTGGTGCCTTTAGTGAATACGTTCTACTTTGACACACTTTAGGGTGCTCTCCTTCTCTAATGGTCTTTGGTGGTTGAATTTAGTCAAGCTCTCATGTATTGACACAATTTTCTAGAGAGTTGTAGCCCCCTTTACTATTTTATGCATGTAATGTGTATTTGAAGTGGTTGTCTTGTTAAAATAGTGGAGCATTGCCCTTTTTATGTCATCATTGACACATTTATTGATAAATACATAACTGCCCATGCACAATTATCTAGAGCATCTTCCTTCGTCCATGGTTTTGAGATAGTTGATGGTTTTAGCTATTTCATGTTTATATTGGAGAGTGTCCCACCTTCCATGCACATTCTCTGAGGGTGCACCTTTTATGGGATTATTTGGAGGAGTTTGTTGGTGCATTGAATAGAGCAATCTACCTACCATTACTATTTTTGGTATATGGTTGGTTTCTCAAGGTTATTGTTTGCAAATTTATCTAGGGTGGCCACCTATTGGAGGATTATTTATTGTTTGTGACCCTATATTTAAGGGAGGCCATACCTACCTTTTCACACATCTCAAGGGCGTAGTTTTTATGGATTATTTTATTATATGACATGGTCAAGGTAGTCTCATAACCACCTTCTTGCACACATTTCAAGATCTTCTTGAAGAGCACCCTAGTCATTATGAGGATACTTGGCATACTTTCATGATCCCTAGGAGGAATAATTCATTTCTTGAATTTTGACTTGGCATCGATTCATATTTATTGAAGGTGGATACTGAAGAGTATCTTTGAGGGGCATTCCAAAGGAGAAGATGACAAGTGGCATCTTGCATGGACCACACTTTGGTTGGAAGAGAGTCATGGGGCATCTCCTTCATCATTGTTTCACTATTTTATTTTCTATCCATGGTGTTTTACCTTGGAGAGCTCCATTAATATTTTATTCTAGTATTTTTCTTGGAGAAAAACATGGATCTAGAAATACTTTATTGTTATTCCTTGGAGAAAAGTGTGGATTTAGATTCCACTTAATGCTAATATTTTATTGTAAATGAGTTTGAGCTCAAATATAAATAAATATTTGCTCTCTCTATTGTATTTTCATGGTTGGGTTAATGAATAACACCTCTTTGCCTTGTTGAATATCTTATGAAGGGAATGTGAATGTAAGGGTAATTTTTTTGTTAATGTGAAGCATTATGTTTTCATTTCAATTTGCTGAATATATTTGTTGAAAAGTATTTGCAAGAGTTGCTTTAAGAGCCATTTGTGAAGGGTATATCTACAATTATATTGAAAGGGTTTAGCTGTGGGATTTCCTATCTTATTCTCCTTTGTTATTTTATTGTTGAATGCATTAATTTTGCAGCGTTCATTTTCATTAGAGTTGTTGCAGATTTCTAGTTCATAATAAGACACCCTTAGTTCGGTTCTTTGTCTAAGAGGATCACCTTAATTTGATCACTCATAGTTATTTTTTTGTAATTGTAAATGATAAATTAAGGCTAATTCTATCATGTTAATTCCAACTCTATTATATCTCAATCATTTATAAAATAAACCCTCTTAGATTGATGCCTCGACTCCATTTTCTTTCAATTGGATAGGCACTAGTCTAGGTCCACCCATTCATATTTATTCTAAAGTTTATCTACAATTTTCATCTAGGGATACCCCCCTTGTGCTAGAGGAAAGCCGACCTAAAGTGAGAGAGAGCATTATTGTGGTGACGATGGACAACCCCTTTTAGTTCCTCTAAAGTTGCACTTGTGTTTTAGGGCTTTACTACTTAAAGTGTAGGTTTGGAAGGTAACAACATAGTAAGTATCACGGAAAAAATCAACAAAAGGACTATCTAAAGGTACAATTTGTCATATCGTCTATTAATTGTCGAGCCATCCGTTTTGTTGTTGTTGCCAACAACATGATGATCACAGTGGTTATGTTGCTAGCTGCAAGATGATTGCAATGGTTATGGTATGAAACCAAGTGTTAGCAATTCCAATGATGAAGTGTCAACTGTTGGAGAAGGGCATATAATAGTAACTTCCATTGATTTTTAGTCTTGGGGCATCATCTCCATGGATCTATTCATTGTTTTTGAGGATTATAAGTTAGCTAGGAAATCACTTAGTTTGTCATCTCTTTACCTTTTTCCAAATTATGTATATAGTAAGATTATATTTGTTGTTGAAGCAAATACAAATGGAACCTAGTTCAAGAGTTATTCTACAAAGTTTGGTATCCTTTTGGAGATTTGAGACTGAAACTTTACCATGGGAAAAATGGTTCTCCTCCTCACAAATTAGATACTCAGAAGAGGTGGAGAGGTTCTCCACTCACTTAGTTATTTAGAGGAAATTTTATTTTGAAGTGCATGAAAACAACAATGCAAAAGGATTTGGAACAATAGGCTCATTTGAAAGCCCATTCAGAGATTAAAAATAATGTCCTTTTTAGTGAAGGTCACAATGATACATCTATTCAAAGGTTTTGCAAGTTTCCACTGAACATAATGTTTTGGAAATTGAAGAGAGGTTGAACGTAATGTTTGATTATCAATTGCTGATTGTACCCAACTAGGAATGGAGATCAACGAAATTTAATTGTAGGTCACCTTCAAGTGGCTAGGAATAGTAGCTTGATCATGAGATGAATATATTCAATGTTTGGATTCACTGCAATCCAAATTACGAGAAAATGTTGATATCTTCAATGCTAAGATGAAGGTGAATCCTTCAATGTAATCATCCACTAATAATCCACTAATCTTCTTCTTCATTTGATTTCTTAAGTTTTTTTTTTTTGGACATCCAAAGTATTCTTCTATATTTCTTGTTTGTCTATATGACTTTGATTTTGATTTTATCATTTTGTTTTAACATGGGGCATCAAATTTGGAACCTTCCACTCATGTCAACATTTCAATCTTAAACTCGCTTGTCACCAATTTATTTTTTCAAAAGAATTGGAGATACAAAGGAATCCACATTTACCATAGCACCAAATTTGTGACCTTCTAGGTGTGTGGACATTTCAACATTAAATTCACTCATCACCAAAGCTTTGTAAATGAAGAATCTTGTGCCCCATCCTCAGAGTCACCACCTTCCAGTTAGCTATCAAGCTCATCTGCATCTCGTTGGTCTCCTCCACACTTTCATTGTGGATATCCATTATCTCCATACATCCACTTCTCTAATTACTTCAAAGAAAGACCATCTTGTTACCTACATCCTAAATGTGGTTACAATTACTGATATAACTTAGATTTTTTGCATTGCAGATGGTATTAAACATCACTAGAATAACAAAACCATTCAGTTGATTTTCTAATCGGATTTCAAGTGCTTGGATTTACATGACAACAATTTACAATGCATGCTTTTTTGTTATTTTTAAACAAATTTATCATCGAACATTTATATTATATATATATAAGGGTTCAAATGTGAACATTAATATATCAGTTTCGAAAGAAAAATGATCCTGCTCCCCACATAATATAGATACTTAGAAGAGATGGAGAGGTTCTCCACTCACTTAGTTATTCAGAAAAAATAAAATTCCTATTTTGAAGCGCACAAAAAGAACGCCGCAAAATGATTTGGAACGATTTTGGAACAACATGCTCAATTGAAAGCCCATTCTGACACTGAAAATAATCTCCTTTTAGTGAAGGTCATAGTGACAAAGATTCAAGGGTTTTGCAATATTCTACTGAAAATAATGTTTTGGAAACTGAACAGAATCCATATACTCAATCATTGGAATATGGCAATTAATCTGAAGAGTGATATTTTAGGCTACACTGCATAATATTTATAAATAAAAACTCCCTGCATAGTATTTATGGGTAGGATTAGAACCCTGCCCCGATTACATTAGAGAATGAATCAACCAATTCTCTTGGATTATATAATAATAATATTGTATATATAAAAACTCCCTGCAATGTATTTATGGGAAAGATTAGAAAATGAATCAACCAATTGTCTTGGAGTATTAATTATTATAGTTTATTCTACATCGTTGTTATTTTGTATTCATATAATATTTTAAAGTTAAATTTAATTCTGTTTTAGTGAGCAACATCATACCATTTATTATGTTTCAATTTAAACATTTCAATTGTTACACTTTGTTTATTTAAATGTTCCAATTTAAGCATTTCATTTGTTATACTTTGTTTTTTTTTTTAATAATATTGATAGTTTATTCATTTTTTCAATGTTATTAGTTTTTCCTTAATTAATAAAATCCATTATATGGGTCTAATAGTTAAGAACATGTGTTTCTTTCTAAGAGATCACAAGTTCAAATCCAAAGAAGAATAGGGTATGTATACCTCCCTAGACTTTATCAGTCAAATCAATGAACAACTATTATATATCGATATGATTTAATGTTATTTTGTGTTTGAATAAATTATTTTAAAGTTAAAATTAATTTCATTTCAGTATGCAATACCATATATATATATATATATATATTATTAGTTATTTCTTAAACAATCAAATTCATCATATTAACATTTATATAATCTTTTCTCTTATATTATAATTTTATTAACATATATAAAATCTTTTCTCTTATATTATAATTTTATTAACATATATATAATCTTTTGGTTATTTCTTAAGCAATCCATTTCATCATATTTAACATTTATATAATTTTTTCTCTTGTACTATAATTTTATTAACATATATATGATTTTTTGTCTTGTATTATAATTTTAAGATAATTTACGATTATTTTGGTTATAAGCTTTAATTTAAATTTGCATTTACAATATTGTACTTAAAAATTGTTGGTCTAGAGTGGAAAAAATATATTTTCTAAATTCTATGTTTTTTTAAATATTAAATTTAGACAATATTTTTATTTTTAAAATTCTACTATTTTAAAATTTAAAAACTATTATTTTAATATTTAAAAACTATTAATTTAATATTATTAAATATTGTTAAAAATAACTATCCAATTTTCAAATCAAACTTCCCTGTAATACTTATAAACATACCCATTTATTTATCCATAGATATATAATTTCTTTATCTACATCGCTATCGCTATTACATTGTGTAAACAATATATCCATGTTTTATAATAAACATACAATATATCCATGTTTTATAATAAACATAAAATATGATTACCCTAACTAAAATATTGCCAATATTTTAATTATTAATAATATATAATTTTTGATGACTTAGCACAAGTTCATTTCCTAATTGAACTAAATCTCTTTAGTATAAAGGCATTTATAATTGAACTTAGTATAAAGGCATTTAAAATTTAACTAAATTTTGTAATGGGTTTTGATCATCTTTACATTAATATGAATAAATTGTTATCTATATTTTTATAATAATATTATTTCATATTAAAAAAATCATTATTTCATAAAATGAGTAAATATTTTAATTATAAAGAAAAATTTTAGAATAACATTTATAATGATATTATTTTATTGTGAAAAAAACCCATTATTATATAAAATGAGTGAATACTCGAGCTAAAAATAAAATTTCTAGGTTAACACATTCACAAAAACATTTTCGATGACTTCCATTAGGTTCAAAATAGGCTCTCTTGACAAATGGTGACTTTAGAAGTTGAAACAATGATGGGAAACATAGTGAAAATAACTTAACAAGAACATTGACAATTGGACATTACGGATGGACAAATGGATGATATGGCAATGAATATATGTGATGATAGATAAATGGTTATATATTGAATAAATTAAACTTATGTATGTGTTTTACACATGGTTTTGTTGGATTATTATCGCCTCTCTTTAATGAAATAAGGAGTGGTGATGTTTTTATATAAACAATTAAAAAAATATTTTTTTTTATATAAATTAAGTAAATCATTATTAAATTAAATTGATAGTTGGGAATTATTATTTATATGATTTTTTTAAAGGTCTTAAGTTTGTTTATTTTCACATTAGCTATAATGTTTTATGTTGAAGATAGGTTTATATATTGAAGCTTTATTAATTAATATGTTTTAACGACTAAATTGATATTCAAGGCCTAGGTCTTAGAAGCCCTAAGTTTTTGATCATTTTCACACTAGCTATAATGTTTCATATTGAAGATAGGTTTATACCATAACACCTTGATACCATATATGGTGTTCACAACAAAAAAAAGCTCCATTTATGGTTTCCATAAGACAAAAATGTTGTCACACGAGAGGTTCATTTCATATCATGCCAGTGCAAGCAAAAACCAAAAAGTATGTGTACAGGGTAGCCAAGAGCCAAACAATAAGTGTGAGATTAAATCATCATACTCAATGATTACATTTAGAAGGTCCGAGGATGAATTTATCATCTATGATAACATACAACTCTACTAATGTAATTTAACAACCAAAAAAGATTGTAATTTAAGACTTCAAAAAACTACAAGACTTTAACAGACTTTAGTATCCCCCAACTAAAACTTTTCATTCCAAGACAAACAAGAGTTACTTTCCAACAATTGTTACACCCATTCAAAGCAAGCTAAGGATATCAAAGAAAAACATGAAGAAATATGTCACCATTGGAATAATTGTTTGCAAGTTGTCTCTCATATCTAAAGCCTTTCTCCACTTAACTAGATATTTGTAATATTCTTTATTCCAGGTCCTTTTGCAAACCCTCTTTGCCAAGATTTTCTCTAATTCATCGACTGGTTTAATAGGTAGTTGTTTTTTCGATTTAGCTAGAGTACTTTCTTCATCATTCTCTTCTCCTTCATGAAACTTGTACTAGTTGGCCACATTGAATATTGGAGAAATGCCAAAATCTTCCGACAACTCTAACTTATATGCATTATTAGAAATCTTTCTCAGAATTCGAAATGGTTCAATTTTTTTGTAATTGAGTTCACTATACATACCTCTGGGAAATATTTCTTTCCTCAAGTGTGCCATCACCAACTCTCCTACTTCAAAAACCTTTTATCTTCTTCACAAATATGCTCCTTGTTTGTATCTGATATTACTTTGTTGTAGCTTCCCTTTAACTTGCTCATGCATTTTCTGTATGCTCTCAACAAAATCACTTGAAACAACACTCCTTTTTTCCTCCATATTTGGCAACTTAACCAAATCAACAACTCATTTTAATGATCTAATGCAAACAATCTGAAATGGAATCTTTCCCACATATCTAATAATTGAATCGTTGTAAGGAAATTCATCTCGGGCCAAGAACAAATCCCATTGTCCTGGCTTATCTCCACTCAAACTCCTCAACAAAGTTCCGAGACTCCGGTTAACCACCTCGGTCTATCCATCCATTTGTGGATGGTATGCAAAACGGTATAACAACTTGGAGCCCATCTTCTTCCAAAGTATCCTCCAAAAGTGTCAAAGAAATATTGTATCTCTGTCAGAAGTGATACTTCTTGGCAGTCCATGTAATTGCACAATCTCCCTGAAAAATAAAACAACCACTTTAGTAACGTCATTGGTCTTCTTGCATGGTATTAAATTTGCAATATTTGAAAACCTGTCCACTAAAATGATCCCGATTTATGTAGGAACACAATGAAATACATAAATACACATAAACGCAGAGATGCAGCGAAAATAAGACTTCATTTCATTAATAACAAATGACTAAAAAATGCTTACAGACAGAATGGAAATAAACTAGCTAGGGCGCTGGTAGCTTATCTATGAGAAGAGATGTTGCGGCTACTGGCCTCTGAACTGCTTGTTACAATGAGGCTCGAAGGCCTATATATTACTGAGAAACAATGGAAAACCCTAAACATCCAAAAACCTAACCCTAGGAGATGAAACACCAGAATATGGGCCCCGTTGGGGTAAATTGGTACATCAATTTCCTGGGGTCGTAACTTTGGCATACTATCTTCGTTTGACGCACATGATACATCGTTAGAAATATCTATCCGAGGACTACATTGTTGACAACGAATATCAAGTTCAAAACAGACTCACATTTGCCGGAGCATTCATGCCCAAAAAACGTTGTTTAGGGCCTCAAAACAGCTCCGGAAGTTCACGACCCGAAGAACTGCTAAAAATAGTAAATTGTGCTACAATTAAGGAAACTGGAAAACTGAAAGAAACAATGGTGTGGGTTCAAGTGGAATAGGTGGGTGGCCACCAATATCCACTTCGATCAGTCCTCCCCCCTTAGGAAGCAATGGTCCCCATTGCGTTGAGTTCCTCCATGAGATGAGGAAACTTCTGTTGAACTTGGTCCCTGGTGAGCCACTTGCCCTGATGAAGGAGTTGGCCTGCTTTGACAACTCGATATAGATGGATCCTCTGTTGGCGGGTGTTCTTGATTTGTGTGTCCATAATTCAATCAGTTGTGGCTTGTTCCATGCAATCTGGGTTTAACTCTGTTGGTGTGAGTTGTTCTGCCATGTCGGATGTGTCTAGTAGAGGTGGAAAGTAGGGTCGAAGGCGGTCCACATTGAACACTGGGTGCATACCAAGGAATGGTGGAATACTGAGCTCAAAGGCATTGTCCCCTACAACCTTGGCGATGGTGTATGGCCCATATCGGAGCGGACGAATCTTGCGGTAGGGTCCAACGAGGCGCTCCTTTTGCAAATGTAGCCACACTTTGTCTCCCACCTGAAAGTTGTGTGGTACCTGATGTTGATCATGTCGTTGATTGTACTTAGCATTAGCTCTGTCCAAGATGTCATGAACTTGTTGGCAGATGTGCTGAATGCGCTTAATGAAGCTGTTTGCCTTGTTAGCCTCAGACTGGACATGGGATGAATCTGCCTGAGTAGCCACAAATGGCATGGCTACGTCAATGGGACATAGTGGCTGGAATCCTAAGTCCACTTGAAAGGGGCTGTGGCTGGTTGAGCTATGGAGAGCCCATTTGTAGCTATGTTGTACATAGGGGAGGCTCTCATCCCATGTGTGTGGATGCTTTGAGTTTTACATGCGCAGAATGTGTACAATCATCCGGTTGACGACCTCTGTCTGGCCATCAGTTTGCGGATGGAAAGCTGTGGACTTGGTGAGCTTGGTGTCCAGCATCGACCAGAGGCTGGACCAAAATGTACTGAGGAACTTGCTGTCCCAATCTGAGATGATAGACTGTGGGATCTCAAAGTGTACCCACACTCATTCAAAGAAGAGTTTAGCAGTGGCTTTTGTTGTGATATTCTTCTTGCAGGCCATCATAATGGACATCTTCGAGAATCGGTCGACGACCACAAAAACACAGTCATTGGAATGCTTAGTAGAAGGAAGGCCCGACATGTAATCCATAGAGATGGATTCCCAAGGTTGACTGGGGGTAGGAAGTGGAGTATAGAGGCCTTGCTTCTTGATGGTCGGTTTGGCAATGGCGCAAGCAGTGCAAGACTTGATGTACTTCCCGACATCCTGTCGAAGGTTCGGCCAATACTTTTGCAGTAGTGCCATGGTTTTCTTGACCCCAAAATGCCCAGCGACCCGACTGTAGTGCGCCTCCCAAATCATCTTGGCACGCTCGCTTGAAGGAACACAAAGGTGTCCCAGGTGACAAAGCAGGGCATCCTGGAGGTGAAAATTGGGAACTTGCTTACCCTCCAAGAGTGTATTGTATGCGTGGCTGAATTCTGGATCACTTGTGTAGAGAAGTGGCCAATCGGAAGTCTCGTGCCCACAAGAGTTGAGCACAGTGGTTAGCGCCACGATGGGTGGTTGACTGAGGCAGTCCACAACATTATTGGTGCTTCCTTTCTTGTACTTAATGTTCAAATGAAACTGTTTCAGGTATGTGGACCACTTCTGATGGCGATCGTTCTGCAACTTCCCTTGTGTTTGTATGAACTGCAGGGGTCGGTGGTCTGTGTGGATGACCGTTTCCTTTCCCAAAATGTAATGCTTCCACTGCCGACAAGACTGCACAATGGAATACATTTCCTTGTCATAAGTGGGATACTTCCAGACTGTTTTAGAAAGTGTCTCACTGTGATATGCCACTGAATGCCCATGTTGAGTAAGAACTGCCCCAATGGCATAGTCAGAGGCATCTGTCTCGATCTCAAATGGTTGTTGCAAGTCTGGTAATGTGAGAACTGGTGCAGAGCAGAGGTGATGCTTCAACTCCCCAAACGCCTTCTGTTGAGATTTGGACCAAAAGAATTTTGCTTTAGCTCCTCCCTTGGTGACTTGACTCAAGGGCCAAGTGATATGAGAGAATCCCAACACAAACCTACGGTAGAAATTGGCAAGACCTAAAAATCCATGGAGCTCTGTTAGGGTGGTTGGTGCTGGCCAATCCCGAATGACTTGGATCTTTGCTGGATCCACATGCACCCCCCGCTCATAACTAATGTATCCCAGATACTAAACCTGGGTCATGCCAAAAGTGCATTTCTCCAAATTGGCACACAACTTGTGTTGTCGCAGTGTTTGGAGGACCTGTCGGATGTGGTGGAGGTGCTCTTCCCAAGTCTGGCTGAAGATCAGAATGTCATCCAAGTACACCACTAAAAATGAGTTGGTGAATGGCCGTAGAATGTCGTCCATTAGCCTCATGAAGGTTGCAGGGGCATTCGTCAACTCGAATGGCATGACCAACCATTCAAAAAGGCCCTCCTTGGATTTGAAGGCAGTCTTCCACACATCAGAGGGTTCGATTGGTACCTAGTGATACCCCAACTTCAAGTCGATCTTGCTGAAATATTTTACCCCCTTGAGTTTCTCCAGAAGGTCATCAATCCATGGGATCGGGTACCTATTCCGAATAGTGATCTTGTTCAGTGCTCGATAGTCAATGCAAAGTCTCCAAGTCCCATCCTTCTACTGCACCAACACGATCGGGCTCCCATAGGGTGATCAACTCGGCTGGATGTGAACTTTCTGCAACAGCTCCTGAATCTGCCTCTTGATTTCGTCATTCTCCAGAACAGAGTGCCAATAGATGGGTCCATTGGGCAACGACGCACCCGGGGTCATATTGATGGGGTACTTGACCTGGTAGTGTAGAGGCACCCCTGCAGGGGAGGTGAAGATGTCCTCGTACTCCTCCATGACCCTATCCATCTATTGTTTTCCTGCAGCGGGGCCCTGTTTGGAGTTCATGGCCATAGTCTTCCTCTTTCCCTCAGGGCGGATCATCAGGAAAACAAATTTCCTGGTTTTGGAAATGAGCTTACTGAATTGTTTTGCAGTAACCAAAGAGATGGTGGTAGGCGGTGCTATCTCCGGTATCCTGTACAACTTATTGCCCAAGGTGATAATAACAGCACGAGGCCTAGACTCATACACAACATGTCGCTTCCACAAGTACGGTTGGCCTAAAAATACATTAGAAACATCAAGAGGATCAATGTCACATAATACCTCATCTGTGAAGGGATTGATGCTGTAGGGAAGGCGACATTGTTGGTTGACTTGGAGGTCCCGTCCTTGGTGCAACCACCCGATGGTGTATGGTTGTGGGTGTGTTGTGGTCGACAAGCCCAGCCGCTTCACGACCTCTACCGAGATGAGGTTCTTCTGGCTCCTGCTGTCGACAATGAACTGGAACGGGGAACCCTTTAACCACATCTTGGAATGGAAGAGACGCTCCGCCTCCTCTGGATCTTCTGGTTCCTCCTTCTGGATCTTCGTGGTGGCAACGGTGGTGTTGGGCTCCGCATTGATAATCCGCTTCCCCCTGTCATTCCCCTTGTCGGGTTCTGATTCAGAGTCAGAGCATGCATCTGATTAAGAAGCCTTCAACTCGGCTACCAGTGACTGCTTGGCCCGACACTCACCTGTGTTGTGAGTGGAGCTCTTATGGAACTCACACCACTTCCCCGTGTCCTTTTTTGGCTTCGTGGTGTTGTTCTTTGCTTGTGGCTTTGGCGGGTTATCCTGGGCCGCTCCGCCTTGGCTTGGTCCTTTGTTCTATGGTTTGGTGGTACCTTTCCCTTGCTTCTGTTTCACAGACCCAAAGTCTCACTTTTTCTGTTTGAACTTCTGCTCAATCTTGGCAGCATATCAGTACGCCACACTAAGCGAGGAGATGTCAAGGAACTCCATTTCCTCCTGAATGTATCTATGCAGAAAACTGCGGTACTTTAACACCAAATGTTTCTCTGAATCTTTGATACCCAACTTTGTGCGTAGGGTATGAAACATATTCGTCATCTCATGCACATCTTGGTCCCTTTATTGCCGCAGCATAGTCCATTGTATGTATTTGTCCTCATAGCTCCCCACGGGATAATATTGTTCCTTGATGGCATCTCAGAAATAATTCCAAGTGGGTGTGGCCGAGAACAGAGAGGGTTCCCCCTCTCCATGTTGCTCCGAGTAGGTTTCCCACCAGTCTTTGACATGGGGGGCGGCTTTGAGGAGTGCGAAAATAATCCTTTCTCGGTTGGAAAATTCATGAATCGAGAAATATCCTTCTAACAGATTCAACCATCTATCTACGACATCTGCATCTATTTGGCCCTCAAATATGGGAATGTCAAAGTTTACTTGTACCTTAAAAGGAGTGGCACCTCCAGAGTGGCTGTTGGATGTCAATGTGCCGCTAGTGGGAATCTGTTGAAGAATCTGGGCAAAGTTGTCCATCATCATGTTCCTTTGTTTCTCGAGGGCCTCCTCGAGCAACATTTTGATAGGATCTCCTGCTACCTCATATTTCTTTTCTTCCCCCATGGGCGGTCGTCGAGGTTTGTGAGACTGATCTTGCAAAGGTTCAACCAGACCGAGCCCCAACTCCTTATACCCCGACCTCATTGGGGACACGCAAAGAAAGATCGAGAACGAGCAGACCGCTCTGATACCACTGATCCTTATTTATGTAGGAACACAATGAAATACATAAATACACATAAACGCAGAGATGCGGAAATAAGACTTCATTTCATTAATAAAAAATGACTGAAAAATGCTTACAGACAGAATGGGATTCATGGCTGTTGCTGCCCACTTGAAAATTCCCTTTTTCATGCATTCAATATGTGGTGCACAAATCTCATTGTTTAAGATAAATTTGCTGTAGAAACTCACCAAACCATGGAAACTTATTACATAAAATGTACACTAAGGTGTTGGTCACTCCAAAATATCCTTTACCTTTTCATAATCCATCTTCAAGCCTTCATTGGAAATCACAAATCCCAAGTATACTAACTCCTCCTTCAGAAATGCACATTTCTTCAAATTTATCAACAATTTAGCTTCTCTCAACTACTGTAACACCTTTCTCTCATTCTCCGGGTATACTTCTTTGGTTTTAATGAAAATCAAAATTTCATCCAGGTACATGATAACAAACTTTCCCAAAAATGGTTTCAAGACTTCATTCATATAAACTCTCATGAATGTGCTAGGGGAATTGGTTAACCCAAACAACATGACTAGCCACTCAAAAATTCCATCCTTTCTCTTGAATGATGTCTTCTATTAGTCACCTTCCCTTATCCAAATCCGATGATACCCACTCTTCAAATCGATCTTTGAAAATTACTTGGACCCACTCAAACAATCCATGAGGTCATCCATCCTTGGTAAGGGAAACTTATAATTAATAGTAATCTTGTTGATAGCTCGTGAATTAATACACATTCTCCATTCGCCCCCTTTATTTGGTGTTAATACTGTAGGTGCAACACAAAGACTCAAATTCTCTTGGATCAATCCTCTGTCAAGAAACTCTTGCACCTACCTATTCACTTCCTCACTCTCTGCTGGAGTCATTCGATAAGGATATTTATTCGGTAGTCTCGATCCTGGTATCAAATCAATTTGATGTGATATACTCCTCAAGGGAGGTAAACCTTCCAGTATATCATCTCCAATAATCTCTTTAAATTCATTTAACAAAGTTTGAATTTTAGATGGTACATAGCTCATTTTTCCACTATTTGGAACTTGTCTTGGCATTAAGGCCAAACAAAAATGGGTATTTTTCTACTCTCTCAAAAATTATTTATCCAAACACATCATAATGCGACTGCTTCTACAACCTTTTCTACTGTCATTTACTTTTCCATCACTACTACTTAACTCAGTGTCCACCATTGGCTTTAGTCAGTACCACTATCTATCCTTTAAAAATTCATAAGTATTCTTCCTTCCAGCATGGAAAAATTTAATTTCAAACAACCTTGGTCTTCTAAGTAGTACGTGACAAGCATCCATCTCTACTATATCACACAATACCTGCTCACTAAACTTTCCAATCTAAAAACTTAACAAGCATTTCTCAGTCATGGTCACTTGCTGTCCTATTTTCAACCATGAGACACAATATAGATTTGTATGTGGAATACTTTTTAATTTTAACGTCTCCATTACCTCTATGGATACTAAATTTTATGTACTCCCACCATATATGACTAGATGAAAACACTTATCCTGAATTTTTCACTTAGTTTTAAAAACTCTCTTCCTCTGTTCAGGTTCTTCTGTTGTCTTTATTTCAGGCTTAAGTAACACTTTTCTAAACATCAAGTTTTCTCCCTGCTCATGTTGAAGTACTTCCACATTGTTTCCAACAACCGCTTCCTCATATACTTGGGTAACTTGTGTTCGGGCCCCATTTCTCCTCCATGTATTATGCTTCTCTGGACATTATGATGCCTTGTGACCTTCTATTCCACATTTGTAATTGGCGATCACATACTTACCTCTGCCTCGTCTGGTGCCACTTCCTCCTACTGTATTCTGGCTGTTGGTCACTTCATCTTTCTTTTCACTTCTTTTAGCAACACTTTATCTACCCCTGTGTTACTGGACAATTGGTAAGTGATGACAGGAACTAATCTCCCTAAATTCAACAAGAAATTAGACAAAACATGATGGAATACAAACTTTTCCTTAGATTTCCATTGTAATGTATACTAGCTTAATGAGGGATAAACAACATACCATTTAAACGTTGTTTGATCCTTGCTAGTGTCATCCTTGCTCCATCTCAAGGA
>ML786550.1:483942-508980 GCA_009831015.1 Picea engelmannii | reverse complement strand
ATATATATATATATATATATATATATATATATTCTAATGGAACCTATGCATAATATCAAGGATACAATAAAAATGGAGACACTTTTATAGGAAATAAATGTATTACTGTATTATATTGATGAAAGTGGAGAATACAACCTGTGCCTTGATGTTGCAAAGTCCCTTCTGATGGCCCTTTGCCTCAACACACACACTTACTGCTCCAATGCTTTTGATGAAGACTACACACAACCTGACTTGGAAAGCTAAAGCAAAGCTATCACAAGCACAATCTTCAACATAATTCTTCACATATAAACTAGGCTAACTCTTCTCACGAGAGATCCCTCCTTATATAGAGTGAATGGGAAGGGATGAAGGGATTAGGATGATCCCAATAAATAAAAAAAGTGGGCGAGATCCAAATCGATCAGAGGCCACCTCATCCTTTTGAAGATTATGTTCTAGAACCTTCGAGAAATTTCTCGTTTTTCCTTTGTACAAATATCATCGCACCCTTAACACTGAGAAATATGCGACAATGTCGCAGACCACTGTGGTGAAAACTGCATCAATTCTAAATTGTTTCACCCTTAACACTGAGAAAGGTGAGACGATCCTTATTTACAAAGTTTTGCAATAAGGAAAAGACAATTCCATTTCTTTGGGAAAGTTTTATTTCTTCAACATCTTTCAGGGAGTAGGGAAAATGATATTTCTTCTAATAGGAAATACACATACTATCAGTGGTCATGAGGGTGATGAAAATAATGTGTAACAAAATTCCCCCCAAAGTATGAAGTTGGAAAATAATGACAGCTGAAATAATTTGTAGAGTATGTGCGTCGAGATCAAGGAGCACATCGGTCGAAAACCTGTCAACAAACAAGCATCAACATAATAATCTACCATTACTAAGGTAGGCATTCCCATACTCAGAATACAAGTGACCCTAAGCATAAGTGTCAAGTGAATCATGGCCACCAGTCATACACTGTGGATCCATGTCATTATGATTCAACATAGCCACGCGAAATACACTGTGGATCTATGCTATAAAGACTCACATTTGAATATAGCCACAAGACTACATAGTGGATCTATGTGTCAGTACAGACTCATGAATACTCCATCACAAACTGGATCCATGTGACAGTATCTGGGGTCTTCATTTCCATCGTCCCGAAGTACGAATCTATCCACGCGATTACATATGTTGAAGTTGAACATGGTAGAAGCCACTTGATTACCAGTCATTAATGAATACCGTTAACAAGTGCGAGGGGAATCATCATTAATGTCAATGAATCCCAATGTGCTCTAGTACAATACAACGAATTTGAATTAATGAGCTGAATTCAAACACTCAATGGAATCTTCCAATCAGGGGCCAATGATGTAAACCGATTGTCGAAAATGAGGAAACCCACCATTGAGGCATGCAGGCTCCAAGGTAATAATTAGTTTCTAAGTCTAATTCTTGGATAATGAGTTGAATTCGATAGGAAAAGACTCATCATAGGAGGGCCTTAATGTATCCCCCATCAATTACATGGAACATGTAACATATTTGAGGTAAACTAAAGCATAAAGTGATTCAGGACTGACTCAGGAAAGGTCGGCATAGTAAGAGTTTGAGGACTGCAGATGGCCGAAATGTTTGATCCATGCCAAAATATCCAGTTTTCCAACTTGTATCCTATAGCACATACACTTTGAAACAATCATTAGGGTCAAAATTGATTTAAATAGGTGAAAAATAACTTGATATTGGTCAAAAAGTGGTCAAAATATGTTTAAATAGGTTAAAATCTAAATCATTTTTACCATTTCATTGTAATTCACCAAAAATAGTTTTAAAACCCTCGTTTTTACCTAATTTTCAAACGACAATTTGGCGTGATTTGTAGACTATTCTTTGATCCAACTCCGTGAGGTTGATGCTTTCCCTCTCCTCTCTCTTTTCATAGCAAATTTGTTCAATTTTATGGTGGTTTGTTGGTTGTATGGGCAATTTCTAAAAGGGGAAATGCACCCTCAAATCGTCGCTAGCTCCCTCTATCAGGAACTGCGTTGATCCTAATCAATGTAGGGGTTAATGGAACGAAGTGTGACAATGTCGCACTGTATTCAACCCTCAGGCTGTGTCGAATGCAACTCAAAATGAAAAAATAAAAAATGAACTAGTGAAGACGTCAATTTTGGATTTTTAAGAAACCAACTCATGATTAATTGTCCTTTGGAAGATTTTACACTATATAGAATGCTGGAATGGAGGGAGAGGGAACACGAAGAGGAATATTTCATTGTAGGGAATGAACCCAACATGGTTATGGCACTCCGAGAGTGCGAGTTTCTCAAATTATTCAAATTGCAGGGCATGAGGGCTCACTTTTTATTAGAGAACTTGGTACGAATGTGGGATGTAAATGAGCAAGTTTTCCATGTTGGGGTGCATACTCTCACTTTGGATATTGAAGACATCTATTTTTTGACCATTTTTTCTCACCGTGGGTCCTGAGTATCATTATTTGGACGCATGGGAAGATACGAACCAATGGACCACTATGTTGCGCAATACTGCTCGACTGACACAGAGAAATTTAGTGGGAAGATTCCCATTAAGAACATCCTCGATTTATCTATGAGGACAATACTCCTTACCATTACCCATGTTGCAGAGAGTGCAACTCCACACTTGGCTTTACATAACCAATTTCAGTATGCCATTGAGTGCATGGAACATCGTGTATTCAACTGGTGTGAAGGCCTCCTTAAGAACATGAAAAAACAGTTAACAAAGTGCAGGACTGGTCGGTTAAAACAGTTTGGGTATGGATCAATTTTGGCGTCCTTTTTCCTTGAAAGGGTCCCACTTTTGCGTCTTCAGAATGTGGATTGGGGTGTTCCTGGTCCACAGGATCCTCGGATGAGGAGGTGGGTTGATTTGATGGCACGTCAAGGTGGCGTTCCAACTGTCACATATGGGCCTACCTTCTTCCAATGGCTAAGAGATCAGGTCATTATGATTGAGGATTATGCCTATGATGGGACCAAATTCCTATCTCCCTAGATAACTGCCTTATAATTGCTCCATCAACATGGCATATGATCAGGATCTTACCATCCCAACTCCCTAGATAAGATAACCGCTCTCTCACCGTCCCATAGAAATAGCACTTGATTTCTTGCCCAAGAGATTTCTAGTTGCTTGGAGAGAAGATATTTCTCTAGTTACTTAGCATAGAGGCTCATCAACCAAATATAGACACAACATATTCATTCTCTTTGGGCATGTCAAACCTCTAAGATAAAGGAGCAAGTTGGTCAATATAAAGGAGAAGTAGAAAGGTGCACATTGGGGAGATATTGGTAAAAAAGACTTTTTAATTATATATTGTTTTTAGAATTTTTATTATGAAATTTTTATATTATGTATCCGACACTAATCAAATAATTTCAAATGCAGATGTGGCACCTATCAGACCTTCGGGTTCATCTCCGATCCAGAGACGCGAGGAGGTAGGTGCAGTGGCTGTTCAAGATCGAGCAATAGCCAAGGATTTCGAGGAGATTGAGCATAACCTTGAGGGATTGAATCTGGACATCCCTGATATTATAATAGATGAGCTGCCTCGGTGTTACCAACGCCAAATTGTTGGCGTTTTAACATCTGTTGGTTGATTGCTCTGTGACATAGCACGGGAAGTAGTTTTCTATCATCAGAAGCATCCATGATGCATATATTTATATGAAGCCATGTGATTTGATATTTTGATCTCGGGACACACTTTTTGTAACTTTTTACGTTATAATACAAAAAAATTCTACCGGATCACTTGTCTTCATGTGTTTGGATTTGGATTTATAAATTGTGCAAATGTCTATCTAAAACATAATTGGCTAAAGCATCTGTTAATGTATTTAGATATATAGGAACGTGTTGATATTTAATGTAATCAAAGCTCCTTTCCAAGAGGAGAAATCTCAAATATACCCGTAATAATGTAGGGCTTCTGATGGAATAGATATTTCTTAATTGCTGCACCACAAGTTGAGAATCGAGTCACACAATTAGATGATAGATTCCAAGTGAAATGGCGTTCATCAATAATTCAATGACCACACTATATTCCGCAATGTTATTAGTTGCATGACCCAAGCAAATACCACGTAGACTTATCAACTCGTCCGTAGGTGCATAAATTTTCCATGCAGCAGACGCGAGATTTTGAGTATTGCGAATAGCACCATCAATAAAGCCAATATAAGGTAGTGAGAACGTTGACATATGGAAACCAAATACAAGGCAAGGTAAGTAGTTTGAGGGTAGAAATGGAAACGACAAAAAGCACACTAGAATATGATACATTAAAGTACAAAACACTCATGCAGAACATTTTTAAGCATAGTACTTCTTTTGGTAAATCCCATTTCTGGGTTCATCCAAAGGAATTCCATCGTAATAAACCAGTTGGTAAGCCCCTTTCTCTAATACTCGTTTAACGATATAAGGACCATTCCACATAGGCTCAAATTTACCTACCCCCAACAAGTCACGATCTTGGTCATAAAGGAGAACCAAATCGCCTTCAGAAAAAAAAACATGAGGTTTAACATGTTTGTCGTATAGAGCCTTAACACGTTTCTTCTAGGTTTCTATTACTAAAACAACATCACGACGAGTCTTGCATAATTGCAGTAAATACAACATATGTTCTTCCTCGGTTGTGGTGTTGGGGAGAAGTTCGATGACTAGCTTTAGAGACGAAATTTCACATTCAATCGACAAGATGAATTCGATACCATACACTAATTGAAAAGGTGTTAAACACGTAGCAGATTTAACTGACGTCAGATAGGCCCATAATGCCGAAAAACACATTGTATGGAAACTTGACTTATGAATCCCCACCATCCGTCGAAGCATAGTGGTCAAAAATTTATTGATTGCTTCAGCTTGGCCATTGGCCTGCAGATAATAAGGGGTTGAGTTTTCATGCTGTAAACCCAACTTATCAGTTAGAATGGACATCATAAAATTGCGAAAATGGGTACCATGGTCAGTGACGATGGCTTGAGGTGCACCAAATCTAGTGATGATATGATTGAATATGAAAAGTGATGCAATTTTCCCGGTGTTATCGAATGTAGGCATCGCCTCGGCCAACTTAGTGAAATAATCCACATCTATAATGATGTATCCATGCCCCCCGACCGAGTGAGGGTTACATGTCATGAAGTTAATGCCCCATTTAGAAAATGGACCAATGAAAACCACATGATATAGAGGAGCAGGATGAGATTGAATCTTATTATTAGAGGTTTGACAAGCATGGAATTTCTGAATTGCGAGAATGCAATCCTTGAAAGTGAAGTCCATAAATAACCATCTCGTAGGATCTTTTGGTAAGTGGAATACATAGACATATAACCACCACATGCTTCAGAATGATAGTCATTTAGCACTTTCTCGGCTTCATCATAGGTCAAACATCGTCGAAACACTGAGTCAATACCACAACGATAAAGGGTATCGCCAAGAATAATATATTGGCAGGCTTGATACCGAATACGAGGAAGATCCACATGAGATACATCAGGCCATAAAGTTTGGGTTTGGAAATAAATGATGATGTATCCATACCATATATCGTCTGAACTGATCAGAAAGAGATATTCATCAAGAAAAGAATCTTCTGCCACATTTTCTGTATCAACGGAGGGAAGGTCACATATTAACTCAACAAAGACCAAATATTTATTTGACTTGGATTTTTCAAACTCCAAATCAAACTTCTAGAGAATCACAATCCATTTGGAGTATTTTCCCCCTAGCAATTGTCTTGTAAGAATATGTTGCATAGGGTTGAAATTAGAAATAATCATGGTCTTGTGCAATAAATATAGTGACGAAAACGCTGGACAACTTGAACATCCGCCAAGTCCAATTTCTCCACATGCATGTATTTGATTTCGGTGGACATAAGACTCCAAATCAAATATTAAATGACATGTTTGTCTTTCGAATCATCCTCTTGGACCATAACCATAGCGATTGTGTGATCCAAAGCAACAAGATATAGGAAGTAATCTCGACTGTAATCCGGGGGATAGAATAGTGGTGTGTGGGTTAATGCAAGTTTCAAAGCGTCAAATGCTTTGTTAGCGGTGTCATCCCACACAAATCATGACCCTTCTTAAGAAGTCGAGTGAAACCTTTCATCGGTTCGACATAATTAGGAATGAATCGTCGAAGAAAGTTCACCTTCCCTTGCAAAATTTGGAGTTGGCGTAAGGTAGAAGGAGGAGGCAAATTGATGATTGCTTCAACTTTCAACGGACCAACTCTGATCCCATGCATGGAAACAATAAAGGCTAGAAGTCTCCCTAACTCCACACAAAAAAACATTTATGCACATTTAATTGTATACGGTAATACCGACACCAGAAGAAAATAGCTCGTAAGTGTGCCGGGTGATCTTGATGACGCATGGAATGTGCCAGTAAATCATCAAGATATGGTTGCATAATATGCTTGATATCGTGAAAATCATAAGACATAGCTCTTTGAAAATTCATGGCAACTTTTTTGAGACCGAAAGGGAGTTTACGATACGCTAAGGTATCCCAAGGACAAATAAAGGCGATTTTGTGCTGATCTGCGGGTAAAATATTTATCTGATTATAGCCTGAAAAATCGTCCATCAGAGAGAAGATTTTTCTTTTGACTCAGTCATCGACGATATGGTCGACGAAAGGGGTTGGATAGTTATCTTTAGGGAAATCCCTATTAATATCCCTATAATCAACACACACACACACAGATCGTTCCTTGTTTCTTCGTGACTGGGTCAAGATTGGAAACCCAATCAATCAATGCTACAGGGTAGATAAAACCAACTTTAAGAAGTTTTTCAACTTCAATATTGATCGCGACGGCTTTCCATGGATGAACTGGGCAAAGTCATTATCAAATGGGCTAAGCATCAAGGTATGTCTTGATCTCATGTATAACAATATCTGAGTCAATTCCAGGCATTTATTTGTAACTACAAGCAAATACATCACAAAATTCTTGGAAAAGGGCCTTGTAAGTTTAAATCTCATCGGGAAAACATGAGGCACCTATGTGAACATTTTCCATAATTCTAGGTTTGATCGAAATATCCAGAGGTATATTTGGTGATATATTTCCCAAGTTTCTTTCATACAAAACATCACGTGTTGGTTTGGAAACTGGAGGGAGATTAATGATAGCTGTCGGATTCAAAATCCGTCGATAACTCTCGATAGTCTCAGGTTCGAGGAAGAGGATAGAATGATGATGTCCATCGTCCCATGGTGTGTCTTCCACAGACATAACTGCCATGATCATTTCATCAGTTTGAAAAATCGTATTAAATGGATCACGAGATGTATCAAAGAGAGAGTGAGAATAAGGAGATTTCGATTGAATAGCATGATAATCCAATTCGACTAGAGTTAGTGGTATTTGGTCACCATAACGATGACATTCTTCCAAGCTAGGTACTATCCAAGGGTCATATGAATCAACAGTTTTTCCAACATCGGTTGAAATCATATTGATAGAAGCGACGAGAGGAGGAACATTAGATGATGGAATGGGGAAAGTTCCCATTAATGAAGAATATTTCAAAAGACCCACGCCGACATTCTTGTAACCGATAGTTGTTTTTTCTATGAAAGGAACATTACTAGTCCGTGAATCAGAACTAAAAAATGTGAGATGATCTACTGTAACAACTTTACCTTGGCGAGGGAAACGTATCATATGGAAAAGAGTAGATACAACTGCTCGCATAGTGTCAATCCATCTACGACCAAGTAAGAGGTTGTAATCGAGAGGTGCATCGAACACTTCGACCTCAACAATAACCGATTTTCCTTCTAACGTAATAGACAATGAAATAAGTACACCATAAGGTTTAGATCTTGTACCATTAAAATATTTTAACATGTTATGTGACTCAGTAAGGGTAGGAGAGCAAATGGATTTCCAACAAGTGACAAAAATTATGCAAGTCGAAGCCTCTTCATCAACAATTGTTCGACAAATATTCTTTGTTTCCACAATTACTTGTATTTGAAAAGATAACTGATGAGGGAGCCTTGGGATGTGATATTCTAAGTCAAATATTATCAAATTTGTATCAGTGGGATTGATTCCACCAATATCCTTTAACAATTCCTTCTGTTGAGTAGGACAACTTTGAAGGAATTCGAGGGTCAACATTGCAGATGGTGCCTATGCAATATCTTCTACAATACTGTAGTTTTGAGCTGCACGTGCATGTGGGTTAAATGATGACTTATGAATGACGCCTTTGGGAGGTAGATGAATGACTGTATCAAGATTATATAGTTTGAGATGAAGAGGACCATTGGGAGGTAGAGCCGATGTAGGAGGTTGATCATCAACCTTCTCTTTAGAAGGAGAATAATATTTGGTTCGAGTAGCGACTGCAACATCATATTTCTTGGAAGTAGTACACATAAGCACATAAGAAATGGTAGAGGGAGAAGGTTGGTCATGAATAACCAATTGGGCCTGCTATTTAGAGGGAAAAGGTTGTGACAAAATGACAGGTGCAGGAGGAGTCTAGGTTCCCTAGAGGAATTGAGTAACATCTGCACGTCTCAGACAATGATTCGTGTAATGGTCCTCACCACAAATAAGAAAAGGATAACAAGGCTTTCTCTTTTCTTTATCATCAACATGTTGAGTTTTTGGTTTATCTTATTGTTGATTATTACTTTTATCCTGCTTATTCTTACCCTTCCCTTTCTTCTTATTTTGAGATTTTCCGGTAGTCGTAGACTATATTATATGTACCTAAGATGTTGTATCGAGAGAGGCAGCAGGAGGAGTAGAATTTTGTATATTGGTAGTAGTAGGTTTGGGATTGGAATGATTGACCTGTTTTGTCTAAGTCTCTGTATGAAAAGTGCCAATCACACCGTCAACAACATGAGATGCTACCGTAAGCATTGGGGTTGGATTTGTAGATGGGCGAGGAGCGTCAGGGATCAAGTCATACAATGTGTCTGTTTGAGAATAAAAAAGATCCAAATATTGGCCATGACTGATTACATGTTCTTCAATGATGACACCCCCCATGGAAACTTCACGAGCTATAGGACCGATGAGTGATTTGGTGAACCACTCAACCAATAATTGATCAGGAATAAGAAATTTTATTAATCATCATCTCCTCCTCCACTCATGAATATGATCTGAGATGTGGGTAGAAGAGGATTGTTTAAATGACCTTAAAATTTCCGTTCCTGTCTCATACCGTATCGTCAGTTGGTAATGTGTCAGGAAAGCCTTGGCTAAGGTATTGAAATAATTGAAGAAACCTCTTGACAATTCGATGTACCATTTGGTTGTCGAACCCGTAAGAGTGTGTTGGAAAAGACGTAGTCGTATGGAGTCATCCATCAATGAGTTGGATGAACACCAAATATGAAAAGTCATGACATGATTGTTTGGATCTTCTCCTGGCTGACCATCAAACTTTGGAATTTCCGACGAAAATTTGGCAGGTATAACCGTCTAAAAAGGAGAATGTAAGATAGGATCATTCAAAATTCTAGACAAATTCGGTAAATCCAAAGTAGCTAAAAATGGAAATTGTCTATTAACTTGAGGAAACTGATAAATTTGGGGAGGTAATCCCATAGGTATACGAGTAGGACCATAATCCATTTGAAAAATCAGATTATAGTTAGATGGTCCAATAAAATTTGGGAGAGGAGGATTTTGAGGCAAGTAACCAACATTAACGTGTCGATTCAACATGCCACCTTGGAAAGGGGAATTGGATTGAAAGGCTCGAGCCTAGGTAGGGTTTACAGTGCTTGGAAATGGCTTCCCGGGAAAAGAGGGTACAAAAGAATTCGCTGGAGTAGCTTGCCCCTCAGGCAGTTGTTGATTTCCATGAAAAGGAAAATTCCAAGGTTGGGCTTGTGATCCATGCATAGATTTCCCTTAAATTGGATTGTGTCCCCCAACTTAGGGTTTCCCCCAGGATGAGTATCCTCCAATAGGAAGTTGAAAACCAGAAGTAACATGATGGTTTGTTCCTCCAAGCAGATTTGAGCTACTTGGTCCAGGAAGATTAGATCCTCCAGGTACAGGAAGACTAGGTCCTCCAGATAGACCCTAGGTAGAGTTAGCAATAAAACCATTAAGATCATTATACCCAGGTGGAACAAAAAGACTAGGTCCTCCAGATGGACCCTGGGTAGGATTAGAAATAAAATCACTAAGAACATTATACCCAGGTGGAAGTGAAAGATTCGGTCTAGACAAAAGTGGTGTTCCAATAGAATCTTCAGTTGTTACCGAACTTCCGACAGAAAAGGGTGCAACTTGCGGAACTGTTGTAGAGCTAGTGAACTGGATAGGAAGAAAAATATGTGTACTAACCAGAACCTAGTCTAAAACAATAGAAATATTACTTGTCAATCCAGTAAAATGATTTGGAGGCACTATATAAGTAGTAGAAGTAACAAGTACGTGTGGCGATGTAGGTTGATTTGGACTCATACCCAATTTATCAAAAATATCGTGCCCTGAGGGAGTTCTCCACAAAGAACGGACTGGGATTGAACTAGGATTAAAAATTCCAGAAGTTTGAACATAGGTTCTAAATCCTTCACTAAGAATGGGTTGTTCATCCATGCCAGATTCTACAACAGGTCCCGAAGATAGTCTAGGATAGTCTTCAACATAAACGTCTCCTGAAGATTTTATTATGAGCGTAACAAGATCGTGGAGAACAATCAATAGTGGGTTCACAAAAAGTGATGAGACTTGTAAACTTGTAGCTGGTCCTCCCGGATATTCGATCAATGGAGTAGAACTCCTGATCTTAGAGGATTCATCTTTGTTGATAGATCCTTCAGGAAAAGGACCCTCTGGTGATCTAGGAGGCAAGGGGGCGTATTATTCCAGAGGAAATCCTTGCATCCTACGTGAACGATGAGGGCCGATGTTATCCACACCCAATAATAATAAAAAAATCTCTATGGCCAACTAGATAAAACAAACAACATTCAATAATAAAATCTAGATAGAAAGCATACAAACAAACCTTCTTACATAGAAATCACTAGTTGGTGATGAAATTCAACGTCGCGAGATCAAGACAAAAAGGGGCTGGGATAGAGTGGGTGGAAAATTTATGTTGATGACCTGCTTAACGGACTTACACCCTGGTGCAAGCTCCCACAAATAATGGTGGGTATACCCTCCAAGGAGCCCGAGTGAGTTTAGCCAACATCAATTCTAGGTACCGTGAATACTTTCCCTTTCACAGTCACCTCATGTAAAGACCCTAAAGATGTAGGATATCAAGGTTACCAATTATGAAAATGATGCCTGGAGAAGCAATCTTCCGATATAAGTGCAAGGGTAGGGTAATTGAACCCAAAATATCCTCGAGAAGGCCCACACAGGGTTTTCTTCTCAAGTGACCCCCAATAATACGCGCATTCACTATGTTAGCACTCTGTAAATTTTGTCCGGCTGAAAAAACAAATGATAGAGGTAGCTTTTTCAACCAACTTTAGAGCTAAGGCACTAGCCTGCTCAATACAGAGAGGGCTCTCTCGTGTCACTTGATATTTCTTTTGAAATTGGTGGCTAGATTTGGTTTTTTTTGGGGGTTTTTATAAAGTTGCTGGCAAAGAAGGGGAGGAACACTATGGGCTATGGAGTCAAAATTATGAAATTGAATGAAAACAATGACCAACCAATTGAAATTTCCAGAGGATAAAGGCTAAATGAGGCAATAAATATGAGTTATAACTTGAAATTAATTAGAGTGGTAAGAGGAAAGAGAAACAAATAACTGCATCAAAGCATTACAAAAATGAATTCTGAATTAGCTAAGAGGAAACATACACAGTTTAAATTGCTTAAGCCAAGAGCATCAAATGATGAATTCTGGGCCTTTAACTCTCCAATTTAAACAGAAGAAAAATGTATATGGCATAAAGATAACAGGAAACACATACAATGGGGGAAGACAAAACTCATATCACCGCCATTAGAATCTTTTCATAGAGACTTCAAAGCTGCTGCATATGTATTCAATTCAGCCCCAAAAAATTACAATGAAGTTCAGATCAACTAGAACTGTGCCCTTGCACTTATGCCTGCCATTAATACACTAAAAAACTCTAATACTTATACAATTCGAGTTCCTCCAATGTGAAACCGATTACAATAACTGAAATGAAGCGTTACAACTTCTACAATGATTACAAATGACAGTTTTCAGAAAAAACGTTTCATGACCCCTGCATATTCCTTTGACGCTCCAGCTCCTTCCTCTGCCACGTTCTCTTTGAAATGTCACTCATACTCTTTCAAATATAATTTCATTTACCCATATTCTCATTAAACATTTGGGAATAATATATTTGAAATAAAAATAATTCCCAAATATTTTCTATCCCGTAGAATTAAATTTTCATAATTTAATTCATGCCCGTGGTTCTTTAAAACCATGTCTTGTTTGGCCCAATTCACCATTTCAATATAAAAAAACATTTACTATTACTATTTCCCTGTGAAAAACATTTACTGTGTTATGTTTTTCCAGTTTACTGTTTCACCATGAAAAAACATTTACTGTGTGTGTTTTTTTTTCCAGTTTACCATAACACCTTTTATCTTCTTCTTTTACTTATGTAAATATTTGGATAAAGAATTATCCAAGTCTTTCATCTTCCCATTTAAACCTTTTTCATGGAAATAAACATTAATTTCTTAAATCTTACCTCTGTAAAACCTTTTTACCGTGAGGAGGAATTTTATTTATTAGAAATTCCATAATTGTTGTTGAAATGCAGTCCTAGAAAAATGCCGCACATTAAACATATGATAAATGGTGCATTTATTACATCAGTCTTGGGCTGGAGTGGTTTAATCCAAACTACTTTTACCTCCGATGTGCTCCATGTAAAAACACGTGTCCACCAAATAAACCACGATAGTTTTCCCCGGCCCGCCTTCACATAATTAACCTCCTCGCTACTTCAATCCCCGATATGTATGTGCGCCTTCCATCCAACCTTTGAATTTTCCACATTATAAATTGAGATTTGTGCCCATGATTTGACGTGATTCCGCAGATTAAATATTTGATCAAATATTAAAATAAATATTTTAATATAAAAATATTTATATTGATAATAAACCCTTTTTTCTATTTTCTAAAGACTTTGGGTATATGAGGCTTAACACATGACTTTTTGGATAGGATAAGGGTGCTTAATAGAAGGCATATGTTTTTATTTTCAATGGGAATATGAAAATAAGGGTAAAAATGAATGAAGTGATGGATCTGAGGGATTTAGATAATAATTAAGGCTAGGTATAGGCTTGGGATATTTTCCAAATCTTTGACTCATGGAGGACATGACTATTTTGGATGATCAGTTGAGTGAAGAATTTAGGTGATGGGAGCTTGACGGAGCTGGTGAAAAAATTTGAAAATCCGAGTGGAAAAATAACACAAGGACAAGATGCTTTGGGAAAAATTAATACAAATTAGTAGGTGATAACATAGGCTCCTATTGGGGATGCTATCCTCCCTGTGAGGTAGCAAATAATAGTAGACCACATGCCTGATCCATTGGGCTGCTCCCAAAACATGTCTGTGTACCCTGCTACGACCTGTCACCAGTGTCTGCTGAAAACCAAACTCTGCACACTGCTCTCAACTAGATACTGAACACTGAATACACCACTAAAATTTGACTGTACACACTACTGAAAATCCAAACTGAAAAGTGCTTGACCAAAAAGATTATTTTCATACTTCTATCTACTCTAAAACTGCTGAAATGAATACTCAATCAAGTGATGCTAAAGTGCCAATGCAACCAATTAAGCAATTGGCCTCCCAATTTTTCTCTGATCACATCTTTCTTAAGCAGGCAGACAAATGTAAAAGATGGCAGTTGAAAACACAAGTTGAATCCAAAACCTGAACTTATGAATAAAAAAAATTCCTCCTTCAATGATGACTGTAGTAGGATGGCCACAGGATCTTGAAAACCATGGAAATTCATTTCTTCTTGATGAGAAAAAATAGGAAGAAAAGCCTCTTTCATAAGTGTTTGTTGATCCTTCTCTATTTCTTTTGTTTTGAGAACATTTTCAAATGAAATGGAAGCAATAGGTTTGTCTAATTTCCCATGCATCTCAACAAAAACATTCATACATTCTTGAACATCTTCAAATGTGACAGCCATATTATGTGCATCATCTTGTTCATCAAACAATTCTGATTTGGTTTCATTAAACTTCTAGAAATTTGCTTGAGGACTATCATTTTGAATTTCAAATGAATGAATGGAAATAAGTCCCTGCTCATAATCTTCTTGCAAATGTGAAAAGCTAACATCATGCATTATTTCACAGTCTAGAGTTCCCATTGATGCATTTTCAAAACCATGATTTTCAAATGAATCAAATAAAACCACTGCCTCTTCATTATCTTTCTGTATTTCTGATTGAAAAATGGCATATGTTGTTTTGTTGCTTTCCTGAAGCTCTACGTCATTTGTTTGTTCATTGCTGGAAGTATCCATAGATGAAGTTTCAGAATCCTCATCCATGTCTAAGCCACTTAGAATTTGAACAACCATATCATACACAGGGGGAGAAAGACAACCTTGAAACACTTTGTCTTGCTGAAAATCTTGCTGAATATCTTCATCAAGTTCAAGGGAAGGAAAATGAGTTTCAACAACAATTTCTTGATCAACTTCACCTTCAACCAAAGGAGGGGATACTATTTGTTGTTGGGATGAATATTCATAAAGGGCTTCTATGATTTCATCATTCATACATTCTTCATCACCAAAAACATTTTTAAGGTACTTAATGAAATGTTCACAAAATTCACAACAATATTCAAACACCAATAATGAAGGATTATATTCTCCATAATGCTTAAAGAATGTTATGTGGAAATCCTTAAGAGAGTATAAGCTGCCCGGTTTTAAACCTTCATACCATAATCTTTCTTTCCCCTCTAGAGTAGCCATAAACATTTTCATCAAACAATCCTCATGAAATTCAACCCCTAGCTTACATATGTGCATGCAAAATCTAATCAAGTGCAAGGCAACATCATTTCCTTTCCCATTTTCGAATTAGGCAAATATTTTTGCAAATTTATGTGAGGAATACAATTTGGAAAGCCAGGAATATGAGAGCGATTCATTGGAGCATATCTTGCAGATATTGAACTCATCTTCAAATAGTGGAGTCGCCAATGATGTTTTAGAAGCTGAATTCTGCATCGAAAGTGGAGTCGTCGGTGAAAATTTAAATTTCTGGATTCTTCTACCAGTGGAATCACCTTCAAACTAATTTTTTGATGTGTGTGGAGTCACCAGAGTAGGAATACAACCAATATGTGCCTAAGTGTCTGCTGCTCTCATACCTTAGAACTCAACCATGTCGTTCTTTCCCAGGGAAAATTTTTCAATTTCGTCCCCGACAACGGCGCCAGAATGTTAGCACTCTATAAATTTTGTCTGGCTGAAAAGACAAATGACAGAGGTAACTTTTTCAACCAACTTTAGAGCTGAGGCACTAGCCTACTCAACTCAGAGAGGGCTCTCTTGTGTCACTTGATATTTCTTTGGAAATTGGTGGCTAGATTTGGTTTGTTTTATGGGTTTTTATAAAGTTGTTGGCAAAGAAGGGGAGGAACACTGTGGGCTATGGAGTCAAAATTATGAAATTGAATGAAAAAAATGATCCGCCAATTGAAATTTCCAGAGGATAAAGACTAAATGAGGCAATGAATCTCAGTTATAACTTGAACTTAATTAGAGTGGTAAGAGAAAAGAGAAACAAATAATTGCATCAGAGCATACAAAAATGAATTCTAAATTAGCTAAGAGGAAACATACACAGTTTAAATTGCTTAAGCCAAGAGCGTCAAATGATGAATTCTGGGCCTTTAACTCTCCAATTTAAACAAAAGAAAAATGTATATGGCATAAAGATCACAAGAAACACATACAATGAGGGAAGACAAAACTCATATCACCGCCATTAGAGTCTTTTCATAGAGACTTCAAAGCTGTTGCATATGTATTCAATTCAGCCCCAAAAAATTACAATGAAGTTCATAACAACCAGAACTATGCCCTTGCACTTCTACGCACCATTAATACACTCAGAAAATGTAATAATTATACAATTCGAGTTCCTCCAGTGTGCAACCGGTTACAATAACTGAAATGAAACGTTACAGCTTCTACAATGATTACAAATGATAGTTTTTTAAAAAACGTTTCATGACCCCTCCAGATTCCTCTGACGCTCCAACTCCTTCCTCTGCCACGTTCTCTTTGAAATGTTGCTCATACTCTTTCAAATATAATTTCATTTACCCATATTCTCATTAAACATTTGGGAATAATATATTTGAAATAAAAATAATTCCCAAATATTTTTTATCCCGTAGAATTAAATTTCCATAATTTAATTCATGCCAGTGGTTCTTTAAAACCATGTCTTGTTTGGACCAATTCACCATTTCACTGTAAAAAAACATTTACTGTTACTATTTCCTCGTGAAAAACATTTACTGTGTTATGTTTTTCCAATTTACCGTTTCACCATGAAAATTTTTTTACTGTGTGTTTTTTCCAGTTTACCGTAACACCTTTTATCTTCCTCTTTTACTTATGTAAATATTTGGATAAAGAATTATCCAAGTCTTTCATCTTCCCATTTAAATATTTTTCATAGAAATAAACATTAATTTCTTAAATCTTACCTCTGTAAAACATTTTCATCGTGAGGAGGAATTTTGTTTATTAGAAATTCCGTAATTGTTGTTGAAATACACTCTTGGAAAAATGCCGCACATTAAACACATGATAAATGGTGTATTTATTACATTGGGCTTGGGCTGGAGTGGTTTAATCCAAACTACTTTTACCTCCGATGTGCTCCACGTAAATACACGTGTCCACCAAATAAACCACAGTAGTTTTCCCCGACCCGCCTTCACATAATTAACCTCCTCTCTACTTCAATCCTCGATATGTATGTGTGCCCTCCATCCAACCTTTGACTTTTCCAGATTATAAATTGAGATTCGTGCCCATGATTTGACATGATGCCGCAAATTAAATATTTGATCAAATATTAATATAAATATTTTAATATAAAAATATTTATATTAATAATCAACCATTTTTTCTATTCTCTAACGACTTTGGGTATATGAGGCTTAACACATGACTTTCTGGATAGGATAAGGGTGCTTAATAAAAAGCATTTTTATTTTTATTTTTTATTTTCAACGAGAATATGAAAATAAGGGTAAAAATGAATGAAGTGATGGATATGAGGGATTTTGATAAGAATTAAGGCTAGGTATAGGCTTGGGATATTTTCCAAATCTTTGATTCATGGAGTACATGACTATTTTGGATGATCAGTTGAGTGAAGGATTTAGGTGATGGGAGCTTAATAGAGCTGGTGAAAAAATTTGAAAATCCAAGTGGAAAAATAGCACAAGGACAAGATGCTTTGGGAAAAATTATTACAAATTAGCAGGTGATAACACACTACACTAGGACCAACAAAGCAGGTTTAGTAACTCTGCTGGCCTTAATGTGACCTCGTGATTGACCCTTGTGTTAGAAGGGCTTCCCATGACAAAATGTATCAAGTGGATTTAACTCTCCCTAATCACAAGATTCTATTGTTTGTTTTGATTCTTTGGAGAGTATTCCTCACAACCTATTCCAAAGCTCTATGTCCTAGTTAATTTTGGTGTACAAGAGCCCTAGAAAATAAAAGTTACTAGATAAATATTAAAATTACGCTTGATTTTAATGGATGTTGTTTTACTCAAAAAAGGAAGCAGAGATGAAATTGATGAAGTGCTTGACCTTGACTCAAAAATATGCAAAGAGAGATGAGATGCAAATCTTTTTGTTTGATGAACTCTAATTACATAAGAGAGAAGGTTTTATTTTTACCAAAAAACAACAAGTTGCAAGATAACAATTCCTTTAAACTTTGAACAATATTAACATCAAACAATCAAAGCAATGAAATATTCCAATTTCTCCAAACAAAACTAGAATGCAAAAATGTTTCTTTGTGAACACTACAAAAGAAAGATAATTTTCAATTCTTTTTCTTCTTAATAAAATGCAGAGATATGAACAAGGAGAAAGAAAAATATTTTCAAGAAAATGAATGCATTCACAACTCAATTCCCAAACTTAATTCACAATACAACCAAAAGTGAAAAAGCAAGAAAACTTGTCTATTTAATTAATGAAATCAAAGTTTGTTTTCTAATCAACAAAAATAAAAAAATCAGGAAAAATCATTAATAACTTGACTGATAAGAACTCAAGGATGAAACCCAGAGATTATATCCTTACAACAACAAGTGAAAGATAGATCTTGAATCTTATGATAAAGACTTTCAAAACTTGAAAAATGATCAAGATCAACTAAAAATTGCAAACCAGGTTGTGAGCAATCATCCAACAAAGCCAAAAATTCACCCCAAGCAATTTATAAAGAATCTGGGTAAAGAAAAAGACTATCACCTAAAATTTTCTCACAATCGTCGCAGGTCACAGTGTGATGCAGTGCGTATTTTAGGTATCGATGCAGGAAAAAGAAAGACATAGTGCGACGATGTCACACTATTTCTCACAGTAGGGTGCGTCAAAGATTGAAACTTAGGAAAGAATAAAAAGATGACATGGTTTTTTTTAGTGAACTTTCAGGACCTGAGAGTAAACTTGGATTACGCAGTGACTCAGAGAATGAAAAATCAACAAAAACAGGAAAGCCAAAAGCAAGAAAAAATCAAAGAGGATGCTCCCCAGTATGGTCACCAATTTTTTTACAAGCTTTGAGATGGAGCAACGATATATATATTCTAATGGAACCTATGCATAATATCAAGGAGTTATGCAATAAAAATGGAGACACTTTTATAGAAAAGAAATGTATTACTGTATTATATTGATGAAAGTGGAGAATACAACCTGTGTCTTGATGTTGCAAGGTCCCTTCCGATGTCCCTTTGCCTCAACACACACACTTCTTGCTCCAATGCTTTTGATGAAGATTAAAGACAACCTGACTTGGAAAGCTAAAGAAAAGCTATCACAAGCACAATCTTCAAGATAATTCTTCACACATAAAATAGACTAACTCTTCTCATGAGAGATCCCTCCTTATATAGAGTGATGGGGAAGGGATGAAGTTATTAGGATGATCCCACTAAATTAGAAAAGAGGGTGAGATCCAAATTGATAAGAGGTCACCTCATCCTTTCAAATATTCTATTCTATAACCTTCGAGAAATTTCTCATTTTTTTTTGTACAAATATCGTCGCACCCTTAACACTAAGCAATCTGCGACAATGTCGCAGGCCACTTTGGTGCAACCTACATCGATTCTAAATTTTCACACCCTTAACACTGATAAAGGTGTGACGATCCTTCTTTAAAAGGTTTTTCAATAAGGAAAAGACAATTCCATCTGTAACACACCCACGACGGGGCATAAAAATTTTCGCTCTTCTTAAAGGACATATTGTCCATCCATGGTTTCTAATTTGGAAGGTCGGGGAACCAGTCCGACCTCCCAATCAAGGATCTCCGATTCTGAAGCCAAAAGAATTTCTAAGACCTTTATTGTCTCGTTCTATAATTAGACATAGACCCTTTCGACTTCCTCGTTTAGGTCTAAAAGTACCCATGACCCTCCTCTTCGCGCCTGCGAAATCTCAGAGTCTGGGCGCTAGATCCTTTTTTTAATAAGCCCCTTCCTTGATATGACCTTGGGTGAGGGCCTTACGTAACCACACAATTGCAGGTGTGACCAAGGGTGGTTTGAAACCAAACTAGTTTTCACCCCGCAATTCACCTTGAGCCTCCACGTGTCCTTTGTCCAAAATCGTGGTCTGGATTGCGGCTCGCCCTCAACATTTTAAAGTTCCTTCACCTTCGGTCCCCGCAATGCGATGGGACCGTCGATATCACAACCTTGATGGTGCTTCTTAACTTGATGGATCAGATCTATCCTTTTCGAATCTACGGATCAGATCTAACCTTTCTAAATCAACGACTGTGATTTATTTCATGATTTGGGTTTCGAGAGTTTGAACTCTCAACCCTTACCTTCTCTCATAGTGACAAATCTCCTACCACGCGTCCTCTTTAATCAACAGTGATGATCGCTTCGTGATTCCGGACTTTGGGAGTCTCAATTCTCAACTTTTAATTCCCCTCAAAGTATCCGGATTTCTACCGCATGTCCACTTGAATCGGACGATCGAGGCTTACTTCGGGTCTTTACCCGAAATCCATAGATTCATGCCACATCCCCCTTAATCTGGTGGCTATGAATTACTTCGAGACTTTACCCGGAGTCCATAGATTTACACCATGTCTCTTCTGGATCAGACAGTCTAGATTCACTTCGGGTCTTTGGAGTTCAACAATCTCAATTCTCAATTGAACCCCTAGTGTGATTCATCCAGAGACATTGATCTATCGATACATACCCCTCCTAGCAATCAACGACTAGGATCTACTTCGGGTCTTTAGCGCTTTTCAATCAAGACCAGATCAATGACCTTCAACCCCTTTCTCGATCAACGGTTGAGATTCCATTTTGGGACTCTGACGCTCTCACCCTCTACTTTCCTCCGAAGTATTTCATACCTGGAGTGCTAGATATGGCGCCAAGAGTCCACCTTAAATCGACGACTTTCATCTGCTTCGGGACTTCGGCCTTCAGACATCTCAAACTTCAAATCCTCCTTGCTTCATTTCCTTTGGAACATTCTATCCGGAGTTTGCGATCCGATGACATGTGTCCTCCTTCAGATCGATGGCTCCCAATTGCTTTGGCTATTCGGGCTTCGACAATTTCAAACTCTTATCCATCACGTTCTCCCATAGTGTTTTAACCTGGAGTTCGTGATTGGTCGCCACGTGCCCTCTAGATCTGACGATCCAGATTCTCTTCGGGTCTTTGGGTTGATTTCACCCAAGGACAACGGATCTCTACCACATGTCCCTTTTGATCTGACGGTTGAGATTCGCTTCGGCTCTCCGGCTCTTCGGGCTTCTAGAGTTTCAACTCTCGACTGAAAATCTCAAAGTGATTTCTCCAAAGTTACTGATGTTCTGACACATGTATCCTGGCGATCAAAGGTCATGATCTACTTTGGGTCTTCAGTGATTCCACTCTCTCCTTGACCACAAGCTCTCGCTCAGGAGTTGTAGATCTTGCGCCACTTTTCCCTCTTGGAGATGAACGGTCCAAATTCACTTCAGGACTTCGAGACCTTGGCCAGTCAACCTTCTTGTGCACACAAACATTAAAACTCGTGCACTTTACCTTAGATCGGATGACTAACCTCCCTTTGCTCTCATATCCGACGGTTAGGATCTGTTCCTTCCCAACAATTCTCCTCTGCTTCCCTAGAAATTGATCTAATGGTACAAGTTTCTCCCTGCAACCGATCTGACGGTGGCTATCACACCTTGTCTTGAGCTTTTGACTTCTTCCAACTTAGAAAATTTTTGTAGATGTTCAAAGTCCTCAACCTTCGTTCCTCCTGCGAGTTCGACTATCTTGGGTCCTGTCTTCGATCTTGAAAACATTATCTCTTCTGAGATTTTTGATTCTCTCAGATTGACGGTACCGAGGGACTCCTTTACTCCACGGATTTCCAAAATGGCTCACGACCACCCATCTCGCAACTATTCAGGGTTTGGCAGTCATGATCCGACTGATACCGAGGTGTCCGCTGATCAACGGTTCAAAAAAATTGTGGGGTCCCAACGTGCATGCTATTTATCAGAGAGATCAACCTCTGGAATATGGAAGTGCTCACTCAACTCTAGTCTCATCCTAGTCATTGATCTTCCATCCCCAACGAGATCAACGACGTGGGTTGATTGTGGGCTGTGAACTAGCAGGTCCACTAAATTCACCTTCGCACTCCACAATGATTCCCAATTGTTGATTAAATTGAGCGGCTGGTGTTTGATTTAGTAACTCCAATGATTATTTGAGTCGATTTGACGACCAAGATGGCCTCTCCTCCCATTAAATGGCTCACTTCCATCTCCGCTATCAAATTCTTAAGTCATGGGTAGTTCTGGTGACTTGACTATCGTCTACCTCCTAGATCTGACGGTCGGGATGATTCCCAGGCATCCTCATATCTAAGGCTCAGAGTTAAATTTGAGACTTCTAGACTTCGAGGATTTTACCTCCCTTACGACGAACTTGCTCATTTCGCTGAACTCGCGAAGTCTGAATGACTCCAAGTGTTAACTCCCATGCTCTTTCCCATATCCAATGGTCACAACAGACCATGGCTTCTTTCGAACAAATTTCATCCGTTCATCTTCCAAACAAGGGAACCTTCCCTTTTGATACTTTATCCTCGCTAGTATTCCTAAGATTTGTTAGCTCTGAAAGCCTTAAGATATTTGTGCTCTTTCTCTTGAACTTAACGCTTGGAACAATCCTTCCGTGCACCCTTTACGCTCATTCCTCAACTCTAGAACTTAAGTGGTTCTCAGTCTTTGCTTGCTTCGCAGAGAGCCTGTGAATAGGTGCATTATCTCTCCTAATATTTAATAGAATCCCTCCTCCAAGGGAATCAGAACGACTAGGAGTGTCGACATGCATACATGAAATTGTGCCCAAGGTCGACGAACTCACAGTTCATGGATCTATCTTAACCCACCACATGGTGCAGGCATTTACAAATACAAAACATGTCCAATCCATACTTTCTTAAATACACAATTTAAACAAGAATAAAGAGATACGATATAACCACTAAGCAAACATACACATCCCTGGGTCATTCACAGTATATCCCATTTCATTACATAATTACAAATTAATTTCACAGGGTATGAGAATACTTATCTATTAGAAGTTGCATCCAACCAACTGACTATGGGTGTGCACCTTTCCACCCAACCATAGGATCATAGGCATTCATTCTTAGCACTCTGTCCACCCCTATGCCAAGCCATGATATCACTAGGGAATTTACGCCATCTCTCAGAGAAACTCTCTATGTCACAACGACCCTACAAGGTTTATCAGATGCTTCCTCAGCATCAAGCTCACGTTCGGGTCCTTCAATCCATGTTCTCAACACTTCCTTTGGGTTCACACATATCCCTTACGAGCTTGTGCTCTCGTCCCCTCTCCTCTCTTGCTGTCTCTGTACGTATCTTACCTTCCCTCCTCTGGAAAGTTTCCAACCTGTTCTGTTCCTTCTGCCAGAAGGAAGCTCGGGTCTGTAGATCTCTGTGGTACTTCGAGCTGACATCCTGCAGCTAGACCATGCTTCCATTCATGGGGGTGGTTGACTATTCAACCACTGGTCCTTTCTTTATTAACTGATTTCTTTCCTCTAGAGATATCATGGCTCATACTTCAAGGCTTCACCCCCCAACAGTCAGTTATGGGAAGTTTAACAATAATACATTTACATTGTCCACACGCCTTAGCATGGTAATCCTATTTTATGATTAATTACAAGCTGAGGGAAACATGGGTGTTACAATTCCCTCCCCCTTAAAGGAACACCATCCTCAGTGTTCTTTCTCAAAAACACCTGTCATGCCTTTCTCATTTAGTTGTTTCAGAAATATTGATCCTTCTTCCTCGGTTAGGTCCTTTTTCAGACCTTTAATATTGGTCACATGCTTTCAATAATTCTTGGACAACAAGCACATTATTCATAGTATTATGCGAAAACATTGCATAAAATTTCTAGGAAAATTTCATTATATTAGCACAACAATTATCTACGCAGTTTGTGGATTTGTATCCACATGGTTGTTTTGTTATCCAAGATCATTGTTTTTCCTTGATATACCCATTGGGTGCATGATACCCATCAATAGTTTACAAGAACTATCAAGGTTTCATCTTCCTTTCGGTCACTCACCCTCTAGGCCCAGGCTTAGGCATCCCTTTCTCTGCTATACAATCCCTCGGGTGATCCATCTTTCCTTGCCAAGGTTTTCTCGCATAGGAAGAACTACCCATCATGCGCATGATCCCAATTGATAGTTTACAAGAACTATTAAGGTCTCCTCTTCCTTGTGGTCACTCACCCTCCAAGTCCAGGCTTAGGCATCCCCTTCTCTGCTATATAGTCCCTTAGGTGATCCATCTTCCTTGCCAAGGTTTTCTCACATAGGAAGAATTCCAGAGACTCTTTCTAGTCTTACAGTCGAGGCGTCCCTCAGAATTTCTCTGCCGAGGCATCCCTCCGGATTTTGTTACCTCAAAACAACATATTCTAGGTGATCATGGCTTACCATGGGGTTCTCATGGCTCAACAATAGCCATTTTTCATGCTTTTACAGCTTGACAACCTGTTCAAGGATAAATTCATGAGTGCGGACACAGACCAATCTCCACAGATCCACCTGGATCTGGAACAAACCGTGACAGAATACTACTCTTTCCCTAGTTCTAAAGTATTGAATGGACAAGAGAAGAAGGATGATGTACTTACTTTGTGAAATCTCTCCTTATCTCTGTTGATCCTCGCTCTGCTACGATTCTCTTGCATCGTCCAATCACAACAACACAAACCAATCACAACAAAGACATTAATATATTCAAAACTCTAGACTATACATGTGATCAAGGAATCATGTAATAAGATGATATCATCATTATGGGAAAGGGACATATTCATGTATTATATTAACTGAAAGAGAAATATACAACCTGAGCCTTGATTTCGTAGATCCCCTTTCAACGGCTTCTAGCTTTGACACACACACATTTGCTCATCATGCATTAAGAACTTCCACTACTTGTGATAACCTTGTGGCTGTCTCTATTTGCTGCAGCATCAATTCTCCATACAATAGTTCACCAATTCTCCAATATCTTACTCTTGCTAATTTGCTACTACTTTACCCTTTCCATGAATCCTCTCTTC